>CANTUT010000150.1:2500-602500 GCA_947687605.1 Reutealis trisperma | reverse complement strand
CACAGCATTTCAAAGAACCATTAGCCATGATAGCTATCCGATCTCCTAGTTCATCAGCTTCATCCATTGAATGGGTAGTTAGTAATACTATCCTACCCTTCTTTATTCTTTTTATCAATTGCCATGTCAACCGCATTGAATATGGATCCATTCCGCTGGTAGGTTCATCAAGAATAATAACCTATGACAAATGGTGAGAGTAAGAAACAAAAATTTCACCGAAATTATGGATAATATACCTTCAAATTTGTCTCACCTTACTGTTTCCTATAAGCGCAATTCCAAGAGACAATTTCCTCTTCATGCCACCAGAAAGAGCCCTCACAACAGTGTTTGCTTTATCAGCCAAACCCACCTGAAGATAAGTATGTCATTCTCAAAACTCTTAACACAACAGAAAAGGTGAAATTAGTAAACAAAAGAAAGAAGAAAAAGGAGTAATATCAAATGTGTCAGAAAAAGGAGCTTATATGTCACCACAACAGAAGATGATGATGATAATTATGTTTAGAATAAATTGACCACAAAAGAACAAGTAAAACAGAGATTTGTTGTATAATGGTTTCAAATAACAGCCATGATGCTATTATGCAATCAAAGCCATACAATTGAGATACATGAGCCCTTGACATAAAAGTCAAAGAAGTCATGTAAAGGACTTCCATACCTAGGGCATCCGTTCCATGTGAGATCTCCCTAATTGTCTTTCTAACAGAATAATTTCCAGGCATATTGAACATTGTTTATATAGCTCAATAGGGTCATTCAAACATATTATACTACACCAATGTCAATGATTTGACAGTTCTTAACTGATATAAGCTTGCAGACTTTACAGATCTATCCAATCTTAATGTTATATCCGCTGGGCTAAATTGGCAAAAGCATTTTATAACCATAGTTCAAAAAGCTAAAACAACTTAAGAGTTCTAAAATTTGACAACATATACTAGTTGCAATCGAATTCCATGAAATGGGAACTCACTTCATCAACCATATCAGTAACAAGTCTCTCCAAATTCTCTTCCTTCACGCCCTTTAGCGTAGCAAACATTTCCAAATGCTCTCTCACCTAGATAGAATAATTAACCAGGTGAATTGATGCTGCTAGAAATCAGCAAAATTCAAAATTTAGCTTCTCTTTAAGGAAAGAGACATTCAACGTATATGTCATAAACAAATCCATGCAATAAAAGTCCGAAATATAAAGCTATGAGAAAAACATAACTTATAATGTACTAGCATTCCAAATAATAAAACATCTGCAATGAAGAATGTTGTAGTAGCAGTAAGGATTAGTCTACAAGGAATTATTAGATAAAGTTGATTAAGCATGTACTGAGAACCATGAATTTCAGAGAATGTATTATTAAATAAAGTTTTCAGGCATGCATCAAAGAAGATGTTGATATAAGAATAAATGATAAAACACCCAAATAAGGACAGGCAGAACTTCTCCATCTCTCTCTCCCTCCTCCCCCCAACCTCTTTTCTCCCCCCAAGAATCTAATTTTTCCTTTCATCAAACATGAAAGACATCTCAACTAAACCCTCCACACAACTAAAAGCACACTCAATATTTACTAGATTTATGATAACAATCCATTGAACAAGAAACAACAAGGCCAAAACAACGCATAAGTTCAACTCTGGCACCCCTTCCATGCTCTAGGTTGCAATATGAATTTATGATACAGCATTTAACTTCAAATCCATTAAATTTGTAACTGATCCAACGGTGCACATTAAACACCAGTACAATTACAACTCAATTACCATAACATTTCTCTTTCAAAAGTTCAAATAGCATCGCAAATATGGAAAATTTCAACCCAAAACTATATCAGATTTCAGACACGCACGCATTTATTTATTATACACGGAGAAAGTTCTTCCCAAGTACCAAACACTCTAGCCACCGCTCCAAACATAAAAATATTTACACCAACCCATTCAAGTTAAAAGGTAGAATCCCCTTTCATATTTCATCATATTTCAAAATTTTATGATATTGTTTGTCATATCTCAAAAAATAATTAGTATCAGATATTTCCACCAGCAACACACCAACCACCTCTCCCACCTTCTCAAGTTACATGGGAAGCATACTGAGCATGCATCAAAACTATTCTGCTGTATAATGAACAAATGCCAGAAATTCCTCAAAAATGATCCTGGATATGCAGGATCTCAAGTAAAATTCATAAAATTATATGTCCATGTTATTCTTATTTCAAATTCATAAAATTATATTTCCATGTTAATCTCATTTCATTTATTTTTCTTCATTTATTTTTTTTTTTTTTCCATATGGCATGTCAAAGCATTCTGATAGTGGTTTGTGCCCATTCCACATTCTATTAGATTTTATGTTGAGCACCTAGAACCAAATATTTTGTCAAAGTATGATGCATAGACTTTTCATGCCAAACTACGAAGACCACTACCATTGCTAATTCTATATGCAATGATACATCCCAAAATTCTCTTTCATATAAATAGCTATTATCTTCAAAACACTGCTTAGCATTTTTGAGAACATAGGCATAATCTGTATAGTTAGACACAAGTTAGAAAAATAGGCATCTTACAGTCAGTTCTGGAAAAAGAATATCATGCTGAGGACACACACCCAATCCATTCCGTATCTCATCCTACAGAGAACATAAAATTGATCACAAGATAAGAATCATATCAAATTCCATAGAACAATGTATAGATGAATGTATAAAACAAAGGAAAAGCTTAGAAGCTCGCAGATTTACAGCTTAAAATCCAGAAACCTAAAACCTGACACCACAAGGGAGAAAAAAGCATAGCAGATAAAGAGAGCTTCCAACTGAACATAACCCAGTTGAAATAATCTCAATGTCCCAACATAAAGAGCAAATTATTTTTTTCCCAGCATTTGGAAGCAGTAGAGATGGCTCACAATAACCACATTCCAACTCGCCCACCACCACCCAAAAATAAATAAATAAATAAATAAATTTCATTCCGGTGCGGGAAAACTCCAAGAGGGAAATTGCAAGATAAACAATTGTTATAAACAATAATCAGAAATAGGTAAATTACAAATATTAGTTAACAAGATTGAATTTTTGGGGATTCCTGAACAAATTGGATTACAATCATTAGACACTCCATTCAAATAATCAAGGAACCTCAAAGACAAAAAGTGATTATTTTGCCTGCAATAAGAGCATTTAGTACATGCATGTCTGAGGATTTGCAGAATGGTAAAAAGAAAAGGGAATAGTTTCAGAAAAAGACATTACTTACCATGGCTGTCAGTATATTCTTTCCAAAAACCAAGGCATCCCCTGAGGTAGGAGGAAGGAGACCAACAAGCATTGAAATTGTTGTGCTTTTTCCTGCTCCATTATGTCCTTGAACACCATAACATTAGAATAGTGTGAGTGGGAAAACAAAATTATCCTTCCAAAAGGCAAAAAGAGAATTTTTCAGAATTACTCATGAGGGAAGCTACAACACCAATCATATGGTACATGTTGTACAAAAGAGCACATGCATGAAAGAAGGTGAAAAAGTGAATTATACCCACCCAGAAGAGCAAGAATCTGATTTTCATACAAGGTGAGCTGCAGTGAATTAACCGCAGCACAACTCCCCCTTTTAGTAGCATACACCTTATGCAGGTTCCTAATTTGGATGCATCTACACATCAAACAAAAAATGTGAGGGAAAAAAAATATTAACACATGCAAGATAAATGTTCAAATTTTAGCGCAAATACCTGTTATCAAGTTCTTGTTGTTTCATATCCAAGCTTATTGCCTCAACAGCAGGTTCAACGCTGCCACTTCCCATTTTAGAATAATTATCATTAATTTTAGCTTCCAAACTGGAGATATGATGTTTGGAAATACTTTTCTTTCTCCAGAAGCAATTCTTGAATAAGAAATTCCAACGGTAACGCACTCCATTTTCCCTGGGGAGTACCTGGTCATACGAACAAAGAATAGTAAGTTTTGGCAAACACAAAACTCAACTCAACTGAACTCCACCTTAATCCCAAAATTAATTGGGATGGCTATAATGGATTATTTGTTTCCACTCTAAACAATTTTGGCAAACGCAAACTAGCATAGAAAAAGACAAGACTAAAAATGGCAGGGAAATAAATTGGAACCAGGGTGCTTTTGTTTATAGAGAAGTGGATAACAAAATCCTTTTTCCCATCTTTCTGAATGGTGAGATAACTGGAACCAATTATGATACACCTCGTTCTTCATGAAAGTTACTTCACGTGTAATAAATACTTACAAATAATGCAACCATAACCCTGACATCTCCTCGAAAATAACCCAAGATGGTGTTTTTGGGTTCTACGTGGCCTTCACCTTTTAGAGGGGTCCCTTTGAATGTTTCACAGTTTAATTGAAGGGCATTACTCTTTTACATTCTGCTTTATGTTTCTTGTTACTGGCTGATTTTTGAGTTATAGGAGGACGTCTTATCCTCCATCATTGTACAATTATTTATTTCTTTCTCAATAATATTTTTCTTATCTAAAAAAAAATATAGCAGCCATAGTCCTTTCCTTGAAAACAGAATATGTTAACTCAAATAACGGTATGCTCCGACCCACAAGGTTCCCCACATTGTAAGCTCTGGGGAGCGTCAAACATACGTAGTCCTCCTGCATTACAAGGATGTTGATCCATGATTTAGCACATGAACTCCAAGTCAAAAAGTGGCCCAACCTTAACGATACACCAGGCTCAACCCTGCCCCTTCCAAATCCCAGGATAAATGTCTAAGACCTCCTTGAGAAGATATAAGATATTTTCCTACCAGATGCCTAAAGTTATGTGTAGGAAATGAAAAGTGTAGAAAATCCATGGGCCTTAAGAGTGTTGGGCCAAATGATATCAATGGCCATATAAGTGGGGTTGGAACCTCATCTTGCACAAAACCAATTGGCTTATGCTAAGGCCCAATCTACTCCACATATATTCCACTTTATATTCTTATACTTTTCTAATGTGTGATTATATTTTCCAACAAAAAGCACACAAATAAAATAAAAGGGGAGAAAATATATTCAGATAGCACTGCCAACAGCACAATGTACAATACTTTAAGGTATCAAACTCTCAAGTCAATTCCAACACATTCAAAATAGAGAGTTTCAAGAAATAGTTCAAGATGCATACCTTGTCAAGGTACAGACCAAAAGCACAGTATAACAGTGTGTCCAGCCACATCATCAAGAGACAGACCAGAAAATTCACTCCAGATGATCCCTGCAACAATGTTGTCCATATTTTAGAAAGGAAAAAAGAGCAATAAAGGGTAGGAGAGAGAGAATAAGAAGATGAGGAAAAACCCCAATTGTAGAACTAGAACATACTCGCCATATGTTGCTCCAACGAAGGCCAACATGAGCACGCTCATAATCAGCAAAGTTGATTGATCCTAGAGCAAAAGCCGTGGGCGAAAGCAAAGAAGCAAGGACCTTCAATATCCTGTAAGAACAAAATGTTAAATGAAGTTCATTGATTCCTAATATGAGACGTTGCAACAAGCACAAACAGCACAAATCTCTCCAAAAAAACTCCACCAGATAGCATGAGTACTTACACAGGGACAGCTGGGTCATTCACAGTATAATAGGGAAAAAAAGCCCCCAGAAACGAAAGGGTTCCAACTGCAACAGCTGTTTTTGCTCGAGTGAAGAATGTAGAGATCAAAAATGATAGCATAATTGCACTAAGTCCAAAGGAGAAAAAATATACAAAAACCACCGACTTATCACTATAAGTGAAAAGGTTATTCATGGTACAAGCCGTAATTATCCCAGATGAAATTGCAAACTGCAGGAGATTCAACCAGAAAATGAGAAACAAACCATTCAAGAAATAGAAAAAGGAAAAAAGAAAAGAAAAGACCACTGCAATCATGGACCATCAATTCATCCCATATTTTTTATGGCACATAAAAATCTCGGGTCTAAATTCTGGACTACCAACCTAAAGAAACGAGCAAAACCACTGCAAATTAAAATATGGCAATATACTTCAGCATCAGAATTCAACATGGTAAAACAATATTATCCTCATTCAATTTATCGTACTAACATCAAATAATTTACTTTGATTGACAGGTTATTCAAAATCCCTTACCTGCATGGAATGAACATACCCTAAATCAATCACATTTCCGTGTAAATGATTTTAATCTAGCTTATAAGGAAGGATCAGGATACAATATAAATAATGACTAGTAATATATGCTCCATCACCCCACCAATGAAACATCTCCACTGCTACCCTTCTACAACAATATCTACTACCACAGATAGGTAACCAATCACTACATTGATGTTGCAACCTCTAACTCTATGAAAAAGGTATCTGCCATCATTCTCAACCCCATCACAATAAAAAAAAGGCATGCTGCCACGTCAATCACCACATCTAAAGCTCACATTGTGCAAACTTCAGGAAGCTAGGTGAATATTTGATTCAAAGCCAATCTAAAGATGCATTCATATTCAAAAATGATGTTCTCAAACTAATTTGTGTTGACAGGTTAAATTTGCAGGGGTATGGATCGAAGATTTGTAGTTAGTGCCCATCAAAGTGTTATTGACAAGTGAAAGCAAGCCTCATGTCCCCATCACATAACCCAGCCTTTCATCTCAGGCACCAGTGCACATACATACATACATGCAGCCACATGCAGACAAATGCACAAAGGCTCAGATAGATGCAGGCATCATATGCATAGATGTGTTCATTTGTCTTGCAATAACCACAAAGACAGGATTCTCGTCCCTAAATCATCATCCAAAGCCCTTTGAGAAATGCAAACAAGAGCAGGCAATATTCATCACTTATTAAAAGATAAATGGAAAATAAACCTGCAAAGCATATGTAATAAACCAAGAAAGATGAAATATTCCATCTTTCAAGCCCATCATGTAGAGACCTTCTCTTATCTTGAGTTCCTGAAATATCAAAAACAAATAATGAATTGAAAAGAATTTTAAAAAATTATAACAGTATAATGCATTATCTGATTTAAACTATGAGATGAAAGGAAAAAATTTACAAGGAGAAATTAAAAAAGGGGTGCACAGATTCAATATTAAGGTTTATGCCAACTATCAGTCATTACCAAACCTTCTCGAGCACAGAATAGCTGATAAGGCGAGAGATTGAGTAGAGAAATCCCAACAGGTACCTGCTCAAAGGTAAGTTCACCAAAGTAGTTGTCATGAAAAGGGTAAAAATTGAAGTTAACAAATATCGTAGGAAAGGAAGAAACATTTGACAGGAAAAAATACATACAGTACTCCCATAACACTCTTGATTATGGACTGGAACTCATCATCAGTGTATTCACGAGTTGGAAAGGGAGCAATTCTAATCTTTGAAGGGCTATATTGCATCCACGGCTGTTTGAGCAAGGAATAAGTGCTAGATGAATTAGAAGATGGAAGCTCTATATACTCATGTTCATTCTCAGTCCCAGTTTGCTGAGTAGAAAATATTATGAATGAATCCACTGCCTGCTGAAGCTGCAGAAAACATGAAAGCATTAGAAGTGTATCAGAAAAAGAAAAGAGGGAAATGGCCTTCGCTATGGATGGGTTGTGTTTATAGCTGAACTACTCAAATTTTCAAGCATTATTTAGGAAGCAAAATATAAACAATATAGCCAAATTAGAGAATCTCTACAAAGCAATGAAAGGGATTAAAAACCAAAGAAATCACCAATTTTAGCCAGAGCTAATATTGTGGTCACTTCTTTGGAAATGAGTATGGACTACAACTCATGTATCAGTCAAAATCATTGCAAGATCTAAAATCTCCTTTATAGCATGATGTGGTCATTAAAAAATTAGTATCTATCAAGTGGAATGGTGCTTGCTATTTGACAGAATTAATATTGAACTTTTTATAGTTCTCCGCCCAAGCATAATAGAATGATATATATGTGCATGGCCCTGTCATCACTTATTCTAGAAACTTGACTACTATTATAAACAGATACATAGGTAATATAGGCCATGATAATGCAGTTTCAAAGAAGTAGCTACAATTGTAAATTTGGTATAAGTTGATAATTTTTTTCTTTGGTCATTAACCTATAATAATAATAATAAAAGGTTCCAACATAAAATGCAACTATAAAAGACCAGAGAGAGAGAGAGAGAGAATATGAGGTAACTCTTAATAATTGATAATTGAGCATCAGAATACTTCACAATTTTTTAATCGAAAATCTATAAACCTAAAGATTAACTGAATTAGAGGAGCACTATAACCACCAAGCATACTCTTATACAAGCAGTTATCAGCCAACTAAAAATACCCAATAAAACGAAAGGAGAACAAAAGTAGCGTGCAAGGAAATATGCAGCCATACAGTGAAAAATCCGCTGAAGCTGTATTGCATCGTTGGTATAGGACTAACACCCAATTCCAAGTCATTTAGGTAAGGGCCATTTACGTCCATGATGGTTTTGACATCAGGAAAGCCTGAGAAAGCCCATGTGTGATTAAGACGTATGCTATAATCAAATAATTGAGGACCTTGATCATGAAATACAACAGCTCCTTTGATTTTTGGATTTGAACAATTCCTAAAAAAAGAAAACAGAAATTCATTAAGTTCATCAATGCTGTGACCTAAAACCTATGTTGCCAGTTCTTATGAAATTCAATAGATTCTAACATCAATAAAAGGAAAAAAAAAAAAGATACCGAAAATATCTAGTAAGCAATTATATGTCGATGCTGTAAGATAAAGACACAAATGATAAGCATCCTATTGTCATAGCATGACAACTATACCAACACACCAACCGGTTCCAAGTCATTCTAGAAAATTACAGAATCTTGTGCGGCAATTGAAATAAATAAAGAGCAAAAAAATATTGTAAACAGTGCAACATTTTAAAATGCATTCCAAGCCTGCTGATAAGTGCTGCAGTGGGAAAGTCGATTAAAAAATAAAAAGAAAGAAGGCAAAAACTGATAACTGTAATTTTAGAAACCCAAGAGGAATAAGTACTAAGGTGGTGTTTGACAACATCATTCAACTCTTATTAATTTTAAGTTGTTTAGTAACACATCTCTTAAAAGTCTCAGCTGGGCTAAAATTCACTTAAAATGATAAGTCAAAATTTTTAACTTAAAATCTACACTCAATATTGAGTATTAGGACAAATTTTACAGTGTATTGTCTTAAATCATATGATTATTTTGAGTCTATAAATACATTGCTAGCGATACTTAAAATTCAGTTTTCTGAGTCAATAAAATTCTACCAATTAGGCTCCTTTGCATTGTGCGATGTAATTCTTTATATCCTAGGCATTTCCTATGGAACCTTTGGTGTGATGCCAAATGAACTTTAGGCGTGAAGCATAAACCTTTCTACTGTTTATGGGTGCTACTCTCATTGTCTTAACTACTCTGCAAACAGAATCTGCTTTAATCTACTAATTTGCTGCTTCGCAACACTTGGTTAGAGATTCTGGCTGTTTACCTATTCACCTACACATTCTAGCCAGGAGCAGAACTAGACTTCAACATTTGCAAGAGGCCAAAATATAAATGTAAAGAATAATAAATTTAACTTCATAGGGTAAAATAAAAATTTTGAAGTTTTTGACTGCCATAATTGCATGATAAAAACATTTACATATGAATCTTGATGGAATATACATGTAATAAATAAAATTTTAAAAATTTCAGAGGGGCTAAATGTATATATTTTAGAAAATATGTATAAGATATCAAGATAAAAATGGAAGTTTAAAAATTTGGAGGAGAAAATGTACATTTTTTTTTTTTTTTTTTTAAATGTACATAAAATTTATAGGGGAAAATCAAATTTGAGGCCAAGCTCCATGTAGTTCTGCCCCTGATTCTAGCCTTCTAATGAACCCAAAATATAGTTTGAATAATCAACCATGCAAACTGTCCTATGTCACTAGTTCAACTTTTATACTAGGCTGTGCTAAGAGAAGTAGGATCGAGACATAACAAGAATAGAAATTACAAGGTTGAAAGCAATTTGTCCTTCATTTTGAATATGAACCTAGAAATGAACATTTGTTTTAAATTCCAGAGAATGAACATTTGTTTTAAATTCCAGAGAATGAACATTTGTTTTAAATTCCAGAGATTGTTGACTAGACATCAATTAAGCAATTCAAGTACAAGAATTTTAGAATAGGAATTTGCTGGAACTTTTGTCATTATAGACTCCTACTTTGTAAATGTTTCCTGTTTAAAATAGAATTCATATCTTGACCAGGCATAGTTGCACTCATAGTTATTAAAGGCACACCCACAACATGCTCAGGGCGATGGCAACATAGCAAGGCAGGCAACCTCACACAGGTGCACGCATTTTTGCATAGGCGCAAGGCCCAAGAAAGGCGCGCCTCCCTCGCATTCAAATCTGATGAACTCACCTGTCACTAAAGGCCACCACCACCAACCGAAGCAAAACTCGCCAATCTACCAGAAACCGGTGCCCGCGAGCTGGAAAGTCACTGGAACATTAATTTCTAACACCGAAAAGTTGCCAGAAAACCACCGCTGGGATCGCGTGCCACAAATTCCTCTCCACTCTTGTTCTGGGTTCTCAGCTCTCTCCTTTGGGTTTGGTATTTTTGCCCGTTTGTTTTTGGGTCACCTAGCCGCTATGTTTTACACATATACATATATATATATATATGTATATATATATATATATATATATATATATATATATATATATATATATATATATATGTATATGTGTACACGTGCATATATATATATATATATATATATATATATGCACGTGTACACATATACAGATACATATATGATGGAGAATAGAAAGACAAGAAACTTCAAATTCAAGGATTCAAGCATAGAATTATGTGTTAGATTTAATATGGGATTTATTGGAGAAATTATAAAGTAATTTCAGCCTTTTTAGAATTATAATGGGTATATTTATATAATACAGCTGCTGGTTCATTACTTTAGGTATTAAGGGTATTTCTGTAATTTCCAGAATTGCTGGAACAGTAGGGTTTTTTATTATTGTTATTTTGCAGTCTTTATTTAGGAGTTTTAGTGGATTTAGTATGGGTTTAGTATTTCCTAGTTAGTAATAATTTGTTTTTCTAGTTGGAAAACTAGTGTAGGATTCCTAATCCAAACATACTTTGGATTAGTTTCAACTCTATAAATACTTAGGCTTGTAACCATTATTAGACAACTTTCAGATTCAATAAAATAAATCCTGCATTATTGCTAAGAATTGTGTGACTCAATTCAACCCTAGGTGTGACTCCTAGACCTTCTAAGTGTGACTCTTAGAAGTTTTTTCCCTTTTTTCCTTTTCTTAATCCTTGTCCAGATCTGATTTCTATAAAATCAGCCCTGGAATATTCAATTCTAACCTTTAATTTCTAAAAATTTCAAAGTAGAATAGATTATCTAAATCTGTCCTACATCAATTTGGTATCAGAGCCCCAAGATCTTAGAAGTTTGATGTTTTGAATTTCATCAACAATGGGGATATTTGATTCATGTTTCGAAGGAGGTAATCCTACAAAATTTTGTGATTGGATTGATTTTCTTGAATCTTATTTCGATCGCTACAACTTCGAAGAAGCAAGAAAGGTAAGATTTGCCAGGTCGAGTTTGATGGGATATGCAAAATTATGGTGGTACAGTATTGAGTATGATATACAAATAGGGAGGCAACCGCAAATTAATACATGGCAAGAGATGAAAAGAATGCTTCAAGAAAAATTTTTGCCACCGTATTATCGCAAAAGGTTGTGTGAAAAGGTCTATAATTCAGCGTATAGCTGCATGCCAATGGCTAATCACTGGAACCAATTTGAAAAGCATAATTCTTTTCATCAAGAGCGTGAATCAAATTTTGATCAATTGAATGATAAGATAAGTTCAAAGAATCAGATAGAGGCTATGAAGGATGAGTTGCGTGGAAGGATTCCTTCAAATCCTAGCAATCAGACTTCCAAAACCATTAGTAGTCAAATCTTTCTGCAAAAACCAGCCCTCAGTCTACAAGTTGCATCCAAGATTATTGGAGAACAAATTCCACCAGTTAATCAAAACCTACAAAATCAAGGACAAGATACAGCTGGAGATATCACCAAGAAAGTCAAGGTAGATGTCCCGGATTTTGAAAGCTGTGTAAATCCCACTGCATTTTCAGATTGGTTGCATAGTATCGAGTCATACTTTGATTGGTATGATATGGATGATAATCGAAGGGTGAGGTTTGCCAAGATGAAGCTAAGGGGATTGGCAAAATTATGGTGGTATGGTGTTGAGAATGAATGGCAAAGAACAGGACAACCATTAATGATAACATGGGATGATATGAAAGCAAAATTAAAAGAAAAATATATGCCTTTTAACTATCTTTCAAAGATGAGGGAACAGGTGAATACTTTACAAAAGGGCAGCATGTCAATGGTATTGCGACCTCTCCAAAAGCAGGCACAAATGCAAGAACTTTCACTAAGAATTTCAGGGCAACAAGGCATACAAGCTGTACAGCATTCACAAATGCTTCATGAGTCTACAATAGAGGCAAAACTGTTAAGCCAACAACAAGAAAAGCCTCTGCTGCAGGTTGTTCAACCAGAAAGGGAAGTGAAAAGGCCACAACTACCATCTAAGAGGCTTAAAACGCAAAATCTGCAACTGGAGACTCAAAATCATGAAGCAATAAAACCAAGACAGCACATAGATGAGCCTATTCCGCAGATTGATCAGCCAGAAAATAAAGTTGAAAAGCTAGAATTGTCTTCTCAAAGCCTTAAAAGACCAAATATGCTCCTAGACTTGAATCCACAAGAACAAGCGCCAAAAGCAACAATGTGCGTTGAAAAGTCAATTCAGCAGGCTAATATTACTATGAATACATGTGTAGTGTCTGGAAAGGTAAAGATGAATCTTGAAGGAGAGGAATCTTTAGACAGGGGTATGAATGAAGAAAAGGCAGAGCATGTTGAAGTAAAACAAGAAGACATGGGAAAATTAGGAGGGACAAAAGAGTTTAACTTTATTGTTGAAGATACCAAAGATGTTGGGATGCAAGAAATGGACTCGGTTATTCCAAGTAAATTAATAAGCAAGTGCAATATAAGATTTCAAATGTTTCTACTTTTATTGAGTACCAAGGAAACAAAATGGTCATTCAAGGAATTGTTTTGTTTGTTTCTTAGGCACTTCAAAACTCGAGGTCGAGTTTTTTCCAACAAGGGGAGAATGATGGAGAATAGAAAGACAAGAAACTTCAAATTCAAGGATTCAAGCATAGAATTATGTGTTAGATTTAATATGGGATTTATTGGAGAAATTATAAAGTAATTTCAGCCTTTTTAGAATTATAATGGGTATATTTATATAATACAGCTGCTGGTTCATTACTTTAGGTATTAAGGGTATTTCTGTAATTTCCAGAATTGCTGGAACAGTAGGGTTTTTTATTATTGTTATTTTGCAGTCTTTATTTAGGAGTTTTAGTGGATTTAGTATGGGTTTAGTATTTCCTAGTTAGTAATAATTTGTTTTTCTAGTTGGAAAACTAGTGTAGGATTCCTAATCCAAACATACTTTGGATTAGTTTCAACTCTATAAATACTTAGGCTTGTAACCATTATTAGACAACTTTCAGATTCAATAAAATAAATCCTGCATTATTGCTAAGAATTGTGTGACTCAATTCAACCCTAGGTGTGACTCCTAGACCTTCTAAGTGTGACTCTTAGAAGTTTTTTCCCTTTTTTCCTTTTCTTAATCCTTGTCCAGATCTGATTTCTATAAAATCAGCCCTGGAATATTCAATTCTAACCTTTAATTTCTAAAAATTTCAAAGTAGAATAGATTATCTAAATCTGTCCTACATCAATATATATACATATAAATATATATATGTATACATATATATATGTGTGTGTATGTATATATATATATATATATATATATATATATACATACACACACATATATATATGTATACATATATATATTTATATGTATATATATGTATCTGTATATGTGTACACGTGCATATATATATATATATATATATATATATATATACATACACATACACATATATATATGTATACATATATCTATATATATGTGTGTGTGTGTGTGTGTGTGTGTGTGTGTGCACGTGTACACATATACATATACATATATACACATATAAATATATATATGTATGTATATATATATATATATATGTGTACACATGCATATATATATATATATATATGTGTGTGTGTGTGTGTGTGTGTGTGTGTGTGTACATGTGTACACGTATACATATACATATATATACATACATATATATATGTGTGTACACGCGTACACACACACACACACACACACACACATATATATATATACGCCCTTCTGTTTTTGGGTTACCTAGCTGCTATGTTTTCTGCAGGGTACTGCTTACCTCTGTTTTTTTTTTTTTTTTTTTTTTTTTTTTGCACCTAACCTCTCTCAGGCGTGCACCTATGCCTTGTGCCTTGGCTCTAGGACCACTTAGCACCCTAGTGCGCCCAGTGCCTTTAATAACTATGGTAGCACTTTTATCTTCCTATTAAGTAATAGAATAGTTGCTCTTGAAAATGAAAAACATGCATTTAGCATTGATGTAACCCTTGACTATATTTTCAGTCATTTTTTTTTTTTATCCAAGCTTCTACTTCCAATGTTCATGCAAGTTAATGACTCAAACTCTAATTGTTCAGAAGTAGACAAGCAGCTTGGTTCTTTTCACAAAGGGTTCTTAAATTTGTCAAGGGTTCTTTTCACAATGGATTATAAAAAAATTCCTCAATCAGCATATAAGGCAAACTAAGCTTAACACATTAACCCTCTGAAAATTGGTAGACATCATCACTCAGGCACATGACAAAAGAACTTCTCTATTAGAACATCAAGAATACAACTTACTTGACTCCATCGCAGGCACCATAACGATCTGAGCATATATAGGTTTCCAACTCAAGTTCATCTTTGTAGACTCTAGAGACTTGCTGAAAACACAAAACAAACCAGAAGCTCACAGGTCATAAATAAAATTATAGGTAGAATAATGTATCATTACTCGTACATTTAACACAGTCAGAATTGCAAAATTTCAGTGATAAGAGAAATAGCACCAAGGAAAAAGAAAAGAGAAAAGTACAAGAGCCTGGGACAGAAAGAGGAAGCATCCAGTTGATGGAACAATGATCCAGTGAACCACTGCCCCACCTTGGGGGAATATAGGATAACTACAAAGTTAACATTTTGGTTCTGTAGTGAAGAGAAACTAATGTATCTTCCATTATTTTAACCTCTTAAGCATATGGTTTAGCCAAGGTGCATGCCCACCAATGACAGCAATAATAAGGTGACAGTGATGGCGGTTTGAAAGATTTTTTTCACCCCTCTCTTTTTTTCAAACAACACACAACCCCCCCCCCTCCCCCCCCCCCCCCCCCCCGCCTTCCCTCCCGCCCTCTAAGTCTCTGGGTCAACTGTTAACTTACCTAAAAGGATGAAATGTTAATTTCTAAATGTTGACACTGAAATTTAGGCCTAAAAACATTTCCCTAATTGGTAGATTGAGGTTACCAACAGCAAGTATCGCAAATTGTGGAACAGGTGGGCCGCATCTGTGCATGAGATCCCATGAAAATTCATCTCCTAGGTATTGTATTTATCTGAGTGAAATACTAAAATTGAGTTACATCCCCCATTCAACTTTATACTTCTTTTTCTTAAAATTCAGAGTATGCAAATGATAACTCCTCCTCTTAATAGATTAAAAGATAAATATAGACAAGTAAAACATATAATGATTCCTATAAAAGCCATCTATCTTGTTTCTTAATCGTATAAGAAGATGATCAGTAGGTACCTTAATTAAAGGAAACTTTATCGACATGATGTCGATCATCGTCCTTGTTTCTTCTGTATCTGGTGCAAAAGCCAAAAACTCTCCCTCATTCAACAATACTTCGAAAACTTGTTGTAAATTTGGGGATATTCCTTTGCCCACTTCCACAAACATATCTTGCCGTATATAACTGGAGATTCAAAGCAACAAAACCACACTGTCATCCACTTCCCACAATATCGTAAACAGGTAATTGCAAAATAAAGATACAACCATGAAACCAATTTTTTTTTTCTCTCTAACTTTTCTTTAAAAAATAAATTTAGTCGCCAAGCCAATATTGGCTCAAATTAAGCAACGCTTTTCCACAAAATAAAAAAATAAAAAAAAGCATTTCCATTCAGAACTTCACTTACATGTTTTTTCCTAAAATTCTCAATGAGCAAAAGGTTCAAACAAAACATGAAACTAAAGTATATGTAGTGAAGAGCAATGGTGACTTACGGCTGAGCAACGTGAATTCGCGTATCAACTCGTGTCCTTATAGCTATTAACAGTAACATTACAATACTAGGAAGCAAAATCTGCCAGAACAAGCAAAGAACATCATTACTTTATTGTTTATCCTTCATAATCAATAACGCAACCAACCAAAAAGTAAATATTTCATTAACTAGCCATCCAATAAAAAGACACCTATTAATAACAAATAAAAATACAAGAACTTAAACAACCTGAACCCAAGAAATGAAAATTCATTGAACAACCATATACAGAGACCAAACCCATGATTAAAGATTGAAACTTTATTCAAATTACACCACATCTATATCAATTACGATTAACAGAAAATAAAATAGACAAAAGGGACCTCAGCCGCAGTAACAAAAGGGTGACGAATTTTGAGAAGCCAATTTTTTATAAGCATAGCCTTCAACTGCCTCCCACAAGTCCCCATATTTGATACTTTTGAGATTGTTTCTTCACTTTCTCTCCAATCTCTGCCAAACCCTAAAACTCTTTTAGAGAGAGAAAGAGTTTTAGAGAGAAAAAGCTTGGAACTTCGTATAGTTCTTGGCTTGTGAAGCGAAGGAATGAGAAAATGTAACAGAGACAGAAAGTGGAGGTGGCAATGCCTGAGGAAGCTTTTTCTGTTAGGACTAAGACATTTGGAAAATTAAAAGCAACTGCTCATCAGAACTTTGAAATAGAAATTTTCAAAAAATGCGTTAAATGAAATGCACTATTTAAAGCATTAGTTACCAATTTATCTTTATTTTATCACGATAAATTTGAGAGATTTTTGAAGTTTGGTATGAAATGTTGGGACTCGGCAGTTTGGCCTTTCATAAGGTGGGGGCCCATTGAACTTGGTGGCTTGTTTTTTGAAGTAATTTGTACCTACCTCGTTTTAAGAAATTCTCAGCAAAACTTAACCTATCGCTCTATTTATAGATTAAATTAATATAAAAATAATAAATTAATTAATAATAATAAATTATTTATAATTTAATAAAATAAAAATAAATTATATTAATTAATAATATTATAATTTATTAGCGATTTAATATCATTAATTAAAATCCCATATTCCTATTAATTTATTATATAAATAATGTAATAAACTAATTCTATTTAAAAATTTATTCGTTCTTTTAAGGATCTCATTTTTTTTTTTTTTGCCAAATGATTTGGATGAAATTCTTGATTTTGGGTTGTTGTCAACTGTTAATTTAACATGTTTAATATTTTAAAATTTAATTACAGGAAACAATTTTTTATCTTTGAAAAACTTTTGCTAATGAGTGGTTTTGATTCTTCATTTTTCTTATTATGAAACAAATATTTAATCACTTAATTATTAATAAAATCACTAAGGATACAAGTTTAGAATGCTAGTAAATCAATTAAAAAATATTTATCTTCCAGTGCTATGGATCATATCAATGATTTGATATTCAATATATTTTCTTTTAATAATTATTTATTTATGTAAAAGAAAATACATCAATTTCCTGTGGGGTTTCAATAATTGGTAGATGCCTTTATAAATTATTGATGGATTTTAAATTATCGGTTGAGACATTGAGCTCCATTCCTATCTTATATGCATGTACGAATGGAATTGAAACTAACATAAAATTCAAAGAATGATGGTTTTAACCATTTGTCTTGATGTGGTTATGGCATAAGAGTATTATTAATATACTCGTTACTTTAAAAAAATATATTTTATTTAATATGAAATATCTTTATTGATAAAAAGCAGCAGACTCTTTATATTTTATATTTTATTTTATTTTATTTTATAAGAACTAATACTTTTAATTTTTTAATTTTTATCTTTTTAAATTTGTCAAATGGAAATAAAAATTAAAACTATATAACAAATTATATAAAAATTTATACTGCATTAATTAAAGTTAAAATAGAAAATAATATTTGCCTCTTTATACCTAAAGAGACAATTCAATTCATTTTTTTTATTTTGTAAAAAATAAAAAATCCGTTAAAATTTATTTTTTAAGATAACTCTTTATAATAAAAATTTGACTCGTATAAAGAGTCTCTTGAATATACTATATAGTTGTTAGTCTATTTGCATAAAACATTAATTCAACACTAATTATTTTTTTTTAATCTTCAAAGTCATAAATATTGATAAAATAAAATAAGATTCAATTGAATTTTTTATAAAATTTGATCCATTGAGCCTAGGTAATAATAATTATTGAATTCAAAATTTACCAAATTAAATAATATATATATATAAATTCCTTCAAAGTTGTGTGTAGGAGACAACTTTACTGTTTTGCTATCATCATAGAAGTTGATTGTTACGCCACGCTAAGGGGCAAATGTGGGCGGCTTGGCAAGTTGACTAATTTGGAATTTTGTGGTCATTTTGATAAGTTCGCTTATTGAACAAGATTTACCTAAACAATGCTTTTTGCGTGCATAATAAAACATAATCTAATAATTAAAATATATATATATAGATAACATCCGAGCAAAAGACTTATATTTAATTCTCCCTTTTCTGCTAAAAAATACAATGCTTTTGTATTACTCATCATACTAATTTTTATTTTGAGAATATAAAACATTTTTAAATAATATTATTAAATAAACACTCTATAATTAAATTATTTAATAAATTTGTAAAAATTTAAATATAATCACATATTGAATAACTAAAACTTCAATTAATAGATGTAATATTTACTTTTTTTTTCATTATATATGATTACACAACTTATTTTGAGAATAGTTAAATACCTCCCAAAAATTTTAAATATATTCTATTTTACTTTTTGTTGTTTGATAAAATTACTATAGTATATTAAAATATTTGTTTTTGTTAAAAATTATGAACATTAATTATAAATGTTCTCTCTCTTTATGTATACAAATTAAAAATTAAAAATATTATGTGTATGTATAAAATTTAAGATAAATTACTATTTAATCCATAAAATTTAGTCTAATTAACTAATTGGTCTTTTTTGTGAGACACTAATTAATTAGTTCATGTGTTTTGGTTCTGTTAAATTATTTAGACATTTCATCTAATTTTTGTACTTTCTTATATTAAATTTATCCAAAATGACTAAAATAACCTTATACATATAATAAATATATTTTTATTTTTATTTTTTAGAAATAAAAAATTAAATTAATAAAAGTAAATAATATTTATGTGATTAATATTTATGTAATTAAATAATAATTATATTTAATATCATAAAATTATAAAATTATTTATTTTTATATAATTATATAATTATTATATATAGTAAAAGATAAAAGTATTTATATTAATTAGAATTAAATGATTATTATATAATTGAATGATTATTATTTAATTATTATTTAATTTTATTAATTTGAATTTTTATTTTTAAATAATAAAATTAAAATTATATTTATTATATATACAATGGTATTTTTAGTTATTTTTTATAAATTTAATAGAAAAAATATAAAAATTGAGTGAAATGACTAAATATTATGACGAAACTAAAATTAAGGAGCTAATTAATTGATTTTTAAAAAATTAGGGTTCAATTAATTAATTATGTCAAATCTCATGAAGTAAATAATTATTTACCTTAGAATTTATAACACCAAAAAATAAAATAGACTTTATTTATTATTTAAAATTTTCGGAATGTATTTAATCACTTTTTTTTTTTTGTGAAACACAATTTAAATTTTTAGTACCAATTATAAATATTTAAATATACTGAAAATTAATTCATTGAAATCAACTATAGAAGAGTTTAACCCGTGTTTAGAAATTTGGATCTTGTAATAATTATATTTAAATAAATTTTAATTTATCATTTTTGCATTTTCATGGAGGTAATTTATAGGATTTAAAAACATAAGCTATATTTTATTTTATTTTATTTTTACTAGGAATTTAAAAACAGATGATAATTAAATTTTATTTTGTTATATATACACATAATTATTTGATTAATACTTTTCACAAATATATAATTAGCTTACGCTAATTAAGTTAATTAATATTGTATAAAAATTTAAATTTTACATAAAAATAAATTATTATTTACACAACCTACATCTACATGTATATAATAAAAATTCAACTTAATATTTATTTTTTAGAAAATTATTAGGTATCTAATGAATAACTTCTTTAAAAATCAAACTTATAAATAAAATCATTTAATCATTTTTTTACATTATTGGTATTTATATTGATTTCAATTAAATTTTGTACAAATTAATATATATATATATATATATATATATATATATATATATATATATATATATATATATATATATATTAAGTTGTTGTTTATATAAAAAAATTATTTATATAATTATTTATACTAATATTCAAAATTATGGATAGATAATATTTTAAAAAATATAAATTAATTAAAAATCACATGAAGTGCGGACTCAACTGATTGATGAATAATTTTGTTTTATATTATAAAAAAATATAAGAATTCTCCTCGGTGGATTGCAACATGTGTTGTCCTCAAAAGTATCTTTAACAAATCATCTTATTTTGTTCCATGTTTTGTTTTTGGTAAGTGACGACAAAAGGAAGAAAAAATTAAGAAAAAATAAGAAAAATTTTTAGGTATACTGAATCTATCATGTTATTTATAAATTAAATTAATAAAAATATAATACATCAATTAATAATATCAAATCACCTATAAATTAATCCAATAGAAATAAATTATATCAATTAATGATACTATAATTTATAGGTGATTTGATATCGTTAATTAACGCGTTATGTTTTTATTTATTTAGTTTATAAATAATATAGTAGATTTAGTTTATATAAGAATTTCTCAAAAAAATAAAAAATTATAAGACACTCGTCAAAATTTTATTTATTTTTTAATTTTTTTGATACAGTCAGCCAATAATTTTTTATTGATAAGGTGGAAAATGTTTTTTTACATAAATTTAAAAATAAAAAAATAAAAGTTAATCGTGGAGATAATAATAAGCTAATGTAAACTTAGGTGTAGCTGAATAAAAAAAACACATATGTATATAGATAATATATTTATTTTCGATTCTTTCTTTAATTTTAGAAAAATTAAAAGAAAAAACTAAATCTAGCGGTTCATATACTTTGAAATCCTATATATTTTTATTTAATTAATTTTTCATTCTTTTTTATATTGGCTTGGAATGAATTAATTATTTTATACAAATATTATTTTTATTTTATAATTTAATTAAAAATCCATATTAATACACAGAACTATATATTCACAATAAAAAAAAATTTCTAATTTTATATTAGATATATTTAAACAAAAAAAGAGTGAAGTTAATAAAACTTTACTTCTTTTTTTTTTTAACTGTAAAACTTTACTTTTATTTTTTTTTTTGGCCAAATACTGTAAATCTTTGCTATCTTTAGAGTCAAGGCAAGAATTAATTTTATTTTTGGTCGTTAGTTTTTCATTATGTCATATGGGAAAACTTCTTAGCGTAAACAAATGGGCATCCAAGTCCGAAAGCAAGGCCCCACGAGAGATAGTGGAACGAGAAATTAGACTATTTAATTTATCGTATCGTATCATATCACATTTTATTTTTTTTAATCAATTTTTCATGAACAAAAGAGATGATCTTCTTCTCGAATATTAATATTTAATAATATCGTTTCTGACAAAAATATTAAAATAATGCAATAAAAGTAAGATGCGACTCCTCACGGGCTGCTCTCTGAGACTACGGGCTTCTTTTAAAGGAGATTGTGGGTCCTACAGTCGGCCCAGGTGTGGTGGGCTGTTTTTAGTTTCTTTTTCTTTTTATTTGGTATTTTTTTATTTATTTATTTTGCTTTTATACTTTTATTAACCGTTTGATGCTAGTTTGGTGGGGTCACAATCACATCTCGGAAGATTATCAAATTCCGTGAACTTTTTTCGACTTGTAAAAAATTGAAGAGATGTTAGTTAAGGGTGTAATCAAGTGCAGTTGATTTAAACAGTACTAAATTGCAGCTGGTTTAGAAAATTCGAGACCTAAAAGTTAGACTTCTATTGAATTGAATTTTCATTTTAAAATTTGAGTTGGACTCAAATGAATGCTTAAATTCATTTCAATTATATTCAATTGTCATAAAAAAAATAATTTTATTTATTTATTATTGTTAAAATGAAACTTAAAAATTGCGAGGTCAAATTTGAATTAAAAATTATAATATATAATATAAGAATATTTAAAATTATATAAAATTTTACTACACAATTAGGTTAACAAATCACTAGAATCGAATATTATAATATTTGAATTCAAGTCGACTTGATTAGAATCGAGTCTAATTTAAGTATTTTTAGAGTCGAACTCGAGTAGCTCACAAATAATTTAACTTATTTACACTCCTTGTGCTAATAGAATTCAAATCTCTCATGATTATTATTTTACATATGAGAAATTAAATTTTTCTTTTTTTTTTTTACAATAAGATTATATAATTATTAATTTTAAAATTATTACATGCTTTTTTATTGGAATGCTATATAAAATATATCTTTAATTAAAAATGATTAATTATAACAATAAATTTAAAAAACACATAATTGATAATTAAAACTAGTAAGAAAATATATAAAGAAAAATATATAAAGAACCAGTACATAAGTAGTTCAATTGTTCAAAAGTCTATTTTAAAAAATAAGAAATTAAAACTTTAAATTTTAAAAATTTAATTTACAAAAAGAAGTATATTATTCATTCAAGTTTTTTGTGGTATTTTGTCGAATTTTTATTTTTTATTTTATGATTTTAACTGACTATTTTTTTTTACCACTGGCATTGGACATAATTTGTTTTTATTAACCCGTTAATTACTAATTAAAATATTTTTTATAATTTATTAAGAAAATAAAAAGAAATAAAAAGAATACTGCCTCTTGATAACAAATGGAATAGGTAGTTTATACTTCTCTTACCATATAGTATTTGTTCTTCCCAAATATTTACACCAATATGTATAATTTTTGAAAAACTTTTTCTATCAGTTCATCCACAGCTCCATCCCCCTAATTGTTATTATAAGAATAGCATGACTTTTAAATTCAAAAGATAAGATTAAATTTAATCAAAAAGTCAAAGGAATCAAATAACTTAAGGACCTCATAGATAAATGTCTTATTGTGAGATTACTTTATTAGAATCACATAAATCTTTATTATTTCAATACCTAAAATTTATCATGCTAAAATTACTAAAAAGATTTAGTAGAAATATCTATATCCATTATAGCAGTTGAATATTTGCAGAATTAATAATGAACGAGTGCTCAAATAACAAGTATGGCATTTTTCAATCAAATCTCTAAATTCTAAAGAGTTCTCAATTCTATATTTCTGATTGATAGATAATAGAAATTAACTGGATGATTTGATGTATTGAGAATCACAATCCTATAATCTTTATATATTGACATATTAGGATCTCATTAAATCTATATGGATTAGAAATGGGTATTCACTCATTAAACTATACTAATTCCTGAAATTTACGGATTTTACATAAACGAATCATAACTTAAACTAAACTTACTCACAAAATAGCCCATCAATATAATTGTTCCATTAAATATGTAAATGGTACTTTCAATGTAATAGTCAAACATTGATAATAAATCATATCAAACAATAACTTTTTTTTGGACTAACTATTATTTACATAGAAAACAACTTTATAATTATAAATATTTATCATTGTAAGTATGTTCGTTACTTGAGCAAACATTAATCTTCCTTTGGGCTGATCAATTTCTGCATAAATAATGAATACACAACATTTTTATATACCAAATTAAATCAATTAAGTGAATTTAATAATACTTACCATACAAAACATATAAATTTTTTATCATATAATAGATAATTTTATCTTACAATTCGTATACACATTTACTAGTAGCTTATGTAATGATACAATCTTTTTTTTTTTTTTTAAATCATGTAATGATACAATCTTAAAATCATTATACTAGTATGCAACTTACAATTATTTAAATATAATTTAATTCCCTTTATTATAATTCCTTTTATTTTATGATCAGTAATATATACAAATCAAATAAATTTTTGGGCATTGAAATTCTTATGGGTATTTATAAATTAACAATTTTCATTATTAATATATTTAATATTTTTAAATCCAACTCAATACTTAAATTAGTTAAAAAAAAATTGCTTCTTGAACCAATAAAGTTAAAGTTTTCTTCAACATTTTGAATTTTCAATGTTTTAAGAATAATATTTGTACTTGCCCAAAATATTATAGGTATGACATTTGCTTCTGTAATCTCATATGGAGATCCAATTATTGAAATTATATTCTATTTTGTTCGAGTAATTAATGGCATTTTAATATTATTTATTATCCCTTTCAATAGTTAATTTGCATTGATACAATTATAAGACAAGTGGCCTAGTACGAATGTTTGATAGGATATAATGAGAGGTCAAATTTTAAATGTATAAAATAAATTATATATAATATATCCATCAAATAATGTATTAATTTTTATTATAATAATAAAATCAAAATAAAATTTAGTTATATTTGTTCAAAAATATAGAAGTTGTCATATGCGAGAAAAATATTATGATTATATTTTTAATTGTAATGACCTTAAATATTTTATAAATTCTTGTGGATAAATTTTTTCTAAAATTTATAAAGGACAAATTTAATGAATTAAATTCAGTATGAACAATTAGAATATAAAATTTTCTATAAAAATTAGTAATATAGTATAAAAACTAGTGAACTAAATTACATCTTTATATTAATTCTTAACAATTATCTTTATAGTAAATTACATTATTTTTAAATTTAGGTGATCATCTATAGTCATCTTAATTGTCTATAAAACTTTATTTACATTAATACTTGATTAGATTAAATAGCTAGCAAACTTATTTTTACAGCCAAAATTTAATTTGTTGACTCTATAATAACTGTTTAAAAAAACATAAAATAAAATTTCTCATTTCAAGAGTGAATGTTGTTATCTCTTAATAAATAAAATGACCTAATTCAATATATAAAAGATTGTGAATGTGGTAAAAGGATTGTGTCCGTGTCTGTCTTTTTTTTGTATTTGATTTTTTTCCAATTTTACTAAAATCTATATCATGGTACAATTGATAATTTTAAAAAAAAAAAAAACATTTGAATTGGTAAATTAAAATTTAAAGATTTGTTATTTTTTTAAGCGAAAATTCAAATATTATTCATTAGATAAAATATTAAGCTGGGTTAAAGTATTTATATTTAAAAATACTAATTGATATAGAGTTTTTTTTTTTTTTTATCTGAGAGAGAAATTTAACATTGATTAATTATATTATTTAAATTTAATTAAAATTCATGTTTATTATCTTTATGATTTCAAATTTTAATTAAATTATTTATATTAAGATAAAATATTAATTATATATCAAAAATAACTAAAAAAAGATAATTAAAATAGATTTTCAATAAGAGTAATTTTTATTCAATAAGAGTGATTTTTATAAGTGCTGGTGAATGATTACATTAATTATGAGAGATAATAATAATTTCTTGAAAATTAATTATTAGAGTTTTATATATAAATAAATTAAATTTCTTTTAGATTTAGAATTAGGAATTACTTTTTTTTTTAAGCAAATTACTGCATTTTATTAATGGAAATCATTACGCAATACATCAATGAGCCAACTTGGTGGAGACTCCACCCAAACTCTAGGATCTGACAAAGAACCACCCACTCTAGTAACCAAGTGAGTGAGAGCGTTTGCAAATCGTTTAACCCATAAGAATTTAATCTCTCTAATAGATTTTGCTAATAAATTACAATCATCAATGATAGAATCAAAGCCATTTTCAAAACTATGATCCCCGAGTAATGCATTGAAAACCACTTGGGAGTTAGTTTCAACTATAACCCTACTCCAAGCATTATCCTTAAGCGAACTTAACACTTCTCTAACTCCCAATGCCTCTGCCTCTCTAGCCTTATACGCCCCTATCCATACACCACTTCCTACTTGTAGAAACATTCCCCATTCATCACGAGTTGCCCATCCGAAACTTGTTTTATTGTTCTTAGAATTGACTGTCGCACCCACATTAATCTTCTTCCACCCCCTATATGGGCATTACCATATAGAGCTGTTGTCCACAACTTACCCGTTTTGAAAATCACCACCAGCACTTTGCTGTTGAGCTCCCTTCCATTGAACTAAAAAGTTCAAACACAGATTTAGAACATCTTTCAGTCTGCATGTTTTATTGTTCCAAATTATTTCATTTCTATTTTGCCATAGCCCCCAATAAATCATGACCACTTTACAGAACTTCTCAAGATGACAATTGGCCATATGAAACTTTAACCAATCCGCAAATGAAGAACAACTAGCCACAAAACTCAACCCAAATAGGCTCCAACAATCAATAGCAAAGTTGCAATTAATAAGGCACTAAAGAATAGACTCATTATAATTCAGGCATACCTTACAAATAGTTTACAGAGCAACTCATTTTTCTTTAAGAACATCAACTGTAGGCAATATCCCTGCAAAAGCTTGCCAAATGAAATTTTTTACTTTTGGGGGAACTTCCAATTTCCAGATTTTGTTTTAAAGAAAGCTCTCGACGTGATTTTCAGGATGGTCATCATTTTGCATCATCTTATAGCAGCTTTTCATAGAGAAAAACTCTTTCTTATCTTCAACCCTATACCAACGGTCTTCCTTATGATGAATAGGCAGAGGAATTTTAATAATCAAATTAACATCTCTTTCATTAAACACATCCTGCACTAGCTCTTTATCCCACTTCAACAAACCCACCTCCATAAGTGAATTCACCTTCTTATCAGCAAAATCATCAGGTAAAACCATAGATATTCTACCTTTATCTCTATCGAGCAACCAAGGGTTATTCACAATCGAAGTTAACTATCCATTCCCCACCCTAATTCGTCCCATTCCCCACCCTAATTCGTCCCCCTTGCACAATCAAATGCTTTGCAGCCATTAAACTAAACCATATGAAGCTTGAGTTTGAAACTGTTGTAGCTTTTTCAAAGGTTGTCTCCTTATAATAATGGGCTTTTAGAATCCTCGCAATTAGCAAATTTGGCTTTGTCAGGAGCCTTTAACAATTTTTAGCAAACACAAATAAATTAAAATCATATAATCTTCTGAAACCCATCTCTCTTAACGCCTTGGGCTTGCTCAACCTTTTCCAACTCATCTAGTGTATTCCTTTACTCTGACTGCCCCATTTCTTCACCAGAAAGCAAAGAGCATACTCTCTAATTCTTTACAAAAGGCAATGGGAAATTTATACACATGCATTACATAATTTAGTAATGCTTGCACCATTGTTTTAGCTAAAATTTCTTTCCCTGCTCATGAGGGACATTTGTTAAGCTAGTCAATGACTCTTTTCCACACCTACTCCTTGATATAATTAAAAGCCTGCCTCTTATTTCTTCCAACAGCGGATGGAACACCTAAGTAATCACCATGGTCCTGTGTCTTTCTCACACCCAGAGCACTGCTCACTTCATTCCTACACCTCATTAGCGTATTAGAACTAAAAGATATAAAAGACTTATTAAAATTCACACGCTGACCAGAACCTTCCCCACAGCTGTGCAACACCTGCCTAACAATTAAAGCTTCACCAACAGACGCTTTAAAAAATAGAAAGCAATCGTTGGCGAAGAATAGATGCATAATAAATGGGGCTCCTTGGGCTACCACACAACCACACCATAACCTAGCCTCTACCTTTCTTCTAATTAGTCTACTGATTAGTTAGGAATTACTAATTAGTTATTATAATTAGTCAGTGTATATATATATATATATATATATATATATATATATATATATATATATATATATATATATATATATATATATATATATATATATATATATATATATATATATATATATATAATTTTATTAAATTATTTATATTAATAATTTACATACAAACCTATTAAGTAATTAATACAAAAATTAATTTTCTAACTTTAACAAGTTAATTTTTAAAATTGGTTCTCACATATCTATATTAAAAATTTAACACTACTTTCTCACATTCAAAAAATAAAATAAAAGGACCAATCTAGACCAAAACTTTTATTTAAACAAATTTACCCTTTTCTTTAACTCCATCATCTCCATACTTATCAAAATTCGAATGTACTCAAGGTCACCATGCCAAACCGATGATTCACTTTCTAGGAAACATTAAACATACCGTATAACCATCGCATGGCTGGAGTAGATTATTTGAAATTGATAGTCAGGTTTTATTAAATTGAAAGTTTTGCCATCAGCGGATTTGAAGTTGGTGCCCATATGCACGTTTGAGGAATCTAATAAACCTTATTATTTATAATTTATTTTAACTCAATTAAGAATTTGTTTCAAGACAATTTTTATTTCTTTTGAATCCCCAAAATTGATCAATTTTATAAATTTTATTGTTCTTAGATTGAATAAATTTATAAAATTGATGATTTACGAGAATAGAAGTGTTGAACGAATTAGGAGTGGGATTGGGATTTGAAGGAGTAACTTTGTCTAAATTTATAAATTTGTCTGGCATTAACAATAATAGCTCTAGAATACCATTATTCATTTAATTAATTAATGGAGTTCAATTCAATGGAATATCATTATCCATTTAATTAATGGAGTTTAATTCAATTAATAATAAAATTCATATATTCAGAATAAATTTTGGATTTGATTTGAATTATATAATTTGGAATAATTAAAAAGTAAAAATAATATAATTATTTTTTTTATTTTACCTTTATACAAAATAGTCATATTTAAATTAGTTTCAAAAAAAATAGTCATATTTAAATTAGGTCATTTTGAATTTTTAATAGTTTATTTCATTAAATGAATTTAATTCTTACAAATTTTTTTCATTCTAGCATAATTATGATTCTTTCAAAATCACTCATTTATTTTAACTCAAAAGAATTAAAATTATATTAATTGTACATTTCTAAACATGAAAAATAACAAAATAAAATTGAAATTTTACAAAATTTGAATTTACAAACAAAGGTTATTTAGTAGCTATTTCATCCTAACTAGGGGAGTAATCGAAACGGATTGAGTCAATTTAATACTGACTCCACCTCAATCAAGTTTTTATTTTCAAGCATGAATTTAGCTTGAATTATTTGAGCTCAACTCAATTGAGTAAGATTATCATTAAAAACTAAATTAATTTATTTGTGATTATTGGAAAAAACTCAAATAAATTTGAATGAGGTCCAACTCAAATTCAAATGAGTAAATTATTATATATAATATAAAATATGTTTAAAATTATATAACGGCTTTTATACTTAATTAGACTCGCTAGCTATTCGAGTCAAGTATTATAATACTTGAAAACTCGACTTGACTCATGCTCAAGCTACTCAAACTCAAACTTAACTCGATTAAAATTGAGTATTTGAGGAGTCAAACCCAAATAACTCATGAAATAATTCATGATTGACAAATAGTTTGAGTCATTTGCACTCCTAATTCATCCCACTCTTAAGTGTGTGTATATTTATGTATATATATGAAACATTTTATTTTTGTTTAATTGCTAAGAAACATCTTATATGAGCGAATTGGATTAGGAGAATTAAATATTTTTATAAACTTAAAAAGTTAAAGGATATTTAATAATGACTTCTAAAAACTTTATAAAATACAAAGAGCATTCAATAATAACTTTTAAAAACTTTAAAGAAGTCTATAAAAATTAAGGGATATTCAATTAAAATTTTTCTAAAATCTATAAAAGTAAACAGGTATTCAAAAAGTTATTAACTTTTATAAATAAGACTTTTATATATATTTAATGACTTTTTATCTAGTTGTATGAATCAAAGTATCAAAAATTCTCTTTCACTTTTCCTCAAGACTTCCGTAAACTTTTTTTTTTCTTTTTGTCAATCACAAGTAATATACAAATATAAGAACTAACCCATTTTCCCTCATCAATGTAGCTTACATCCCAAATTGTACCGTTTAAGAATATGGGTTTACTTTTTAAACCCACTAGAGTAATAAAATCTCAGGTCATGAATTTAGTCAACTTTCAATCTTTGCATACAATCAAGTAAAAAATGATTTGTCTTTATATTGTTGTATATAATCCATACATTCATTAACACAATTTGATGATTATATTATATAACATGTCTTCTAGTTATATTATATAATATGTCTTCTAGTTTAATAATTTATTGTAGGTAAAAATTAATGAGTTGATAATATGATTATAATTATTTTGATGATAGTAAGAATAGCAGTGTATGAATTAATCAAAACAACAATATTCAGTTAAAAAAATAAATTTTTATCTTTACCTTAAAATAACAAATTAGTTAATGCTAGAATTGTTCATGGGTCAAGTATAAATTTGAAAAATGTTAAATTTTTTAAAAATTTGATTGATCAAACCGTAATAATAATCATTGAAAGTTTATTAATATCTATAAAAGTCTATCAATGTCTATAAAATTTTTTTTAAAATGAAGTTTTTAAAAGTCATCTACAAATTTATAAATTCTGTAACAGTCATTAAAAATCCATGAACTCTACTAAAGTCATTCACTAAAAAAAAGTTTATAAATATATTTAAAAATTTTAATTGAATACAGCCTCCTTTTTTTTAGTTATGGAACAAGATACAAAAAATATAAAGTTGATTATAATATTAAAATTTTAGATGATCAAAATCTTTAAAAAAAAAATTTGAGGAATTTGCTATGACAAATTGAAATTTAAAGACTAGTGAAATACGTAATTTGTAACCATTTCAATGGTTATAGTAAAATACTTAAAATTAATTCTGTTAATGTATATAATCATTCCCATAATTATGTAATCTTGTCCCCTTAATAATTCGACACACCATATTAGGAGGATGTATTATGTTACTTTTTTATGTTGATGATATGATCATAACTGGCAATAATTTGTAGGGCATTAGTGATCTGAAGCTCTTCCTTAGTAAACGGTTTGAAATGAAAGATCTGGGACATCTCAGTTATTTTCTTAGTCTCGAGGTATCATCTGATTCCACTTGCTAGTACTTATCTCAAGCCAAATATGCTACAAATCTTATTTCTCGTGCTGGACTCACAAATGAGAAAATTGTTAGTACTCCACTTAAGGCTAATGCTCATTTCTCTACCACTGATGGCACTCCTCTCAATGATGGTACTCTTTATCAGCAGCTGGTTGGCAGTCTTATGTATCTTACTGTCACTCGTCCTAACATTGCTTATGCAGTTCATGTAGTCAATCAGTTCATGTCTGCTCCTTGCACTACTCACTTTGCAGCCATCATTCGTATTCTTTGATATGTCAAATGCACTCTGTTTCATTGTACAAATTCCTTCTCTAGTCTTTGCTTTGTCAAAATCGTTTTTCCTATTGATATATATAATGTCGTAATCCATGCAATTTAGCTGCTAGCTTAAGCACCTTAAGAATTATTCCAATCCCACTTTGAAAGTATAGGTACAAGGAAAATAGTTTATAAGATGCAACTAGTTATTATATTTATAATTTAACTATTTTAGATTGAGATTAAATCATGGAATAGCATATCGTTTGGGGCTAGTTTCAACTCGGGTCCTTACATATAAGGTTTTGTTTGATATACTATATTTGGGTGATTTATTTATTTTTTATTTATAACAAATGAAAGATTTATTTATTGTTATTTACAAGAAATTAAATAGGAAATAAGATTTTGTTGGAAAATAATAATGTGGAATACCTCTTAGAAATATGATATAATATTCTTAAGATCTTACGACTTGAGATTACAAGCTCACAATTGTTTCTACGCACTCCTAAATTATGAACAAGTCTCACACGAAGAATAATCTACACAAGCATCCTTCTTGTCAATATGAGTGGCTCCTTGAGTCACCCATAATAATTTCATAATTCAAATCCTAAGGTAGTAGATGGTTACCTTAAGAAGAACTAACATAAAAAGAGTTTTGTGGATGTAAAAAGAAAATTAATTACATACGTAAAATGTTCTAATTAATTTTCTTTGTATCTATTATATAGTAGTTATGAGAACACAATAGGTTTCTATTTATCATATTCCAATAGAATAGGAATTAACCCACTGTAATGTGGATACATATGTGTCCTATAGGACTACGGTTAACATTTTCCACTCAGACACATTCGAGTAACCTCATATAAATCCAAAAAGAAAATCTCTAATCATATATTTCCATTCAAAATGAAGCGTGCGGCCTTATAAGAAAGATAAATTTGAGAAGTGGTATATTAAGCCAACACTTAAGCAATAGGACACTATAACTCCATGACTCGTCTTACACCCTAAACTATATGCTTACACCAAATCAAGCATTTTTTATCCTTTAAATGTAAAGATGGTAAAGAACATGCTTTGTACTGATGATTACATCAAACATATTTTTTATATAATCGCCTAGGCTATGAGTCACAAATCATAGGTGTAATGCCAATCAGTTTTTTCTCAGCCTCTTATGTCAATTTACATATACTTGACCGCTTTCCTACATATGTTCCTCTAGACTATATGATTCATCCCCCTTGGATAGTATGCTAAAGTAGCAAACATCAGGCATCCACTTCATGCCATAGTGCTTAAGTTGCATATAGATCTTTACAAATCATGAAGGCTCACATAGTGATGAAGCAAGGATCTATTCATTCATTCCTTCAATAGTCATAAAGAAATAACGCATACCATATGACATGTATATATGTTATAGTATAACTCCTACTCATGATATGTCACGCTATAACACCAAATGAATTTAGATCTAGTCGCTCCATATAAGCGTCTAATCTAATCATTTGATACAAATACCCAAATGACATTTTCTTGAAATTCACATTCAACAATGAAATGGTTACATGGAAGTGGATAAATTCCATGTTCAACAAATTTAGTTAGTCTCATCTTAAACTCTTGTTAAGGCAACATAAATATTCAATTCTTTTGCTTACTCATTAAGCATAGGATTCTTCCATCTCGACATTTGAAGTCATCTTTTGTGTCAAATTCTGCATCATACGTGTATGTCGAACCTCTTTATCTTACTTATTATTGTCCTTTGGGAAGAAATGGTGGCAACATTCCCTAAGAACAAAAAGAAGAAATGGTAGTATGGATTAAGAGTCTAAACAAAAGATGCAATGGGAGCCTAGGACAAGAAGTGTGTCACCTTAGAATGCATGTGGAATATATGTATAAGAAAAAAAAAAATTTAAGTTATGATTGTGAATTAAATGTATGAACATGGTCATTGAGAATTTAGAAGCATGCATGAAATGGGAGACATATTGTGTTTAACTATGCATATATGAATGAAAATTTTTCTTGTGAATGATTTTGGTGTTAGGTAATAAAATGATGTTGATATAAATGATATAAGAAAGGTATTGAACAATTATTACTCATAATATAAAATATTTTCTAGAAAGTAACTTAGGAAAGGAAAGGATTTCTATGTTCAATTGTTGGAATGGTACCAATTTGTGGAAATTGCTCCTTAAGGATAATGCTGGAGATTAGTATCACCAATATGTGGAAAACCAATAAAATAATAAGGCCCTATTTGTTTGAAAACAAATTAAAAAGGAAAGGATGGGTGAATCCCATGAAGAGAGAGAAAAGAAGAATCAAATTGAAGGATTTAGAAAATCAAAATAGAAAGAAGTGTCAATAACAAAGTACGTGAAAGGAGTCTAAAAGACTAAGCAAGTATGCATAACAAAGTATGTGAAAGGAGTCTAAAAGACTAAGCAAGTATGCATAAGAAAATAGTTACGTAGTAATCTATTAATATATATATAGTGCGACGAGAGATTTCCTGTAGATGAACAATGAAATTTGAAATTGATTTTGGCACGTAGAAAAGTCCAATTTGCCATTTCCTCGCTAGAAATTCATTGCCACAACGGCACTGTTCTGGTTTGTCCGTATGAAATGACTGATACGCCCTTATCTTACTATCTCCCACCTTAACAAAATGGATGTGTTTTGTGGGCTGCACAAGTAAATAATGATATTTTCCTTCTTTTGCCCTTCAATTGGCTAAAAAATTCTTCAATGAATAAGGTGTGGGTCTGTGTGGTGAGAAGGTGATGTTGATTTGTGTGAAAGTGAGGGAGATGTTTTTAAGTGTAGGAAAGAGTGAGTGAATGCGAGTGGTGAGTATTTGGGCAAAAAGAAAAAAAAAGAGTGAGAGTGGTGAGTGGGATTGAGTGAGACCGAGTGAATAGGAATGTGAGGAAAGTACAAATATGAGTAAAAGAGCTTAAAGAATTGGTATTTGTATGATTATGTTTTTTTAAAAGAGATAAAGGGCAAAAAAAAAGTGAGAAATTAAAAACCAAATTAGTTTTGTGTAACTTTCTGGAAAATGGGTTAGTTGTGTTTGCTGGTGACATTTTGAGATTTTATTAGACAGTGAGAATCGAGATAGAAATGAAAGGCAGAACATAATAGTCCAAACATACATTTATGTATAATTTTTTTTTTTACCTTTCAACCTTACATGGCCGCACCTTTTACACTTTTAAAGTTTTTCCTATCTCTTTGAGTAAAGCACATGCCAATTTTTAATAATTTTTCATTAATATTATAATTGAGAATTATTTTTTTAATATACAAAAAAAAATTAATTAAAAGTTATTAATATGTATAAAAAAATTAATCAAATTTAATTTCAATTGCTTATTTATTAAATTAAAAATATATAATAATTAAATTAATTTTATATGTGCAATGTATTTATAAATTTTCCTTTTGTAATAGACAACTTAATTATTTGAAATTTTATAAAATTCCAAAAAATAAATCAAAATGATTAAGTGGATACGATTTTCTAATTAAATATTTAATAGCGATTCACATGTTATTAAATATATACGATTTTCTAATTACATATTTATTTATTTTTTGCTACATAAAAAATAACTTTCAACATAGATAAAGTCACACCTATATTTGGAATAATAACGGAGAGGAGCATGCAATGTCCGATCAAAAATATTTTCTCATATTTAGCTTTCACTTTTGGTGCTTGATTAGCACAATATGCTATATTAGTATAATATTAATACAATATGCTTAAAATACTTAATTAATATAATATTTAAATTATCTTTTAATTTTGATACATTAATTTTATATTACAATTTAAGTTTATCTGTTAAGATTTTGTCCGCTGCAATGCGCCAGTTCTTTTTCTAGTTGTATATAAGAACAAACAATGTCTAGTTGTAAAATGTGAGTATGAAAGTCTAAATTCTATAAGTGTAAGCATAATATAAAAAGAGTTAAAAATTAGAATGAAATGATAGGTGTGTGTAAAACGAGATTTTAATTTGTGTGTAAAACGATGTAAAAATAGAACGTGTATGTTAATAATGAACCCTTTTGTTATAAACTTATAATTGTCCTTAAGCTTTGTTTGTGATAGCATTATAATTCTTCTTGTTTCGATAGCCATATGGCTTTAAAGTGCTTTTGTTGCCATTGGGCTAGAGAAGCAATGAGATAAATTAGACAAAGAACTGAAGAAATTAAATCAAAGAAGAAGACAAACAGAATTAAGTAATTAGAAAATTAAAGAAAAAATTTAAATTCACATCAGACATTATTTTTTTTAATGTTTACTCTTCTTGCTAGCGTGTGAAATCACACTCCTTGCTGATTGGATATTTAGAGGACAAACGGATGATTTTTGCTAAGTTAGAGGATTAAAATGGTTAAAATAAATAAAAAAAAAGGGCAAAATTACTAATAACGTGTATATATATATATGATTTAACAATAAATTCATAGTTATATTATTATATTAATATTAGCCTTCAATATCATATCAAAAGAAGAGGCAATTTATTTTGTGATGTATCATTTTAATTATTATTTAATTGATAAAAATAATATTGATGATAGAATTGAAAAAAATGGATAAAGTTTTTTTTTTTTTTTTGTCGTCATTAGGCGAGTAATAAATTAGGATTAATTCTCCTTAATTTGGACTTTCAAGAACTTTTGTATACCAAATAGCAAAAAAAGTTGTTAGGCATCACTTTAAAAACGTGTTAGACTCGCATTGTGTCAATTATAATATAAATTTTTTACTATAATTCTTAATTGTGTCAATTACATAAGCCATATAGAACCAGAAAACTATTCCTATATATAAATGAAAACTATTGCTATTAGCTTTTGTAGTCTCTAACAGTAGGAGTGAGCACTATTCGGTTTTAACCAAAAAACCAAATTGAACTAAAATTTATTTTGGTTTTCGGTTTTTATTTTGAAAATTTTAAAAATTTTGGTTCGGTTCAGTTTTTGTGTGAGAAAAACCAAAAAAACCGAACCGAACTGAATTATACATATGTTTATATATTTTCCATAAAATGTCAATTATTTCCTTTTAGTTTGGTGGTAAGTAGACATTTTTTACTTTAAGGTCTCAGGTTCGACACACGGTAATTTAAATTTTTTAGTTACATAATTAAAAAAAAAAGAAAAGAAATTGAGCGTTATTGAGGATTCGAACCCGCGCCTCTCATATAAATTAATCATACATCATCCACCTAGGCAAACCTCAATATAATGTTTAAAATTAAACGAAAAAATTATATATACGGTGACCAATTTACCGAACTGAATTAAATCGAACCGAACCGAACCAAATATTTTCTGTTCGGTTCGGTTTTGGTTTTAAATTTTTATTTATTTCGGTTCGGTTCGGAAACCGAACCGACCGATGCTCTCCCCTATCTAACAGGCAGAGAACCTATAAATGAAAACAAAAGGAAAAATACCATAAAAAGGAAATAGATGGTAAAATGGCAATATAAATGATATTTTTACCAAAAAAAAAAAACAATATATAATGTAATTTTCTCAATTTTCTTTTATATTGGTATTTTGTTCCTGTATTCTTCTTTGTCTTCGATGTGCAATGATGAGTAACATTAAAAAACTAGATGAATTTGGCTTTGGACAGTGAGGTCCCAACCAAAGTAAAATTATATTTAATTAAAATAGTTTAATTATCATATATTTAATTATAATAAAATAATTTAATTATTTTTTGGTAAAAATAATTTAATTGTTAATCTCCTTATAATTTGATAAATTATATTTTTTTAAAAAAAATTATATCCATTTAATTTAATGTACCTTAAAACTATTAAATTAGTAACATAATAAAATATATATGTATAACTGTATACCAAACAACATGACTTTTATTAATATAAATTTTATGATTTGGAATTTTATTTCAAATATTATTTGATAAATTTATTAATTAATATTTAACAAATTAATTTATTTTGTTTAGATATATTTTTATTTATCATGATTCTTAATAGATAATATTAATTATAATATATTATTTATAATATTTATATAAGTAAAGTTTTTAATTAAAATGATATAAATTTTCTCAAATAAACACCATGAGACCAAAATCTTATTGGTCGATTTTTAAAATTATTTTGGAGAAATATTTATATAACTTTATTATTAAATTCACTTCAGTTGTTAAATTTAAATTAAGTTAAATTTTTATGTGAAAACCCAAAAAAATTAAACAAAAATATAATTATATACAATAAATATTATCTAAGTTATATAATCGTGCATATTTAATATAATTAACATGATAACACAAAATAATTATAAATTATATATATATATTTGAATGTATTTTAAAAGGCAATATATATATAATATTGAAATAAGATGAGTTAAGTATATTTAATAAATCATTTTTTACAATTTTAAATGATATTTTTATATTCAAGATTATATTAAAGAAAATAAAGTAAAGAAATTGATAGATATATTTTATTATAATTTTTTAATTTATTTTGTTATTGTTATGTTACCTAATTATTAGTTATAGGTTGATTTTCATGTTAATACTTAATAAGTATATTGTTTTCTCATAATTTCAATGTAAATTATATGTTTTATTAATTTTGATAAACTTTATATTTTTGACACATTATAATTTAATTTTTATTCCTCTAAAAAATCAATAACAATCTTTCCTATGCACCATTATTTCAAAAATCAAACTAGTGACTGAATCGGACGGGCTACTAGTTAATAGTTCAACCGGTCAAACTAGTTAGACAAAATTCTTTCATTTTCATTTTTTATTTTTGGTCATTTTATAAAACTTTTTATTAATACTGGTCCGACCGGTTAAAAACCAGTAAAATGATAATTTAACCAAAATTTCAGTTTTTTAGTAAATTGAAATGGACTAGCTGTCACTTTTTAGTTGAACAGGTTAAGCTGACTGGTCCAATTTTAATTTTATAACACTTATATACATAAATTCTGCATCATCAATAATACACTTGTTATATTACGTTTAAATTTTTACTACTCTAATTTCATCAAAAATCTATCTACACTCATATCACTATCACTCATTTTTATATTTATGTTCATATTAGTTATCACCAACAATTCTCTCCAACTATTTTTCTAATGCCTTCAAATATTTTATTGTATTAATTATAGGTTGATTTTCATGTTAATACTTGGTACACCTATTATTTTCTTATAATTTCAATGTAAACAATATGTTTTTATTAGTTTTGATAAATTTAATTTCTTTGACATATTATAATTTAATTTTCCTTCCTTAAAAAAATCAACAATTTATTCAGTATTTATAAATATCATTATTTTAAAAATCATACCAGTGATTAAACCAGATAGATTTATAAAATACATTAATTTTTTTCTTTATTTTAATAAAAGACCTATTATACATTCATATTAAGATTAAATGCATCATTTGTAAATTTAAAATTAATGTTGATTCAATATTAATTATATGCAATTGAATTATCACGTGATATCATATTATGTAATTTATTAATTTATTTTTAAGGTATCAATACAATTATCATTCAATTTTTAGTTTTTTAATAAGTATATGAGTTAATTTCACATTATTTTTATATAAAAAAAAACTAATTTTTGAACTAAAAAAATTGAGTTTAGTTTTTGTATGCTAAAAGTTAATTTTTCAGTTTTGTTTAAAATCAATTATGACTTTTCTAATAACAACTTGAAAGCACAATATATATGATTAACTAAATAAAACACTGAAAATATTCATTATATTATAAATTATTTTCAATTAATTTTTAATTTTGATACATCTAAAATCTCTTCCTTAATGAAAATTTTAAGTAAATTTAAATATTTATAAAATCACAAACAAATTAATTTTTTTTTAGAAGAATATGCCATTATAAATAGAAATTTTGACATTTGATAATAATGAGATTTTGCTCATTATTGTTGAATGAATTTTCAATTAGTACATATTTTTTTTGCTGCATTTTCTTATAAAACTAAAAGTAATTTTTTTAATTTACAATAAAATTTTCTCAAAGTCAAATTAAAGTTTTCTAATTTGTTAATATTCAGACATCAAAATTAAATTGAAAATTTTCTAATTTATTAATATTTGAAATAACATAAAAAATGAATTATTATAATTGAATTCATTTATATAAATTATTATTATTTTTTTGAGAACATATAAATTATTACTAATAGTTAAAACAACAAATTTTAAAATTTATAATAGAATAAAAGAATAATTTACATAATGAAAGTTAAATTAAAATTTTTCTAACTTGTTAATATTCGAATAATCAAAGTCATAAAAATCTTGTTAATATTCGAATAATCAAAGTCATAAAAATTTCTCTAACTTCTTAATATTCAAAAATTAAAAATATAAATTATTCTAATTAAATTATTTTTTATTTAAATTAAATATAATTAACTATATATTAAATAATAATTATTTTATTTTTCTCTTATTCTAATTGAATTCGTTTTTTGTTTATTTAAAATAAATTAAATTAGAAAATTAACTTATAAAATTATAATAATTATATAATTATAAATTTGTAATATAATTAATTATACATTAAATAATAACCATTTTATTCATTTTTATTCTAATTGAATTCCTTATTTTTTTAAAATTAAATATAATTAGATATTAAATATAATTAATTATATATTAAATAATAATTATTTTATTTTTTTCTTATTCTAATTAAATTTATCTTTCCTTATTTAAATTAAATATAATTAAATAGGATATAATTAATTATATATTAAATAATAATTTTTTGTTATAAATATAATGGCGAATAACAAGAACAAAAAATATAGAAAAGAAAATAGTTTTCTCGATATTCCATTCAATAGTATTAGGTTATTTATATAGAGTACAGAAGAGAATGAAATAGGAAACTTTTCTAATAAGAAAAACACAATCAATATTAATATGAAAACTAGAATATTCATGTATATGGAAAAAAATCAATCAAATCCTATAATATATTATATTATAACACTGCTCCTTAATATTTTTTACAAAGAATATGCCTTGTCAAAACTTTACTAAGGAAAAACCCTATGGGAAAAAATCTTAGTGAATGAAAAATAGTACATTATTCTTGTAGAGATTTGCACCATAATACTGCCTCATTAAAAATCTTGTCAGGAAAACCCAATGGGATAAAACCTATGCTAAGGAAAAAAGAGTACACTGCACCAAAATCTCCCTCTCATGAAAACATGATTTTTATAAAATATCTCTTAATTGGCGCATGCCAATTTTGTTGACTAACTTTTTAAATGTGGTTGTAAGGAGTACCTTTATAAACAAATCTGTCAAGTTGTCAAACCGTATACTTAATGATGTTTAAGTAATATCCACATATAATAATTTATTTATAATACTCCCTTAGGATATTAATTGCACTATGAATATGTCTCGTTAAAAACCTTGCTATAAAACTCAGTGGGAAAAAACATAGCTAAAAAAAAGAGTACATTTTATGCGCTATTTTGTCATTGCACAGATTGTCTCATTAAAATATTTGTCCAAGAAAACTCTATGGGACAAAAACTTGACTAAGGAAAAAGAGTACAATCATATATTAATTTGCTCCCTCTGATGAGGACAGATTTTAACACGGCGTATACTTATTGATGAAACAATGCCATTTAAATACCACATTAGGTAAAGACTTAGTACATAAGTCTGTTAGGTTGTCATTCAAGCGAATTTGGTGGATATCTCTTTTGGAGCTTATGTATATATAAGAATTTGGATGAAATTTATGCCTACTTCGTTACCCTTGATATAATCACCTTTAATTTGTGTAATGCAAATTGCATTATTCTCAAAATACAATGGGAATATCTTTTAGTGAGGTGCTTTAGGACCATCAAAATTTTTATAAAATTGCAGTACCATCATAAGTGAATACATAACCAATCTAAGATCTACCATCATGGAGACTAAGCAAATAACCAATATTCACATATAGACCAATTTCAAATATGAATCATATTATTAATAGTATATTGAAGATAATTTTTTACACCACTCTAATATCTCTTAGTAGGTGCAGAGTTATATCTAACTAGAAATTTTTTTTACAAATATAATTTCAGGCTGATGCAATTTGCAATATACAGGAGTGCTCATATAGCACTTATATATGGTACTTCAAGATCAAATAGATCTTTGTTATTTTATTTAGGTCTAAAAGGGTATCTTTTCACTTCATGTGAGAGGACCACCGCTGGTATGTTTAAGGGAAAAGATGTATCCATACCAAATTGCTTAAATACCTTTTTCACATAAGTAGACTGATGTATTATGACTCATTGATAATTGGTCTACAGGCCGGTATAAAATTTCATTAAATTTTTTATTTCGAACTCACTTTTTAAATAAATACATATTTCTTTGAGTTCTTTAAGAGTCACACTGATATTTAAATCATCAATATATACTGCAACAATAACATCTACCATTCTATAGTCTTTTATGAATACAATTGGGCATAGTGTATTATTCACATATCTCTCTTTCAATAAGAATTTACTCAAATAATTATACCACATGTCCATATTACTTTAATCCATACAAAGACTTTTGTAATTTGATGAAATACATGTCACTTGTTTAATGTATATTTATTTCTGATATCTCTAGTCCTTCTGGAACTTTTATATAAATATCATTTTTATAAGGTATATATCAAGTTTTTCTTTAACTGTCATACTAATAGAATAACAGAACATGATCATTTTCATAATAAGAAAATTATTTTTCTCATAGTTAATAATAGAATGAGTGTAGCTCTATTTTAATTGCCTATTTCCATGATAATCAATCATGTTTATGCTACTATTTAGTTATACTTATAGATTCTGGATCCATATTTTCTCTTAAAACAGCAAGAGCTACTGTTGAGGCAAATTCATTATCGACGATAATTAAATTTCTATCAACTCTTTCTCTTATATCACAAAAATACTTGAGATCTCATAATTTTCATTTATATGATCATCAACTCCAGAAGCCATATTTAGATGATCTAATTGTTCCGTTATCTCAGTCTATGTCTCATAATTGGCTATAACTTTTTGACTGAGATCTTCCTCTTCAGGAGATTTTATGAGTGACGCTGCTTTTATTTTACGCGGATTTTTATCTTTAATTCCAATTTATTATCCACGCTTCTGGTATGTAGTGAGATTAATTGATTTTCTATTTGCAATTAGAATCACAACCCTTGCTGGGGTATTAGCAGGTGTAATATGAGACTTTATCACTTTTTTAACATCAATAAATGCATTTGGTAGTTAAGTTGCAATTTGTTGCAACTATGTTATTTTCTGAGCTTCTGGTTCACTCTAATTTGTACATAAAACAAAATTATTTAAAAGATTTTTCTTCCAATAAATTTCTCGACATTCTTTAGCACTACATGTGCTTTTTCTCCCCTAATGTTGAGAAATGTGTCTCATCAAAATAAATTCTTAGTCTCTTTTGTGGACCAATTGTCGCATATTGAGATAGTGATATTAATATATTCATGGCATAACTAAAAATTTGCGGCTCATGTCTTTGTACAAGTTTCAAAGGAGAGTATGTATGATATACATAATGGCATTCATGCCAAACCTTCAAGATTTAATTATTGAATTATAAGTTTAATGCTTGAACTGCAAGTTCAACGCAATATATTGTGCATGTATACGGAGGATAAAACAACAATGCATAACTTGTAAAATTCTTGCAAATTACTCCTTCAGGGAGTTTATATAAAATCATTAATATTGAATTGAGTTGTGTCCTCTATATAGGTGGTTCCTTTTTCAGAATCTTATAATCTACTAAATGATTTATAGCATTCTCTTTAGGGAATGCAGCTGTACTAGTGGGTATTATTTGATGATTTCTCATCAGCGATTATTCTTTTAGAATTCTCATTATCTACCAAATGATTTATTACATTCACTTTAGGGAATGCAGTTGTACTAATAGGCATTGTTTGGTGATTTCTTATTAACAATTATTCTATTCAACCATTAAAAAAATAATATTTGTAAATTGTCACTTTTTATACTGCTACTATAAGAGCATATAACTTTATTACTGCATAATTTTAGCTGTGAAGTAATTTTAAACATGGTTAAATTATATTCTCAAATAGATTTTAAGTCTTGTAGGCGTAGATTTAGCCAATCATATTGAGCTCGTGGTAGAATCACATCTTTCAAGTGATCATATCGATCTTTAAAAACTCTTCTCGATAATGCAAAAATCTTAAATAGTGAGATATTCATCTATTAGACCCCTTTTTCATATAGTATAAATATGATCAAAGTTTTTGTGTTGGAAATAAAACAAAAATATTAAATTGATTTTTTTTTTAAATTTAGAACTCAATCGATTTTGAGAAAAATGAAGAAATTTGAACTAATTTCATGTAAAAACTGCAATAATTTATAAATCAATCTAACCATTTACAATAAATTCATGTTTATAATGAAATAATAAATTTTCAATTATTTCAAATTTTATACTGAAACCAAACACATAAATAATATGAATTTTATACTCAAAAGTCAAAATAAAACAATTACTATAAAATATATTTGCATCAAGCCAAGTTGAGGATAAATTAGCCATTAATTATAAGGCACAATAATCTTTATACTAGTTAAAAAGAAAAAAATAATATGCAATAACACAAGCAAATTATACTTGCTAATAAGATAAACAAATATATATACATAACATATTTATCATGGCATATTTATAATTTTACTAAGGAATTTAGGATATAGATACCGTGAGTATAAGTGAAGACCTATCTTTAGTAAATTTAAGCTAATTATCAATTTCATAGGATTTTTAGAACTCTAAATGTATTAATTGGTCAAAAATTAGTAAATTACATAGGTTCAAATTTTCAAAATACAGAGTATACACTATAACCATTTTATACTTCTAGTATAAGCAGAGTTTACTGTATAATATATAAACTAAATTCTTCATAAGCAATTATCTCAATCATGCCCAACAAAAATGCAAAAGAAAAACACAAAATTTCTATTTATATGTCATATATATAATACTGTTCATTTATTAAAATAAAATCATCAGGAGTATATATATATATATAATAGATTAACCAATTAAATGTTTCAAATATTCGTTGTAATTTGTAACCCATTGAAATTGTTAAAGAAAGATAAAATATGACAAATAAGAAGTTCACCCTACAAAGATTAACTAAAGTACCAAACCTATCAAAAAGTTCTCGGAAAAATGAAAGATCTTTAGTAGCATTAGATTTTCAATACCCGAAAAAGTGACACTAGTTAATCCAGATTTTATTAGACTTAATTTCATATTCAACAAAATCAAAATTAATGGGCAACATGCCACATTGGTTTGCGGTTCTCAATTCACATCAACAAATTGTACTACCACGATAACACGACATGAGAATCTCATAAGGTAAATAATTAATTAAGACTAATTCAAAAATTTCAGTATTTAGTATTCATGATAAATAATTATTACTTGTGATGTCGAGAGCTATCAATTAACATTGTCTAATATAAGATCATAATAAAATCAGTCTTTTAAAGATTTATAGATAATGTATTTAGTTCTTCAAGAACATTAAATAATTCTTTAATGAATTTATATTTATTTATTTTGATTAATTTTTTGGAAACTATATAAAATATTAGTTATTCAGGAACTGTAAAAAATATCAGTTTTTCAGGAACTGTAGAGAATACCAGTTCTTTAAGAACTGTAATTATTATTAGTTTTTCAGAAACTCATAACTTAGTTATTTATTTAATTAGTTTATCAGGAATTATAAATTGTCACGACCCAAATCCGAGGCACGTGACCGGCACTGGGGCACAGGAAAGCATAAGGCTACCGATGTCTCCAGTCAGCCAAAGTAGTAACCTCCCAAAAAGAAAAATAAAGAATACCATGTGATTATAAAAATATCTCAACTAAATTTCCTTGCTACTCCATCTGCCGACAGATTATTCAATAATCATCATATCACAATAAAAGATTTACATAACAGTGCCATAATTATTTACAATAATAGTTGTCAATATAATAAACATTGTCGGCAGAGAGTTTATTCACAATATAAGCCAATGATTTTAGTGATATAATAATCCAATCCCAATACTGTAATTGCAGAAATCTACCATAATATCACAATCACAACATATTACATATACTCTGTCGAGGAAGGAGACAGAGACCAACGTGATAAAGTTACAACAAGAGGCTCAACCTGTAATCTAAAAAATGATAAGGAGACAGGGGTGAGCGTCTCAACTCAGTGAATGATACTGCTAATATGCAAATCTGGTGAGCCAGATGTAAACAGGTATACATGATATGCAATTATGTCATCCAACATCCAATCATAACAAAGCACGCAAGGGTGGAGTTTAGTCCACAGAAGCCACGCTAAAATCCATCTGAGGGAGCCAATCCTCATATACGGCTCTCTTAATCCAATAACCTGTCTCTTTTATCCAATCCAAGAGGCCTGGCCGTCACTGGTCTATACCACGCAGCCCTGACCTGACTGACAGCAGCCTTGGCGATGAGCAGGCCCGGCCGACATCCATCAGTCATAGCTCATCTTCTCATACTCATCATAGCCATATCATAACCCAAAACCTAGGTGGCCTCTGTATCATTCTGTCTCCACCCAACATACACAGAGAATATGCAGCACATACTTAAAATGTCAAATACCACAAGATGTCAAGATAATTGTATATGTATGTACATTCCATTACGTGAGCATCATTAAATATATTTGTAAATACACTCAATGCAATGCATGATTAACAGAAAAGTATATTAGAAGTATCACTCACAGTACAGAAGGGCAGAACTGAATGTTCACGGACTGCGGCTGGGGGCGGCCGGAGGCACACCAGGATGATCTATTCAGTAAAATGAACAAGATTGTCAGAGTATGAATATACTGACCAGGAAAATACATATTTCCTATATAGACCGTCTAATCTTTCCCAAAGGCTCAATTCTTTCTAACACACCTTACACCTATTAACTGTTAAACAGAATGTAATAATAAACCACAAGCTTGCACAAACTATAAGAAACGCTACTCACCGCAACTCACCAAAAAATGTGAATGTCGACCGATCATCACAAACTTACTACCAACGGTATCGCCTTAGCATGAAGAATCTGAAAATATAATATGTTTCGCCTGGTTCACCGGAACCCACGTCGGCAGTCCGGTCGATCACCGGAATTCGACCAATTTTCACATTATCCAAAATTAGTAATTTATATACCAAATTAAAGTTTAGAGGAAGAGGAGTCCGATGGTACCAAAATCACCTTGAACGGACGTCGAAACTGGCAAAAATTTAGCTCGGAAGTTTCTGCCGGCGGACGGTGCGGCGGCTGGAGACGGCGGATGGCGGCGATCTTTGGTGAACGGCTTGCTCGACACCCCAGGAACCGTTGTAGCTGGCGCGTGTCAGACTCCGGCGAGCGGGCGACGGTCGGACGGCTGACAGAATCTTTCTCTTCCTTCTCTCTCTCTCTCTCTCTCTCTCTCTCTCTCTCTGCTTCTGGCTTCCTCCCACTACTGTCTCTCTCTCTCTCTATATATAAATATATATAAACAGTGATAATAATAATAATAATAATAATAATAATAATAATAATAATAATAATAATAATAATAATAATAATAATAATAATAATAATAATAATAATAATAATAATAATAATATAGTTTGCTAAAATATTTTATTAGAAACAATTTACTACATTTAAATTCAACATCATAATAATAATAAATTGGAGGAAGTCGCTATATTAAAATAAATATTTTCTGTCATTATCACAATATTTCAAAATTTATAACTTATAAAAATTCATGATATTACAATCTCCCCTCCTAAAAAGAAAAATTCGTCCCCGAATTTTAAAATAATGATATGATATTGAAAATTTTGTATAAAATAGTAGGTTATATTCCATTAAATATACAATATACCCATAAAATAGTCAAAATACAATATTAAACATATCAAGTATATTCAAACAAATATGGGTATTATCTCTCATCTCAGCCTCAACCTCCCAAGTACACTCCTCAGTCGTATGGTTACGCCACAAAACCTTAACCATAGGAATCTCTTTAGAACAAAGACTTCGAACTTGAAAATCTAACACAGCTACAGGAATCTCTTCGTAAGATAGGTTTTCGCAAACTTGAATCTCTTGAGGCTGTAGAACATGAGAAGGGTCAGGAACATATTTCCTCAACATAGAAACATGGAATACAGGATGAACATGAGAGAGGTCTGGCGGCAAGTCCAATCGATATGCAACAGCTCCAACTTGTTCGATAATCAGATATGGACCAATATACCTTGGTGCTAGTTTCCCCTTTTTACCAAATCGCATTATTCCTCTCATGGGGGAAACTTTCAGAAAAACAAAATCACCTACTTCAAATGACACATCCTTTCGCCTGTGATCCGCATAGCTCTTCTGTCTACTAAAAGCGGTTCGCAATCGTTCTCGAATTATGGGGACTTTTTCTGAAGTTATTTGTATCAGCTCTGGTCCCGATAGTTGTTTTTCTCCTACTTCTTCCTAGCATACAGGGGACCTACACTTCCTACCATACAAAGCTTCATATGGTGCCATACCAATACTAGCGTGATAGCTATTATTATAAGCAAACTCAATCAGTGGCAAGTGTGAGTCCCAATAACCTCCAAAATCAAGTATGCACATACGCAACATATCTTCCAATGTTTGAATCATTCTTTCAGACTGACCATCTGTTTGAGGATGGAAAGCAGTACTAAAATCCAATCTGGTACCCAAAGCATCTTGTAACGATTTCCAGAATCTCGAAGTAAACTGAGGTCCTCTGTCCGACACTATAGAGACTGGTACACCATGCAGACATACAATTTTATCCACATATAATCTCGCATATTTAGCAACCGAGTAGTTAACCTTCACAGGGAGAAAATAAGCTGATTTAGTTAATCTGTCCACAATCACCCAAATGAAATCATAGCCCGCTAAAGTCTTAGGTAGACCAGTTACAAAATCCATGGTTATTCTTTCCCATTTCCATTCAGGAATGGGAAGAGGTTGCAACAATCCAGAGGGTTTCTGGTGTTCCAACTTTACCTGCTGACAGGAGAGGCACCTAGAAACAAACTCTGCAATATCCTTTTTCATACCATTCCACCAATAAACACTTTTCAAATCACGATATATTTTGTTAAATCCTGGGTGAACATTATATGCTGCAAGATGTGCCTCTTCCAGAATTTCTTTTCTCAAATTATCCACATCAGGGACACACAAACGCGAACCAAATCGAAGCACTCCATTACCATCAATCATAAAATCAGTATTCTTACCCTTATGCACTTCCTCAATAATGCTGCATAACTGTGGGTCGCGCCACTGGGCCACCTTAATTCTTTCTACTTAGACTGAGCGCATTATAAAGTGTGCCATTAAGATCCCAGTACTATATACTTCCAACTGCAATCCATCATCAAACAAGTCCATCAATTCTTGCACTATAGGTCTTTTGTGAACAACAATGTGGGCTAAACTCCTAGAAGATTTCCTACTTAAAGCATCTGCTACAATATTTGCCTTGCCAGGATGATATAAAATGGTGCAATCATAATCCTTAAGAAGTTCCATCCACCTTCTTTGTCTCAAATTTAAATCCCTTTGATCAAAAATATACTTTAGACTCTTGTGATCTGTATAAATCTCACAAGTCTCCCCGTATAAATAATGTCTCCAAATCTTTAATGCAAAGATTACTGCTGCCAGTTCCAAATCATGAGTGGGATAATTCTGTTCATGCTTCTTTAACTGACGAGAAGCATAGGCAATTACCTTACCATGTTGCATTAAAACACATCCCAAACCAATTCTTGACGCATCACAGAAAACAGTAAAACCACTAGTACCCGAGGGTAATGCTAGAACTGGAGCTAAAGTAAGACAATCCTTAAGCCTCTGAAAGCTTTCTTCACATGCTTCCGTCCAATGGAACTTAACATTCTTTTGGGTGAGACGAGATAAAGGAGCTGCTATCCTAGAAAAATCCTAAACAAAGCGACGATAATACCCTGCCAAACCCAGAAAACTATGAACTTCAGTAACTGTAGTAGGTCGTTCCCAACTAGTGACTGCTTCCACCTTTTTGGGATCTACAGAAATACCCTCTTTAGTGACTACATGCCCCAAAAAGCCACACTGTCCAACCAAAACTCACATTTAGAAAACTTAGCATAAAGCTGATGATTCCTCAAGGTCTGGAGAACTATTCTTAAATGTTGGGCATGCTCTTCGGGTGTCATCAATAAACACAATAACGAAACGATCCAAAAAGGGTTTGAAAATCCGATTCATTAAATCCATAAATGCTGCTGGTGCATTAGTAAGTCCAAAAGACATTACTAGAAATTCATAATGCCCATAGCGAGTCCTAAATGCAGTCTTAGGAATATCTTCTTTTCTGATTTTCAATTGATGATAACCCGAACGGAGGTCAATCTTCGAAAAACATTGGGCACCATGAAGTTGATCAAACAAGTCATCAATTCGGGGAAGCGGATACTTATTCTTTATAGTCACCTTGTTCAGTTGTCGATAATCAATACAAAGGCGCAGTGACCCATCCTTCTTTTTCACAAATAACACAGGAGCACCCCAGGGTGAGGTACTAGGACGAATGAATCCCTTGTCTAACAAATCTTGCAATTGTTCTTTCAGTTCCTTCAATTCTGCAGGTGTCATTCTATAAGGTGGCATAGATATAGGATTTGTCTCTGGTACTATATCAATACAGAATTCTATCTCTCAGTCTGGAGGCAAACCCGGAAGCTCGTCAGGAAAAACATCAGGAAATTCATTCACCACATACACATTCTCTAATTTCCCAACATCTTGAGAAATATCCCTCACTAAGGCTAAATAACCTTGACACCCACGACGCAACAACCTTCTAGCACTAATTGCTGATATAAGGTTACAAGGGGCACTACACTTATCTCCACAAAAAGAAAAATCTATATCACCAGGTAGACGAAAAATAACCTCTTTGTTACGACAATCCAGGGTAGTAAAATGAATCGACAACCAATCCATTCCCAAAATTACATCAAAATCCATCACATCAAGTAGAATTAAATTAGCAGGGAGAACTCTACCCTCAACCCAAACGGGACATGCCAGAAATATCGTGTCCACTAATAAAGTATCACTCATAGAGGTGGCAACTGACAATAGACACTCTAAACTAATAGGCATAATATTAAGTTTTACTGCGAAACTGGGGGAAACAAAAGAATGTGTAGCACCCGGGTCTAATAACACATGAGCCTCAAAAGAACAAACAGAAAGAGTACCTGCTACCACTGCATTAGAGGCCTGGGCATCCTGCTGAGTGAGGGTATAAACCCTAGCATAACCTGGTTGTTGTCCTCCACTCATCTGACTCGAGGCAAACCCTTGGCTTCGACCTCTACCTCTTGTTCCTGAGCCACGGCCCTGTTGGCCACCAAACCGTCCACTTGACGACGAAGGGTGCATGGGTTAAGTAACACTGGTAAAAGATCCTTGGGCAAACCCTCGAGAACCTCCTCTTTGTCCCCCATGAGAAGGACACTCTCTAGCAAAATGACCCGGCTGGCCACAATTAAAACAAACACTTGAACCTGCAAAGCACGGTCCTTAGTGGATCCTCCCACATCTGACACAAGTCGTGGTGCCTGAACTCGGTCCTGAACTGCTAAAACAGAACCAGCACTACTGCCACTGGTACTCCTACTATGCCTTATTCCCCCTTTATGTCTACCCCTTCCTCTCCGTCTGAAAGAACCTCAAAAGTCTGGCTAATAAAATCCCATCGAAAAAGTACCACTTGTACCCACAAATTCTGAGACATTCTGACCTTCCTTATTCCCCATTCCTTTAGTTCTCTTTTTCTTTTCTTCTAAGGCTAACTCAATATCCCTAGCGTCATCCACTAACTGGTTGAAAGGTCGACCTTGACGACCTGTAATTAATGACTCAAAGCCTTCTCCTAAGGCTCTAGCAAATCTAAACTTCTTGGTCTCTTCATCTGGTACGGCCGACGGCACAAATTTACATAATTCCAAAAACTTACTGGTAAAATCTGCCACAGAAGTTTGCTCATCCTTCTTTAAACCCTCTAACTCAAACATTTTCCTGTGCACAAACCCAGGAGGAACAAACCAAGCTAGAAATTCAATAGAAAAATCCTCCCAAGTCATCTGTTGATACCTAGGCCTAACATAGTCCTTATACCAAGTCGGAGCTGGCCCCTCCAACCTCCTGCTAGCAAAATAAATGGATCGGGCATCTGAACACCCTAATTCCAAACAAATCTCCCGAATGCTATCTAAGAAATCATGAGCCTGCTCTTCGTGACCAGAAAAAGTTGGAGGATGGTGTTTAAGGAATCTTTCTAAAGAAATAGCAGATGTAGTAGCTGGGGGAGGTGGCTGGTTCACCTTAGCCAAATCGGACATAATCCTCTGAAATCCAGCCAAAATAGTCTCAACTGCAGGGGTTTCCTCTATCTCTAACCGGTGCCGCTCTCGGCGTTCCGGTCCTGTGCCTATTGGCCCTGTGGATCCCTCTCCCTCAGGAGTTTCCTGCTCTCTGCTAGCAGCTGCTTCAGCTCTGGCAGCTGCACGCCTAGATCTGGTACTCATGATACTGAAAAGAAACCAACAATTATCAAGTAAAGAAAACAAATAATGCTCACTTCCAAATTTTTTTTTTTTCATATAACCTACCAAACTCGCATACAGTTATACTACAACACGCAAACGCGGATAATAGAGACAATGAGGACATAAAAGACGTGTAAGGATCCTAAGTTCTGCAATTACAGTTCCCAAGAAAGTAAAATATGCTCTGATACCAACTTTGTCATGACCCAAATCCGAGGCACGTGACCGGCACTGGGGCACAGGAAAGCGTAAGGCTACCGGTGTCTCCAGTCAGCCTAAGTAGTAACCTCCCAAAAAGAAAAATAAAGAATAACATGTGATTATAAAAATATCTCCACTAAATTTCCTTGCTACTCCATCTGCCGACAGATTATTCAATAATCATCATATCACAATAAAAGATTTACATAACAGTGCCATAATTATTTACAATAATAGTTGTCAATATCATAAACATTGCTGGCAGAGAGTTTATTCACAATATAAGCCAATGGTTTTAGTGATATAATAATCCAATCCCAATACTGTAATTGCAGAAATCTACCATAATATCACAATCACAACATATTACATATACTCTGTCGAGGAAGGAGACAGAGACCAACGTGATAAAGTTACAACAAGAGGCTCAACCTGTAACCTGAAAAATGACAAGGAGACAGAGGTGAGCATCTCAACTCAGTGAATGATACTGCTAATATGCAAACCTGGTGAGCCAGATGTAAACAGGTATACATGATATGCAATTATGTCATCCAACATCCAATCATAACAAAGCACGCAAGGGTGGAGTTTAGTCCACAGAAGCCACGCTAAAATCCATCTGAGGGAGCCAATCCTCATATACGGCTCTCTTAATCCAATAACCTGTCTCTTTTATCCAATCCAAGAGGCCCGGCCGTCACTGGTCTATACCACGCAGCCCTGACCTGACTGACAGCAGCCTTGGCGATGAGCAGGCCCGGCCGACATCCATCAGTCATAGCTCATCTTCTCATACTCATCATAGCCATATCATAACCCAAAACCTAGGTGGCCTCTGTATCATTCTGTCTCCACCCAACATACACAGAGAATATGCAGCACATACTTAAAATGTCAAATACCACAAGATGTCAAGATAATTGTATATGTATGTACATTCCATTACGTGAGCATCATTAAATATATTTGTAAATACACTCAATGCAATGCATGATTAACAGGAAAGTATATTAGAAGTATCACTCACAGTACAGAAGGGCAGAACTAAATGTTCACGGACTGCGGCTGGGGGCGGCCGGAGGCACACCAGGATGATCTATTTAGTAAAATGAACAAGATTGTCAGAGTATGAATATACTGACCAGGAAAATACATATTTCCTATATAGGCCGTCTAATCTTTCCCAAAGGCTCAATTCTTTCTAACACACCTTACACCTATTAACTGTTAAACATAATGTAATAATGAACCACAAGCTTGCACAAACTACAAGAAACGCTACGCACCGCAACTCACCGAAAAACGTGAATGTCGATCGATCGTCACAAACTTACTATCAACGGAATCGCCTTAGCACGAAGAATCTGAAAATATAATCTGTTTCGCCTGGTTCACAGGAACCCACGTCGGCAGTCCGGTCGATCACCGAAATTCGATCAATTTCCACATTATCCAAAATTAGTAATTTATATACCAAATTAAAGCTTAGAGGAAGAGGAGTCCGATGGTACCAAAATCACCTTGAACGGACGTCGAAACTGGCCGAAATTTAGCTCGAAAGTTTCTGTCGGCGGACGGTGCGGCGGCGCGTGCAGCGGCTGGAGACGGCGGATGGCGGCGATCTCTGGTGGATGGCTTGCTCGACAACCCAGGAACCGTTGTAGCTGGCGCGTGTCGGACTCCGGCGAGCGGGCGGCGGTCGGACGGCTGACATAATCTTTCTCTTCCTTCTCTCTCTCTCTCTCTCTCTCTCTCTCTCTCTCTGCTTCTGGCTTCCTCCCACTGCCGTCTCTCTCTCTCTCTCTATATATATATAAACAGTGATAATAATAATAATAATAATAATAATAATAATAATAATAATAATAATAATAATAATAATATAGTTTGCCAAAATATTTTATTAGAAACAATTTACTACATTTAAATTCAACATCATAATAATAATAAATTGGAGGAAGTCGCTATATTAAAATAAATATTTTCTGTCACTATCACAATATTTCAAAATTTATAACTTATAAAAATTCATGATATTACATAAATAATACTAGTTCTTCAGGAAATAGAATTTAAAATATAATATTAGTTCTTTAGGAACTTATAGTTTAGTTATTTATTTAATTAGTTTTTCAGAAATTATAAATAATACTAGTTATTCAGGAACTATAATTTAAAATATAATGCTAGTTCTTAGGAACTAGAATTAAAAAAAAAAAAAAAACAATTTGATAATGAATTTTATCACAACAAACGATTTGGTAAACAATATTGGTAATAAATGATTTGGTGAACGATTTGTTTAAGAAAGAAATATTAGCAATAAACGATTTGTTTCAAAAATTTGCAATTTATCTAATAAAAAAAAAAGATTTGGCATTTTCTTAAAAAAAAAAAAAATTGCTATTTGTATACAATTTGGTATAATCTCTTCAAAAGTTTTTTTTTCCTTAAAAAAAAAAGTATTTGATACACAAATATTATTAATAATAATAATTAATTACACAAATTATTTACTATAGATCTTGAATATTATTTCTTTAAATTTTTCGCCTTAACTGAGTTGTAACAAACCACAAACTATTCAAAATTATGGACAATATTGTAAAACGATTCGTGTTGATAACGTGTTATAAATATAAAGGAGAAGAATAAGAACAAAGAATATAGAGAAAAGAATAATTTTCTCGATTTTCCATTCAATAGTATTAGACTCTTTATATAAAATATAAAAGATAAAGAAATATGAAATTTTTATAATAAGGAAAATACAATCAATACTACTATGAAAACTAGAATATTCATGTTTATGAAAAGATATCAATTAAATTCTATAATATATTATATTATAATATTTTTTTTATTTTCTTATTCTGATTAAATTCATCATTTGTTATTTAAATTAAATATAATTAGATAATTATATTATTTAATTAATAAATGATCATATTAAAATAATTATATATTTTGCATGGGCTTCATATTTCCTTATGCACCTAGACAAATTCTATTATCACAAATAAAGTTTTATTAATTCAAAAACTTATATTAATAACATGCTTCATAATATTCCTATTATGAATATTATAAAAATATTTATTATGTCAACATAATAATGAACTAAAATATAATTTATTATGGATTTTTGCACGTTATATGATATAATTTAATCATAATTATATAAAATAAAATACGTTTTATTGCACGTTATAATTATATGATTTAATTTGCGGTGTCAAATTAAATCACATAATTTATTATTAATTGAAATATAGTTATAAAATATATTATGGTTTTTTAAAGTAATACTAATTACTTCTAATATTTATTATGTCCTAAATTATATTCAAATATAATTTAAATCCTAGATTATACTAATATTGAGCCCAAAATAATTAATATAATTTTTTTTTGCTTATTAAAATTTATCTATAATATATAAATTTTATATTATATATATAAAATATTATTTAATTAATAAATAATCATATTTTTCATCACAAATATACATCGTGCTTATATATATACATATATATATATATATGAAAAAAAATTTCTCCAACTTTCACTGCCAGTCGTCACTGTTCTCGCCAAATAAACAGAGAAGCCACCTCCAACTCTCCAAGGTCAAGCTCGATGAAGCGCACTGCCAGCAAAATCCCATCTATCTAAAACCCTAATTCTCAATCAATCCAAAAATCTCTGAACCTTAAAATCCAAATCAATGGCACAAGAATCATGAAACTCCAGAGTCCACTTCTCCGCCAAATCACTCATCGGAAACCGCCATGGATTCAGCATCTCCACACCTCTTCCACTGAAGAACTCGCTATCTCCAATGAACTCTTGACAATCATTGGCACCGTAAACCCCATGGAACCAGCTTTAGAACCGATTGTTCCATTCCTCACCCCTAGGATTGTCACCTCTGTAATTGAAAACCCACCAAATCCTGCATTGGGTTTTCGATTCTTTATCTGGGCATCCAAATACAAGTGTTTTCGCTCATGGATGTCTCACGCTATAATCCTTGACATGCTTATCAAAGAGAATGGGCTTGAATTGTATTGGCAAGTTGTTAAAGAAATAAAGAAATGTAATATGTCGATAGCGGCAGATGGATTTACAGTGTTGATTCTAGCGTATGCGAAGATTGGTATGGCAGAGAAGGCTGTGGAAGCTTTTGAAATGATGAGAGATTTTGACTGTAAGCCTGATATTTTCACTTTTAATACGATTTTGTATGTTATGGTGCGCAGAGAGGTTTCTATGTTAGCTTTAGGGGTTTATAATAAAATGTTGAAGATAAATTCACTGCCAAATATAGCCACATTTACGATTTTGATTGATGGGATGTGTAGGAGTGGGAAAACCCAGGATGCATTTCAAATGCTTGATGAAATGACACAAAGAGGAATTTCACCGAATAAGATTACATATACGGTTATCATTTCAGGATTGTGTCGAGCTCAAAGAACTGATGATGCTTATAGGTTGTTTAATAAAATGAAAGATAATGGTTGCAATCCTGATTTTGTTACTTATAATGCTTTGCTTGATGGGTTCTGTAAGTTAGGTAGAGCTGATGATGCTTTGACGCTTTTAAAGTTTTTTGAAAAGGATGGTTATGCACTTGACAAGCGGGGATATAGTTGTTTGATTGATGGGTTGTTTAGAGCTAGGAGGTGTGAAGATGCGCAATTATGGTACAGGAAAATGATTGATCATAATATCAAGGCTGATGTTGTCTTGTATACTATAATGATGAATGGGTTATCAAAAGCAGGCAAGATTAAGGATGCATTAATGTTGTTGAGTGAGATGACTGAGAGAGGTGTGGTCCCTGATACTCGTTATTATAATGCTTTGATCAGAGGTTTTTGTGATATGGATCTTTTGGATGAGGCAAAATCACTTCACCTTGAGATTTCAAAGAATGATTGCTTCCCTAATGCCTGCACTTACACCATTCTTATTTGTGGTCTGTGCAGGAATGGGCTGGTTGGGGAGGCTCAACAAATATTCGATGAGATGGAGAAGCTTGGATGTCATCCTTCTGTGGTTACATTTAATGCTTTAATTGATGGACTTTGTAAGGCTGGAAAGCTTGAGAAAGCTCAGCTTTTATTTCACAAGATGGAGATAGGGAGAAATCCTTCATTATTTCTTCGTCTCTCCCAGGGTGCCAATCGAGTTCTTGATGCTGCAAGTCTGCAAATTATGGTGGAGCAACTGTGTAGCTCAGGATTGATTCACAAGGCCTACAATATTCTCATGCAACTAGCTGATAGTGGGTTTGCGCCTGACATCATAACTTATAACACTCTTATCAATGGTTTTTGCAAAGCAGGCAACATTAATGGTGCCTTTACACTCTTCAGGGAGCTTCAACTCAAGGGTCTCTCACCAGATTCTGTAACATATGGAACTCTTATAAAGGGGCTTTTTATTACTAATAGAGAAGAGGATGCATTTAGGTTGTTTGATGAGATGTTGAAGAATGGTTGTGCACCAACTACAGCAATTTATAAATCAATTATGACTTGGTCATGCAGGAGAAAGAAAGTATCCTTAGCTTTTGGTTTTTGGTTGCAATATCTGCAGAACATTTCTGGCCGAGATAAAGAAGTAGTTAAAATAGTAGAGGAATATTTTGAGAAAGGGGAAGTGGAAAAGGCAGTTCGATGCTTACTTGATATGGACTTCAAGTTAAATGAGTTTCAGTTAGCACCTTATACCATTTGGCTAATTGGGCTATGTCAGGCAGGAAGAGTAGAAGAGGCTTCAAAGATTTTTTTCATTCTTCAGGAGTGCAACGTTATTGTCACCCCTCCAAGTTGTGTGAAGTTAATAAATGGATTATGCAAAGAAGGGAATCTTGACCTTGCAATAGAAATCTTTCTTTACACAATTGAGAGAGGTTATATATTGATGCCACGAATTTGCAACCAACTACTTCAGTTCATTCTTCGTTCTGAAGATAAAAAGAATCATGCATTTGATCTTCTAAGTAGAATGAAGTCACTGGGATATGATTTGAATGCTCACCTTGGACGAACGACGAAGCTTCTTTTATGTGCTGCTGCTGAGGCATAATCGGCAAAAGGAAAAACAAGATAGCTCCAAAACGCACCAAGAGATGATAAATGTAAGTTGATTGCATAGAAATTGAAAATGGCTATGATAAACTTTGGGAAGTGCTAGTGGAGAAATGCAGTTAGGACTGGAGGATGAAAGAGAACTGATGTGCTATCTCCTTCAAGGCGGGGATTCAACCTCAGTTGAGTTAGTACGGTCTAGACAATTACAATTTCATATGCATAATTTTCCAGTATTCTACTTCCTTGAAGATATAGTTGATGCAATTGTTGTAAATCATGGGGGTCTATTTCATTCACTGACCCCTTTATTGACCTTGTAGTCCTTTTTACTCTTTAGATTACCTGCCCAAGAATTTTTTAGTGGTTCAGTTGATGAAATAAGATGATTCTTTGGATGGAATGTGATTTTCTATCCGCCCCAAAATTTGTTTATTGTTGGTTGTATATATTGTTCCTCAGTCTGGATTTTATAGGTTACCTTAATTCATTCACTGGTAAAATTTATACAATGTAATATCAGGATAACCAGGAAGGTAATTTACCATAAGCACTTGTTAGAGGTCTTGCAACAGCACATTTTTCTGGGAGGGCTCAAGTTGTTTATGATTCTTCTTCAAATTGTCACAGTACGTCAGCAGTAGCTGAAAATTCCTCTGGAGATCTGATTTTCTACTTGGATGGAACACACAGTCCAGATAGCATGGAGGTTTGTGCCAAATGGTTCTCTACTGCTGTTCAAGAAAAAAAGCAATTTCCAAAGTTGCATTGGTGTCATCTTCTCTCGATGTTGAAAGTACGAAGATAGCACGGGGAAATGCTTACATCCAATATCAAAACAAAATATCAAAGAAGGTAAAATTCATTATAGTTAGTAAGATTTAGCAAGCAGTCCTGAAGTTCCTTGCCCTTTCTTGGGTCACTTGCATTGATCCCATCATTGTGGCTGTTTTACTTGCTTAGTGTCTGAACTACTCTTTGTATTTCCATTTTTTAGCTTCTAATGTATTTATTCAACTGCATGGAAGTCAGAGATACTCAAATTTTACTTCCATGGATTGTCAGTGCATGTGCTTCCTCAGGTTTTTTCTGCTTTGAACATTTTTTTGTTCAAAAGCTACTTATATCACTTTACTTTCAAATATGCCTAAAAAATACAGAGTACCTTAAAGTTTTTGTTATCATGATATATATGGTTTGCACGTAATAGTTTAATTTCAACTGTAATTGCTCGTCATTTTCTTTTGCACAAATTGAATTAAGCCTTTTCAGTTTGATAGAAGTTTAATTGCAAGATTTTGTAGTGAAATTAATGAAAATTTGAGGGAGAAAATTCTCCAGGATTTATTGAAAATCCTGAGCCAACTATGAAAATCTGCGTGTCTTTGTTGCAGCCTTTCTTCCTCCAGGCTAGCTATATATGATGATGTGATTCTGCTCTAATGGTGAATCAATTATTATTATATGGCCATTCATGAAAATTCATGCCCTTTTGCATTTTACTTAATAGTTTCATCTAATTCTCTAAAAATCATCTCTTTAGGATTTAGAGATAAAATAAATAAAAAGAATATGGAAAGAAATGGTGGATTTTACTGGAAATACCAAACTTTAGAAATTCATGCTTCCTGCCGGACAACCTCATTAAAAGAATTATCAGCTGATATTATGAGTAGTTTTTTTGAGAAATTACTATTTGATGTCGAGAGAGAGAGAGAGAGAAGCATAAAAACAGCTGACATGGCCAGCTCTTTTGTGAGAAAGCGTGTCGATAATGGCTTGTCCTCACTCACACAAGCATTAAATGGGGCAAAGTATCTCATTGATGGACATTTGTTTAAAAGAATTTTATCCATACACTAAAATAGGAAAAATGAAAAGTTGCAACACAAAATTTATATATATATATATATATATATATATATTTGAACGGTGATTTGTGTTTTTTTTTTTTTTCAGTTATAATGTAACAAGTTATTAGTTGGTAGGTTTTAATTTCACTATTTGTGGTTAAACTTCAATATCATTATTAAACTTTAATTTATATTGATTCTTGATAAAATAACTTAACTTTGATTTATTTTGATAATAATAATTATTATGGCACATGGTGGAACAATTGAAGTGCAAGAATTTAATTTATTTGAACAGGACAGTGATATTGATAGAGTATTTATTTATTTATTTATAATAGGGAGAAAGAATATTTAACAGAAATGCATTAGACTATATAACAAGAGTAGCTTTTTTTTTTTTTTTTCCCTTAATATGTCTCACCAAATTGGTGATAATATTTTATAGTTTGGAGACTTGAATATGAAACCTCCTATTGTTAAATATATGATATGGGAAAAATATCACATATTGATTAAATGAAAAATATATTAAGTGATTAATATAAAAATAAACTCTTAAACTCCAATGGCTTTTAAGATTAATTCTTTTAAATTTATATTAAAATTAATATGTTATCAGAGTTTAATTGATTTTTTTACCATATTCTATTCTATTATAATTGGAATCGAAATTTCAATTTCTCTTTCAATTTTCGGTATGTTTTGAGTCTACTTTGATTCCAATTTCCAGTATATTTCATATCTAGTTTGATTTCTATTCTACCTAATTGAGTTTAATAAAAAAATTATCTTAACCCAATTGTCACTTGATAGGGCTGTTAAAAATATAATATAGGATATCCCACATTGATTAAATGCAAATATATTAGGTGATTAATATGAAAATGAATTTTCTAATCTTAATAAGTTAGCTTTTAAAGTTGATTATCTCAAATGTATATTAAAAACTTAACACTGTTTCTCACACTCTAAAAACTTTTATTTAAACAAAGTTGCCCTTTTCTTTAACTCCATCATCTCCGTACTTGAGTGAAACATCAAAATTCGAATGTATTCAAGGCTAACTGACCAAACCGATGATTCGCTTTCTGGTAGATTATTTGAAATTGACGGTCAGGTTTTATTAAACTGAAAGTTTTGCCATCAGCAGATTGGGAGTTGGTGTCCATATATATAAATTTGATAAAACCTTTCTATTTATAATTTATTTTACCTCAATTAAGAATTTGTTTCAAGACAATTTTTATTTCTTTTGAATCCCCAAAATTGATCAATTTTATAAATTTTATTGCTCTTAAGATTGAATAAATTTATAAAATTGATGATTTACTTGATATGGACTTCAAGTTAAATGAGTTTCAGTTAGCACTTTATACCATCTGGCTAATTGGGCTATGTCAGGCAGGAAGAGTAGAAGAGGCTTCAAAGATTTTTTTCATTCTTGAGGAGTACAGCATTATTGTCACTCCTCCAAGTTGTGTGAAGTTAATAAATGGATTATGCAAAGAAGGGAATCTTGACCTTGCAATAGAAATCTTTCTTTACACAATTGAGAGAGGTTATATATTGATGCCACGAATTTGCAACCGACTACTTAAGTTAATTCTTCGTTCTGAAGATAAAAGGAATCATGCATTTGATCTTCTAAGTAGAATGAAGTCACTGGGATATGATTTGAATGCTCACATTGGACGAACGACGAAGCTTCTTTTACGTGCTGCTGCTGAGGCATGATAGGCGAAAGGAAAAGCAAGATAGCTCCAAAACGCACCAAGAGATGATAAATGTAAGCTGATTGCATAGAAATTGAAAATGGCTATGATAAACTTTGGGAACTGCTAGTTGAGAAATGCAGTTAGGACTGGAGGATGAAAGAGAACTGATGTGCCTCTCCTTCAGGCGGGGATTCAACCTCAGTTTGAGTTTAGTACTGTCTAGAAAATTGCAATTTCATATGCATAATTTTCCAGTATTCTACTTCCTTGAAGGTATAGTTGATGCAGTTGTTGTAAATCAAACCCCTTCATTGACCTCGTAGTCCTTACAGTTTAGATTACCAGCCCAAGAATTTTTTAGTGGTTCAGTCGATGAAATAAGATGATTCTTTGGATGGAATATGATTTTCTATCCGCCCCAAAATGTTTTTAGCTTGTACAATTGTACACTGGATTTTAGATCAATACTTCTTAAAAGAAAAGGAGAAAGAAAAAATACTCTCTCCGTTTCAAAATATTTTTAATCGTCTAAAGTGCATGATGCAGTATGGATATAATTAGTGACAAATTATATTATGGACATGGGATTATTATACATTATGGTCCTAAGGTACAAATTAATTATTGTATATGTAGTAAAAAATTTGAAAGGATTTGTTGATATAGTTGATTAACACATTGGTTCCACACTCTTGAAATCCCATATTTGAATCTTAGCTCAAACACTCTTTTTTTTTTTTAGTTATTCTTTTTTTTTTCTTTTAGTTATTCTATGTTTTTTTTTTATTTGTTTGTAATATTTGCAATTAAATTATATTTATTTTATTTTATTTCTCTAAGGAGAAATTATATTAATGGTTGAGTTTTTTTTATTTGTTTAATTGTTCTAATTAAATTTATATTAATTTCTATAAAAAAATTACATTAATAGTTGAATTTTTTTAATAGTTGAAATTTTTTTCATTTAATTCTTATAATGATAATTAAAGTTAATATCATTAATTTTTTAATATAATTTTTATTTATAAATGTTAATATTTTGATGGGTAATTTTTAAATGGTTCTATGTTTTTTTCTTTTTTTAATTTGTTTGTAATATTAGCAATTAAAATTATTTTTATTTTATTTTATTTCTATAAGAAAAATTATATTAATGGATGAATTTTTTTTATTTATCTAATTATTCTAACTAAATTTATATTAATTTCTATAAGAAAAAATTACATCAATGGTTAAGTTTTTTTCTTAATTCTTATAATGATAATTAATTTTAATATCGTTAATTTTTCAATGTAATTTTTATTTATAAATTTTAACATTTTTATGGGTAATTTTTTAAATAGTTTTTAAAGATAATTTTATATTTTTATAAAATATCATATTTATCTTTTTTATAACAATGAATTTTTACTATTACGCAAATTCATATATGATTAGTTGTAGGTTCATTAAATAGAAATGTAAATTCATTCATAATACAGTATAAATTCATTGAAAACTCACTGTCAATAGGATCATTAAGTATTATTTATAAGTTTATCAAATATAAGATGTAAATTTATCATTTATAAATTATAAATTTAATAATTAACATATGAATTTATTTATTAGTTTATGAATTTATAAACTATAATCTAAGAATATCATATATATTAGCAATTAATTTTATATTTATTTATTTCTATAAGAAAAAATTATATTGATAGTTGAGTTTTTTTATTTGTTTAATTATTCTAATTAAATTTATATTAATTTCTATAAAAAATTATATTAATAATTGAATTTTCTTCATTTAATTCTTATAATAATTAATTCTAATATTATTAAATTTTCAATGTAATTTTTATTTATAAATTTTAATATTTTTGTGGGTAATTTTTTAAAGTAGTTTTTAAGGATAATTTTACATTTTCATAAAATAACATATTTATCCTTTTTATGATAATAAATTTTCACTATTATATAAATTTATATATGATAAATTGTAAGTTCATAAATAGAGAATGTAAATTTATTAGTAATACGTTATAGATTTATTAAAAATTTATTGTCAAATATAGTTATAAGGAACAATATCATTAAGTATTATTTATAGGTTTATCAAATATAAAGTATAAATTTATCATTTGTAAATTATAAATTTATCAATTAATATATGAATCTATTTTTTAGTTTATGAATACATATTTATGAACTATAATCTATAAACATCAGGTATATTAGCAATTAAAGTTATATTTATTTTATTTTGTTTCTCTAAGAAAAAATTATATTAATGGTTGAGTTTTTTTTTATTTGTTTAATTATTCTAATTAAATTTATATTAATTTCTATAAAAAATATATATTAATAGCCAAATTTTTTCATTTAATTTTTGTAATGATAATTAATTTTAATATCATTGATTTTTCAGTAATTTTTATTTATAAATTTTAACATTTTTATAAGTAATTTTTTTAAATGGTTTTTAAGGATAATTTTATATTTTTATAAGATATCATGTTTATTTTTTTTATGACAATAAATTTTCACTATCACGTAAATTTGTATTTGATACGTTGTAAGTTTATTAAATAGAAAATATAAATTCCTTGATAGTACAGTATATATTTATTGAAAATTTACTGTCAAATATAGTTACAAGCAATAAGATCATTAAGTATTGCTTATAAGTTTATCAAATATAATGTATAAATTCAATATTTATGAATTGTAAATTTATCAGTTAAAATATAAATTTATTTTTTATGAACTATCTATGAATATTATGTATATTTGTGATAAAAACATAAATTTATTTTTTATGAACTATCTATGAACATTAGGTATATTTGTGATAAACTTTTAAGTTATAATTTATGAATCTTTATTTTTAAATTATGAATCTATATTTTTTTTTTATAAATTTTTAGATTATAATATATGAATCTCAATTGTATGTGTAATGAAGATCTAGTTTATAATTTATAAATTTGTTTTTTTAATTTAAAAATTTGTAGTTTTATGATTAATGTTTATAGTTTTTACTAATAAATTTGTGTTCATAACATATAATTATGTTTTGTAATTTATAATTATGAATTAGAAATTTTTAATTTAAGATTTCATTATTATTATTAAATTTTTAGAAATTAAAGTATTAAAAATAATCTTTGCAAGAACTAATCTTTTGAGTGTTACGATCTTGCTATGAACATCCAAGGTGTTTTAAATGCAATTTATACAATTACTTTGTGAAACAATGGTTAGATTAGATTGGCTAGACTATGATATTGATGGATATATTTTCTATGCAATATTATCTACAATGTCATGCTTAAAGTTTAATCAATTTGGGAAATTTGATGTTAAAGAAAGATTTCAATCAACATAGCTAATGTTTTATTAATCAACTTTTTGTGTTTTCATTTACATATACATGTTAAAGCCAAAATAATGGAAAGGAAAATAAAACTTTTACAGTGGACCCTACAAAATCTACAAATGGAGAACAATTTGATGCAATAACCTTAAAATCTTTGTTTATTCTATTTGGGATTAGAAAATTGAAGGTATGTGAACTGATTAAAGTCAAAAAATAAAGCTGAAAGTCAACCCAAAATTATAATTAAATAATAGGAATTTGAGATGGAAAACAGCTGGTAAGCAACATCAAAACACTGGGATTTATTTGATAGGAGGGACATACATTTTTTGTATATAAACTTTCTTTACAAAAATTATGGTATTAATTATGATGAAAAAAAATACCATTTCAAATTGAATGAATATGGAAAATATACTAGATTAATCGAGTCGAATTGAAACTCTTAATTTATGCACCCTTCAATTTGAACCATCAATTTGAATTAGCAAAAGCAATGTTTGAACCATCAATTTGAATTAGCAAAAGCAACGTCTCTCCGCATAATATAGATTTCAAACATTCATCGTCTGAGTTCCAATCTGAATTCAAACATTGTTCCAATCCGAATTCAAATGTAGATTGATGTTTTGCTCAAAAAATTCGATTTCATATCAAAGAACAATAAGAAGCAAAAACTGTCATGGAAAAAGGAGGACGAATAAAAACAAGACTTTTCAATTGCTGAACCTCCTAATTCTAGTAACTCCACTCAACGTCTTTCTTATAATAATAATTAGAGTACTCCGTTTATGAGTTGAAAATTCCATCTGTGTTACAAATGTAGTTATGATTTTTCAGATTTTGGTTAAACTTAAATTATATCACATATGATTTTTGTTGTAAATGTAAACATGAAAAACTTGCTCTTTCTAACCAGTTAAGATCAACGAAATTGTCCTCCATAGTACAGCAAAAACTCATCAAATAGTTAATAAGAAAAAGAACATCTATGTATTATCAAGAAATATATCTCTCTGCTGACACAGGATTTTTATTTCTATACAACTATCTAATTGAAAGAAAAATAATGTTTTACTCTGGAACATCAGGAAATAATTAACACATTAGCATTTTGAAACCTCTACATGTGAACAAATATACATATACTTCCCTCTATATATTCTTTGATACAGATGCAAAATTAAGTATTAACCTGAAAAAGAAAAAAAAAAAGAAAAAAAAAAAAGACCTATCCTCACAGTTTTCATGCGGTGATCCATTAGAAAAACCTCTCACGTAATCCGCCTTTCTCTAAATTGTAGGATGAACAAAGAAATGCAGTCACTCCTCTGGCCGAAAGAAAGTATAAGTTGAACTGGTCTGTGTCTTTGTGACCTGCATCACAATGTGTAATGTTCTGAGGCGAATATAAATGGAAAAAAATAGATGAGTTCTCTCTCTCTCTCTCTCTCTCTCTCTTTTTTGGGAACATTACCATAGCAAAGTCCTAATAAGTTAATTATTTTCACAACTCTACATGAACATGAGTGATGGGATAGGCCACAATGAAAGGACAACAAATATTACCAGTATGTCATAATTCATCTTCAATATTCTACAACTATGGTATGGAAATTGCCTTGTGCGAACCATCACCCCTTCCCACCAAATTGCAAAAATTAAGTGTTATTTTGGACTAAATTCTGAAAGTAAACTAGCTCCAGATGATATCTCTTCTGGTATTTTTACGCAGATAAGGCCAATTCACTAATCTCTCATAAAATTTCATCAAAATGGCGTTAGGTCATTTTGCAATTGTATGTAAACATCTTGCTAGTACTTAGCCTGTACCAAAAAGCTTCTACGTTCCAAAATTTCATAGCTAATGTTTCTCTGCTGCTTAAAGGTAGGGATTGGTTAAGTCATAATTTTTTCGTAATATAATGTCCTTCTAAACCAAAGAAAATTTTGATCAAGCCTCATGCTGTTTTTCATTCATATATGAAATGAAAGAGAAGACAAAAAGAATAAGCATCTAAACAAAAGAAAATGTGATTGAAAATAAATCTACCTCAGAATTAAGAGAAAGACCAGTGGGAAGAACAGGAACAAGAGATGTCCAAAGGATGGGATCTACTAAGGGATCAATGGTATTGTAGTTGGTTAGAAGTGGAGCAGACAAAAAAGGAGTCAATTGGCACACATTTCTCTGAAGAGACAATCCCCCACTCATTCCTAATGCAGCTCCAAGTCTCTCATTACTGCCATCGTGACTTGTAGACTTCTCAACCGCTTTTCCGTAGTCCTTCTTGTTGGTATTTTTGTTTTCATTCTCATAATCAGTACTGTTTTCTTGCTTTTTTGATGCCTTCTCTTGCAAGCTCTTGAATGCAGCTGATTTTGACAAAATGCTCAAGGCAGAGATAGTGGAGCCTTTATGCTTTTTCCCTTTAGTAGGCATGCCCAAACAGGGCATCTGGTATGGCTCAGTAGGCTGGACTGCCCATTCTGATGTTTTTAGTTCACCACCAATATCTTCAGCATAACCATGTTTGCTTTCTTCTGATGACTTTGAGATAGATTCTGCTTGACGAGTTTTATTGGATCCCCACCATTTGACGTAACTTGTTAGATCAATTTTTCTCTCAAAACAAAGATTCCCAACATAATCACTTTCTGCTGCTGGGTCATCGGCTGCACCTTATAATGAGATATCACCATTAGATAGATGGCACTGATTCTGGACGAAAATAGGTGGGAGAAATAAGACATATAGAACCCTTTGATTGCCAATTTATTGGCAAAAGTTTGTTCTTGGAAATGATACAACTTGACAAAATTCTCTAACATAACTTGATTTTCTTGGATGCTGGTCAAATAGATTCCTTGAAAATAGAACGTTGGACCTTACCATAATTTATGCTACTGAAATATTCAGATCCGGGCATACGACCAAACGATGAGTCCCACCTGCTGCTTTGTGATAGCCAGAAGTATAGAACAAAATATAGAAACACACATCATTAATAATTAATGCACAGAAATATTTAAATTCTCTATCCATTCATACGTCAGAAGAAACTATAGTACCCAAGGAAAATCCCAGGCTTCAAGAAGAAAATAAAAGCATCAATAAAGTATTTCCAACAGGAACCATACATTACATTCTATCAAAATTTGTCAAAAATTCCTCTTTGAGGAGGATACAGCTCATCATTAGCTAGGGACTACTCATACATAGTCAACTTGCAACAGTTGGTAAATAAACAATATCAAGTGATTTCTCAAAGCTTTGAACAAGAATATAAAAAAAGCCGTTATGGCATCTATGATGAAGTTAAAGCAATAATGTACAGTGTACTAACTAACCAGGTCTTATCAAGAACTAGCAATTCCTAGGGGGGAGGAAATAAAAGGTGTACTGTCTCATCCTCTGGAATATGAAGGAATAAGTTGTGTACAAATAAGTAGCATCACAGACAACATACCTGGAAAGCCCACGGTATTTAGAAATTCCTCTTGAAAATCCACTACTCTTTCTGCAGAAAATATATACCATTAAATGCAGCCAGACACAGTTTAGACTTTATGCTTTTTAGAGTAGATGCATACCTCCGAAGAGATGCTAGGTATTCCTCTCTTGATACATTTTGCATTTCTTCAAGGTCTCTTGTATAATCAGTAACCTGCACCACACAATTATTATACTTTATTGGGTACAAAAACAAATGTTCAAGCTAAAGGAAAAAATAAAAAAATCTAAAAATCAATAATACTAGAAATTTCATTTTCAACCAATTATGGAATCATATATATATTCTGCATTTTAGTTCTTCATTAAGGGAGGGAAAAAATATGTGGTTCATCATGCATAAATTATAATATGGATTTCATCACAGACAAATGAAACTAATACATATAGAACAAGGCTTCTAACTGATAAAGACAAACATATAAACAAACAAATAAATAAAAACTAAAGTATTGATGAGTTTTCATTAACAAAGTGAAAAGGTTCAACTGGGTATCTCACTGGAAAATTGATGAGTGTCCCAGGGCCCCAGTATTTTAAAGCAGCAAGATCATATGCTCTAGCAGCAGCTTCCTCATCATCATATGCCCCTGCAAATAGATAATTCTCAATAATAAATGATCCAAGTATAACTAACACAACAGACATAACATAAGCATATCTTACGAAATAGTGTGAAGCTAGCAACTTACCCAAGTACACTGACATAATGAATCAATCACGGCAACCGTTTCATGCACAATAATAAAAAGTAAAAAATCAGTATCAGTCAACACAATACATAAGGAAGAGACAGAGCAAAAGGCAAAAAAGAGAGAGACCTTGCTTTCCCTTCTTATTCTGATTCTGGTTCCATGTACTTTTATCCCAAAGGTGAGCTTCATATCTACCAGTCCATCTATGTCTGAAATTCCAGAGGACCACAAATCAATTATAAATTGTCGTTCAAATCAGTAGAAAAATTAGACTAAAATTTAGGATCAAAACTTCACAACAAACACAGTCAATTGGTCATTTGAAAATTGTTAGTGGCCTAATAGATATTCATATACCTGGTGACGCCACGGTAAATGGAGCTCCGTTTACCGGCAGTACAAGGAGGCATCTTGCTGATGCGTTCTTTAGCAGTACAGCCTCTCTCTTTCTTTGGTTTCTTTAGTCCTCTGTATAGTAATAGCTGATCATTTGCTATCACTGCTTCCGAACTCTCTCCACCTCCACCACTTCCACTTGCACCACTACTGACACCACCTCCACAACCACCACCGCCGCCACCGCCAAGTTCTGGTTTCAAGCAAGGATCCGAAGAAGAAGAAGCCATAGTAGAATCACAAAACCCTAACCCTACAAGTGGACTAGTGAAATCGAAACGCTTATGGTTTTTTCAACTGTTGAACTGAGGAACAGAGAGTGAGTAAGAGAAAGAGCGTGGTTTTAGTGCTAGGATTTAGATGAAATGACGAAAATAACCTCTATGGGTTTTGGAATTACAGTGTGAGCTTGTGGGGTCGTTATGGGTGAAAAGGGATTGTAACGGCTAGGATGGGGACATGGGTAGTTTTGTAATTGAACGTGTTTTGAAAGATTGTGTGTGTTGTGTCAGAGTGTTGGCATGTGGAGAGCCATGCCACTTGTCTGCTGTTGGCCCCGTTTGGACGTGGATGGTTGTGTGGGGGGTCAGGACAGAAACGATATCGTTTTAATAGTTGATGCATGATTCACCATTTACAGGGTCCCATTGATGTAAGGTCTGGGACGTGAAAGATTAAGAGGAAGGAACCAGGAAGTATGATAATAGGACCCACCAATTCTGTATTTTCTTTCTGTCTCCCTACACCAAGCAACCAATGATTTGACATAAAATGGAACCAAATTACTAGTAATTTACTATTTGTAAAGGTGAGAACATTCGAAAAGCAAAAATTGAGAGAATTTCTTTTTATTCTGATTGCAAAATCAAATTGAAATGTTTGGGATTGTGTTCTATTCAGATGCAGTAATTTCAAATTAGAAACTTTGGACTTCATTTTACTTCACATTGTTTGAATATAAGTTGATTTATTATCCTCATATATCGTCCTAATTACACTCGTTGATGTCATCTAGAATTAATTAAATTGAGAATATAAAGTCTTTAAGTTTGAATTCTAGATAGGGTGAAATTAGGGATAGTAATGGATAGAATAGCATAATATTCTTATCCATTCTAAAAAATTGTATATCTATCCATATACATTTGATAATAAATTTCAAATTTATTTTCATATTCAGAATTTCGGATAACTCTCAAATAATCCATTTTTTAAATAATTATAAAAATTATTTTTAAATATATGTTTAGATTTAAACATAAATATATAATTATTATATATCAATATATATTATATTCAAAGAGATCATATATTAAAAATTAAAAATTAAAAATTAAAAATTAAAAACAAAAATACTAAAGAAAAGTTGAATAATTTAGAAGTTTTCCAATTCTCCAAATGCAACATATTAGACACATTATAATTATAAGTTCAATTACATAACTTCTAATATTGTACATTTAACTTAAAAGAAAAATGTTGAAAATATTTAAACTTGAAACAACACACACACATCATAAGTTTACAAACTTTAATTGATGAGAAAACCAATAAATATTTTTTAAATTGTGTCTTCTTCTTTTAAAAGTTGCAAGAAATTCTTTCACTTTTAAATAATAAAATTTAGTATGTTTCTTACAAAGAATTTTTTTTTTAATTCTTGTAGTCCTTCATTATTTTTATATTTGTACTTATTTTAAAAAATTGTAATGTATCATATACTATAATATTATAAATTAGACTAGTCAATTCAAATTTAAATATTACTTATATTAAATTGTACATTTATACATGTTTATATGTACAAGACATACGTATACATGGATTGAATATAGATCAAATATGATAGTTTTGATAGAATATGAGTAAAATATAGTTTTGATAAAATATGAGTAAAATACTATGTTATCCATATTCAAATCAAGCTTAATATTATTTTTGGGATAGAAATTTATCTGTACCCATTAACTAGTTAACTTGTACATTATCCAATTTGATTGGATAGCTGAAACCCATGAAAGTACGAATTGCCATCCGCAGAGTAGAGGAAACCTATAGTTAGTTTGCAGCACATTTAGATTGAATGTTAAATACACACATTTATATAAGACATTTCAATTCAAAGTCAACCATTTTCCTTTTACCTATTTATGAACCAAACCTAAATTCACAGTTTTAATTCAAAGATATAATTAAATATATGACACATCTGGCCTATTTGATAATTTTGCAAGAACTCAATTCAATCATGTCAATCCAAGCCTCATGTTCAGAAAGATATCACTAATAGAATTTATTTTTCAGATTAAAAAAAAAAATGAAACTTTGAAACAAAATAAAATCGGACCAAATTGAAAGAATTTTCAAAGAAAAAAAAATTCAATATATTTAATGAAGTTCACTATCCAAAATACCGCTATTTAAATTAAATGACTTTCCATATAAATATAAATGAGAATAAATTACATTCCTTTTAACTTTCAATTATTCCAAAAAATAAAAAATGAATTCTCTCATTGTTTTTGTAATTACAATTACAAGTGAGCTTTTCCGGAAGCAAATTAATAAATAGTAAACCAATCAACCAAGACAGATTTTCATTCCAAGTTCCAACCCTTACAGCTATGATGTAAATAGCAGTAAATAAAGCATTTGCAGAATGGATTGACTCTCTACATATCAGACACAAAAAGGAGAAACATAGATAATTTCATTAACAATACTCTTCCAACATTGCCTCAAAGCCTACTCTAGTTATCAGGATTCAGGCATTCCTAGAGATTTTCCTTCATATCCTCAAAAACTGAGACTACGCTCCATTAACTAGGTCATAAAATCTCCAGCCTACTGCAAAACAAAAAATAAATCATATTTGAACAGTCTAGACCCAGCTCACTATTCTCCTCTCTGCTATGTTTCTCCCGCCAATCCACAAAATGAAGTGATGTTAATATTAATGAATTACTTTCTTAGATCGAATAAAATGCTGGACTGTGTATTGCTCATCTCTAATAATTTCTCAAACTCTGAACTTTACCTGCCTCGTAATGGATGATATCTACAATACAACTGGCCTCTGACAGCCCAGGCAAAATCCCCATGTCTGATACAGGCCTGCCAGCCAAGTGCAAAAGGCCTTTGAGATGTCAATTATATATATATATATATGTGTGTGTGTGTGTGTATATTGATCGTATGTATCTGCCATTACCAAAACTATTGATCACAAACAAACTCCATGTATATCATGAAACCCATTAACTTTCAGCAGGAAAATCTACTGCAGTAACTAATTACTTACGTAAGGACTAGGCATTTCTGAGCTCCAATCCTTACTGTATCTAGATCTTGGCATCACCTCGATATGAGTGGCAGGAAGGACTATTGCAGGTTGTTGCTCCCAGGATACTGCCCCATTTGACTGGTATGAAGCCAGAAAAGTGAGAATCTCATACCTTGGTAGATAAAATTTGATTCCCAAATTTTCTTCTCAATGATTCTGCAAAGCATTATGACCACCAGATAAAGCTTCAACATATTTCCAAAATGAATATTGAAAAAATACAAAGTGCCATTACTGAAGTGATATAAATAATAACATGATAACAAAAGTTGGAATCCTTTGAAGCAGGAAAAGCTGTGGTTCTAAAAGGAAGATGGCCAAGGATTCAGGGCCATCTCTGTCTACAAGTATAGAATTTATTTAATCCCACCAAATCCCTATCATGTTATTTTGCCATTAAGCTAACATTAAACCTCCATGACAGTCATTTCCTCATATTAGGCCAGTTTCAATCCCCCACCTCAGACATTTCCACTACCTGCATTTATGCTAATCAGACACCCACATTGCAAAACCAAAAGACCATTCAGAAGCCAACTGATTTCTACCACAAACAAGTTCTCCACCATTACCAACACCATTCTTGTTAACCTGTTGCATATTGCACCAAGCCTAATATCTTCCTCCAACGCAGTGAATGTCCGAAAGAACTACGAAAACTGATTTCTCCTGATACATTATGATAGTTCAGTTACAGTGTCACGAGTCCGAATAACAGGGTCACTGACTCTCATAAAATACTCTTGCATGTTGAAGGGGGCAAAAAATAGTCTTATGCCCTAGGGGAGACTACCAATATGGTGAAAACTCAGAGAGTGGATGATGCACATGGGAAGGGTATCATGTTGCATGTTTACATGAAATATTGTACTGTGACTCTAATCTGTATAGCCATTGAATGGAGCACACCTTACAGAATCCTTAGTTCCCACTGTGTCTTTGCTCAGAAAGACCATGCTTAGGTCAGTACTATCATATGTTTAAGAAATACCACTATGAAATTCTATCCTAAACTTCTGATCTATCTAATCTTTGAACAGAACAACACTCATAAAATCCTTTGCTCTCCTTGTTTAACATTTGCTCTTTTATTTAGCATGTACTCTTATCTGTTGGAAAAAAGTTATTCATATGAAATATGGGACAAATATTTTATTCATGACATAATCACAGCTGCCTACAAGATTCTTTTGGGAGGGGGGAGATAGCTTAAAATGATATTCACCAAATTGGATGTCTATACGCACAAAAAGTCATACATACATTTTTTTAATTCCCCCCATAATTGCCAACAAAAAATTTGATTTACTGTAGGACTGCTTGAAGGTCTTATTTCGTAGAAGGTTCATGTGAGTTGCTCAACCTAAGTAATTCACCAAATCTGGTGTGTCTATGCACACACAAAAGGCACGTAGACTTTTCAATTTTTTCAACATATAATTGCCACAAACACTTCTACTATTAAGACCTTCTTGAAGGTCTTGAAAATACAAGGTTCAGATATTGAGTTGGCATCAATTTGGTCCCAGACAATTTCTTCTGTTTTACAGAAATCTTGTCCTGCATAAAGTTGGATTCATGTCGCCAATATCTATAGTATTACTCAGCTGAATGACAGAGATAGTCACAAACCCAATGGAGGCCACACAACGGTTGGGAAACTAACGGAGGATGGAGTGTCAGGCAGCTGGTTGCACAGAAATTATTTCATGTATAATAAATAAAACTGCAACAAACTAATTTAATTCTACAGCAAGGGAGAAGCATCTGCATACCAACTCTTTCTTGTATGGTAGCAGCATATTCAGCCCCACCACTTTTTTGCACATAGGAGAATATATCATGATACATTCCATTTGAAGGTTGAATTCCTGCATCCTCCATCCATTCCAATACCTGCATGTCAAAGTTGCTGAGTTTTTCCATCGCCTACTATTAAAAGAAATAAAATTGCACATTAAACTAGGCATATCACCAGGTCTTATTGCCTTTTTAATAAAACAAGGAGAAGAAGGCAAGTGCCAATTGTAGTCTGGAACATTCACAAAACATATGCAAATTTCTATAATGATATGAATGATAAACTTGGTAGGCACAAAAGGACCTACAAAAGCAGGAAATCCGATCCATTTTTTAACTATTAAATACCTCCAATCCTTCGTATCCTCTTGCTATTAACAGAATTATGAACATTAAACTTTCAGAAATTGCTCTTCATGCTACTAAGGCATACAGAATTATTCTTAAAAGGCACACCTATCTAACTCCACAAAGGACTATTAACTTTTCCATTGTTATATCACATGCTTTAATAACTCTTTCTGTTGCACTGGTGCTTAACAATGTCCAAAATATGTGCCTTATAAATTTAAAAAATATATTAAAGCACTTAAACACCAAGTTCAGAACAGAAACTAAGAAACTGAAAAAATGCATGCCATCCATGCATTTAGTTATTAAAAGAAAGGATATGAAATTATATATTACCAATGAAACAAAAATATGACATAATAATTACCTCAATATATTTTCTCCAATTTCCAACGGCTAAAAGATTCTTCAACAAGATTGAATAAGTCCTCAAGTTGATTTCAGCACCTGATACTGAAATCTTGTAAAACAACTGCATTTATTAACAAGAAAAAACTAGTGCAGATTAGCCTTAAGATATCAAGAAGAAGAAAAAAAGGAATATTACATTATTACTAGTACATCAGCCGCACAAAGCTTAGGATCATTTAGTGCTAAATGTCTGATTTAATTAACCAAGAAATCAAACAGAGGAATAAACAAGCTATACTTTAGCTGGGATTTGATATTCTGTTTTAGCAACATAACCATCACACAAGCATTTAAATGTTCATATACCTTCATCATTGACTCAACCTTTCCGCTCTTTCCAAGAAGATGAAGAAGCTGATTCAAAAGTCCAACAGAAGTTACAGAGAATGAAGGTTCCATCAATTTCGTCAAGTTTATTGTCGTCCTCCAATCTCGTAATCTACAACCAAAGTTCAAATGTTGGTCATATGGAAACTAAGCATAGTAGTGCTCTCATTAAAATAGCAAAAACCTACGATCTCCAGAAACACTCGTCTAGGCAAGTAACAAAAAGATTTAGGCTGCTGCAAAGAAGAAATTTACTCTCTACCTGGTGATACATGTAAACTGAATCTAAACAGTCAGATGTGCATGGTAACACAGGTAAACAGAATCCAAACAATCAGAAATGCTACTAGCCCAGAGTATAAGGCAACATCGCCATGATAGAGTAGGGAAGTGGAAAACACAGAACATGGGCCAGGCCAATGGAAGACTATTACCATCTTTGAACTACCATGATCTAGTTAATAACCCTAATTTGTAGATTTGACAAATGATTATTTAACGGACAGAATAAGGAGAACCGAAAGGGCTGATTCTCTGGTTACACAATCACACAACCTGGAAAATAAACTACCAGTCGCCAGTTTTTCATTACTCAGAATCTGCCACTAGAACAGAACATTACAGGCCTATTTATAGTTAAATCCCACTAGAATGAAGTCTTGAACATTAAAAACTTACTAGAATAAAGCAGTGTTTTAAAAACCGGACCGGACCAGCCGGTTCAACCGGTTGAACTGGGAACCGCTGGCCAGTCTGGTTCGGTTCAGTAAAAAAACAGGATTTCCGGTTCAACCGCCTTTTGACCAGTTTTTGACAAGTTTTTTACCGGTTGAACCTCCATCAATGGAAACTAATAAAAAAAAAAAAAAAAGAGAAATAAGGGGATTTTATTTAGCCAGTCAGAGCACCGCAAACCAGTGGCTTGACAGGTTCGATCACCAGTTCAGTTTTTAAAACACTGGAATAAAGTACTGAACATTAAAATCCTAAGAATGAGGTCTTGAATATCAAATCATAATAGAAGTACAACTTGACTCCACTAAATAAAGTTAACATAATCAAAAGATAAATAACCCTAATATATAATTTGCTACAATCGCATGAACAACTTTAGCAAATTCTAAATTTTTGGCTCCTGCATCACACAAGAAACTGAATAATCTCGCACACCCAACATTCCTGTTGTCAAAGCAACCCAAAAGCTTAGGGAGGCAAGGTGGACAAAAATTCAAGGCAAGCAACTATGCACTTCAGGCACTCACCTCATTCCCTTAATGCTTATTAGCTTAATTGCTTTCTTGTCACTTATTAAAATTTACTTATATATCACGGTCTCAAGGCAAAGCAAGAGATATCACATAAAATGTTAAATGTTTAACATATAGACATTACATTAGCTTTTTGTTAGGACAAAAAGAATCAACAAAAGCATATTAGAGGAAGATCAAGAGAATGAAGGCATGAGATTCTGGAGTAGATTAGTTGTATAATTTGTGTCTATTTCTTTTTGCTTTAATACATGATATATGACCTAATGCTCTTTTGTGACTGCAATGTGTGTATGATAAAATAGATATAGATATCTTTTGGATGCAAATCTTGATGTGGTGATGATGCTTATTATTACATTACTTTATATATATATATATATATATATACATGTGTATATATATATATACATGTATATATATGTGTATATATATGTGTGTGTGTATATATATATATATATATATATATATATATATATATATATATATATATATATATATATATATATATATATATATATGATGAGCTAGTAAATTACTATTTTCAGGCAACCACCCATTTTGGCTGGTAGTGCCTCAGGCACTTGAGAATCCTGGAACTTTAAGGGCACCTTCTGTTCTTAACATAACTGCCAAATTCAGTCATGAAAAGAACATGTAATGCGACGAAAAACCAAGAATGCATAGTCTTATTAGTCAACAACATGAGTTATACTACATGACAAAAAGGAACACGGACAGCCTAGAGACATAGCTTTATAATTTACTTTATATGAAACAACATAACACAACTGCCATGAATTTATGGTACATTGAAAAATGTAAAAGATATCAAGCGGCGAAAACAATGAATGTCTAATATAAAGTATTTAACAGTGTAAAGAGTTTCCTTCAAGCCTTGCACACCTCTGTAAATGGTTACATGATATACTAAACTTCAAACAAGATTACATCTTAAATTGGCAACAGCGTTATGCGTCATTTTCCTGCAAACTGTGGATATTACAAGGTTTTCTTTTTATGAGCAGATATTTGCCAAAAAAGAAAGTTCTACAAGATGAAAGATAATAAGGAATATCCACACCAGTGAACAGCAAGATTCAGTTCCATCTACTGCACACAGATCAGTCATGCAAATAATTACATGAACAAGGGCTGAATTATGCAATAACCAGGCCAGTCAAAATTATGGGGAAAAAAAAACACCAGAAAGGACCACCTACATGCACCTCTAGATTGCTCAATTCTTCCTTTAGAATAAAATAAAAGATTGAATACTTACAGGCTACAAGCTGAAATCATTTCAAAGAAAATAGCATCACTGAAGGGGATTTCTTTCTCTTTCATGAAGTCTGCCAGGATAAGAACCTGTGATGGCTTGCCTCCTTTATTGAATGCTCTCATCAGAGCTGAACATGCAATTGTATCTGGTTGGATATCATATTCTTCCATTTCTTGAAGTAGACTACACGATTTTCCCCAGTATTCTGAAATCATATAAAAATAAGGAGACAGTTTCAGATGCAAGGACCTAGAGATTAATTTAGGAACATGAAGGGGTGAGAGGTTGGTGCAAATTGGATGATAATGATCATTGATGTGTTCAGAGCATTTTTGTTAAGGTAGAGCATAAATTATTAATTTGGTAAATTCATATTGCTCACTTTTTCAAGTATAAGTAATGTAGAGTGTAGACCACTCAGGTAAGAGTCAAAAGTTCAACAAAAGGTACCATTTTTAATCCACAAAAGGTAAGAGTCAGATGTTTTTCCCCCTTAGATTACATAAAAATATATGTATAAAATGCACACAAATTCATCACTAGTTCAATGCATAAACTCACCAGCAGCATTGTAAGCATGTAGCATCGTGGTATATGTGATTACATCAGGACAACAGCCAGCCATCTTCATTGTATTGAAAATAGATTCTGCTTCTGTGATTTGGCCCTAGAGAGAGAGAGAGAGAGACAGAGACAGAGAAGATGAGTTTTCTGTCAAGTCATAAATAGTAAGACATATTTTGCTACAGCACTTGCCTGCTTACTGTAAGCACATATAACAGATGAGTACACCTCCTTGGTCAAAGAAATTTTCAGATCCATCATATCTACAAAAAACTCAAGTGCTTCTCCATATTTTGACATCTTGCAGCACCCGCTTATCAAGACAGTGTATGTAACAGAATCAGGTGTAACTTTCTTTTTCCTCATGGTTTTGTACAAAGCTGTAGCCTTTTCATATTCCCCCACATTCATATAGCTTCCAATAGCTGAATTATATGCAATTGTATTCAACACAATGCCTCGCATTTTAGCTGCTGAAAGCACAGCATCAATATTTACCTTCTGACCACAGCGGCCACAAGCTGCTAAAAGTGTACATATGGAGACAATGTTTGGTTGAATGCCATCCTGCTCCATTTCTCGCAAAACTTCCACAGCTTCAGCTAACAAACCATTAGATCCATAAGCATCAATCAGCGCATTGAAGCTAACAACATTTGCCTTCAATTTGTTCCTCTTCATCATGTCAAATACTCCCCTTGCTTTTTTAGGTTGTTTTGATCTCCCATAAGAACCAAGCAAGGAAGTATATGACACGACATCTGGGTGAAATCCACTTGCTTTTATTTCATTGAAAATTGACAATGCCTCTTCACTCATTCCATGAGACGCATATGCTCCTAACAATGTATTATAGGAAACAATGTTGGGCTTCACACCTTCTGCAAGCATAATATTGAACACAGCCTTACAATCTTCAATCTGCCCACTCACAGAGTACAAGTGGATGATGCTTGTAAATGTCACAATATCTGGGCAGCACTCTGCTCTCTTCTCCCTCATGGAATTAAAAATATCAATGGCTTTCTCATATTGACCAAGCTTTACTAAGCAATATATCACAATGTTGAGGGTTGTCGTGTCATGACGAATATTTGTTCCTCTCATCAATTCAAAATAAGACAAAGCTTTTGAATACTGACCACCAGTCTTATATGCAGATAAAACAATGTTGTGAGTAACCAGATCAGGGCCAACTCCATTTTCAGTCATTTTCTTGCAAACTTTCAAAGCTTCTCTCCAATTTCCACTGGATCCACAAGCATTGATCAAGTTATTATATGTCGACCGACTAGGGGCAATCTGCACGAATAGGATTATTAAGGTTGCAGATGTCTTTTTCCCAATCAAAATGGACTCCATGAAAAGGTTTAAAATGCAAATCATACATACACTTCATTTAGAGAACAGAAGAAAAAGACAATGATCTTTCTCACGCGTACAAATTCTTCTTACATGCATAGAGGATCAAAAGTGGTATTGACATTGGAGATAATTTTTTTTTTTTTTCATGGGGCTCCCATTTAACAGAAGATAAAATATCTAATGGAAACACCATTCACAATAAACTCGAAAGATCTATCTAAAATCAGTGCATATTCTAACCATGCCATGTCCATCGCTTGAACAATTTCATTAACTTTAGGTTACTGACAATTCACTCTATTATATCATCATATCCAGAAATGACACAGAAATCCCTTATCCCAACAAGCTATCATAGAAAAATAGTACTATTAAAAATGGCATGTGCAAAACCAAAAATTCCAGTACAGTAAGTTAGTAACTAATCCCCAAGGCTAAGTCTTAGACATTTAGCCTGTTGCAAGCTTCTTCCTTTTTTTTAATGTGCCATCTTAACATGAAAAGAAAAAGAAGGAAGCTCACATCAAGTCAGACCACTAAGATTGATTAGGGAAGAAGAAATCAAATACACACAGCTTCACGCAGCATGTCTTCCATTATATTCATAGCCCAACGCCATTGACCTGTTCTTCCATGTGCATTGATAAGAGCATTGTAAGTTTCAGCATCTGGTTTGCACCTGGAAATGAAAAGGAATAATATGGAATCATGATGTCACTACTAAGAAATGTTCAAAAAAAGATGAGCCAAAATTAATTATCACTCATGACCTCCATTCCTTCAAAACCAATCCTCCGCCAAATCTAAAGTAGAATTATGACCTTTAAGGAATAGATATAATGGAAAAATATAAAGTAGAATTATGGGAAGAAGAAAAGCAAAGCCAGCACTGTTCTACACAAAACTATATATGGCAGAGCAGATCCAACAGCAAAACCATATTTGCAGAGCTGCTCCAACAGTGAACAACAAATTCTTTCCCTATATATTTTTTTTTAATTTATCAATTCTACAACAACCTTTATATAATTTTAGTATCGAACATTTCATCTCTCATCAATTTAGAATCTTATTTGATGACATCATTGTCATCATAATAAAATAGTGCAAATATGATACAAAATAACAAACAAGTTTGACTATAAGTCTATAATCAATAATACACCTATGTGATCAGCCGCATGGCATCATGGCAGCTCAATGTTAATATTTTTACCCAAATACAAGCTTCTTATGTGGAGAAAAATACATTCTTTTATAGGCATATAAAATTTTTATTAGTAAAATATTTAGTTCCATGTAATGAGTTATTTATGAACATTCCATAATCCCAAGGGCTTGCTAGTTTTTAGGAATGAAGAAAAGGGAATGGAATGAATGATCGTTCAATTCCTGGTTTCTAGCATCCCAACCTCATGTAGCAATAGAAGTTATTTAATAAATGCTCGTTTATTCCATTTCAATCATTTCACAAAACTAACAACCAAGAAATAGGAATAAAAATGAAGGTTCGATTCCCATTCCTGATCTTTTATTCCCAAAACCAAATGGACCCAACATTTGTGGAAGTACATTAAACTTGTGACAGTCCCCAGCTTCTCAAAAGCAGTAATAATTCCATTAGGAACACCGACTCGAAGTACTTTGTATTTCTATACAAGAACAAGTTAAATGCAAGACACAACAATCGATACCTTCCCAATCCCAAACTAGTTCATTTTCTTTCCGTATACATGTAAGCAGATTACAATTCATTCCTAACAGTTTGAACAAAACCATTGAGGCCAATGAAATGGCTAGCATTTTCGGATAGAGGATGGGAAAAATAATAAGCATACCTCCATTCTTGCATCTCAAAGAACAAACCCCGTGCTTGATCAGTGCGATTATGTCTAGCATGGAGCCGAATAATCATATTGTAAATATCATTGCGAGCACAGTAATTCTTTTGATGTTTCATCCAACGAAACACTAAAATGCTATGTTCCAACGAACCCCTTCGTGTTATCTCCTACATTACCCAATAACAAAATCAAGAAACCAATTAAAATCTATCGCATTTGAGCCATTAAACCCTAATAGTGAGAAATGTTTACTTTGATAAGGTAAGGAAAATTCTTTCGGGCGAAACGGCCGACCCAGTGGTTTAAGACTCTCTCAACGTCGTCATATTTGGGGTCGAGCTCGAGAATTTTGTTAACGACCTGAGAAAGACTCCAATCCTTCTGAAACCTGTCACCTTCGACTCGTAAACGGTACCGTTTTTGAAGGTCCGCTTTCCTGAGCCCACTCACTTGAGTGGAGACAAGGTGTTGGCCCCTGTCGTAGTCCACGAACCCCGATTTCTTCTCTTCAAATGCTGCTTCGTTTTTCGACTTCTTGCAGAGGATTTTAGGATTGGAGAACGTTGGTGAAGGGTAGACTAGCAGCGGATGGTAGCGGAGGCAGTGTATCGCCGCCATTTTTGTGGAGGGAGAGACAGAAGAGAGTGTGCGACAGTACCACTATGTGGTTGATATCTATATATATATATATATATATATATATATATATATATATATATATATTTATAATCATTTTAATAAATTAGATATTCTGAACAATAAAATAAGTTGCCGCTAAAATGAACTTTAGACTATATGTTTGGTTGTGAGAATGAAAAATAATTAGGAGGGAGAAGAGGTTGAAATGATGAAATATCTACTTTCTTTTTTGATATGTTTGGTTTGAAGAGATAGGAATGGAAGAATTTTCATATTTTCTTATTTGGTTTGAAAGATAAAATAATGGATGGATAAATTATCATTATCAATTTTACTAATATATAATTATTAATTTACAATAAATAATTTGATAATTATATTTATTTATATACTAAAATAGTAGCACAATGGCAAAATGTTGAAGACAAAATCTATTAGTTGAATATTAAAATTTTTAATTTTACGTCCTATATTTATTGTTGTCCTACACCAACATATTGCTCAAAAAGCACTTTTATAATTATTAAATAATAGCTTATATTTACACTCTTCCACATGAGCTCTAGAGCACCAACATGATCCTTCCATCTCAGATAATTTTGTTGAACGGGTGGTCAGTAAATAGTTGGGGGTGCAGGGGCTTTGCCCACATGATACGGTACAGCTTTCAGTGTAAACTAAACTTATTCGTTGCAAATCAATTAGTGTAATATGACCACATTCACAAAGAAATAATAAACTCGTGAAATTAGACATTTCATAAGTTATATTTACACACATTATAGACAAAACAACCAAATAGTATGAATATCTCAATGGACATGAGATATATTTACAAAAGATACCAAAGTATTTTATCTGTACGCAAAAATTAGCATCCAAAATGTGATTTTAACCTACCAACTAGCAACCAAAAATTTTTAATTACTAGTCCACAACATCTCCTTCATATATACTGTTGCATATTGCCCCAAAAAGCCAATCATAGTACATATTTCTTAGCTAGTAATCCAAAAAGACCATTATGAAAAGATCATCATGAAGCATTTGAAGCACTCATCATTTTTATTAGTAGGTCTTGTCTTAACTCCTTTGGCACTCCAAAGAATGCTCTCATATTTGCTAGACTATTGATAAGAAATAGGAATGCATCAAGTTGAAGGTAGTCTAGTACACCAATTTCACTAACTCTATAAATACTTCATTCTCAGTATAGCACTGCTATTTTGACTTTTCTTGAATTGCAACAAGTTTTTCTAAAATTGCTTTTTCTTTCTCTCATCACCTCAGCAACTTCCTTAATCCCATTATTCATAGCCTCAAACTACTTTTAAAGTATTTCATCTGTCTTAACCTTTTTCTTAGGATGTTTGGATGATGCTTGACATTCATAATTGCCTTGAGGACTTGCAAATTCAATAGCAATATGTTCATGATTATCAGCATAACCATCATTCTGAAAAGTAGCTTCTAATTCAAGAAAAATAGAAGGAACTTCATTGATATCTAAATCAATAGAGGTTCCTTCCTTTGCCCATCAATGTGTTTTCTCCTTTGTACTTTTAGCAATTGATCCAGTAGCTCTATCTTTGCCAAAAAGTTCCAACAATTTTCCATAATTTTGAATTGGCTTAGTCACCCATTTCTTTGCAACAGGCTTTGCCTGCAAATTAAGAGAAAAAGTTTGCATTTAATAATTGAAAATAAAAAGTTAATTCCATTGAAAGAAAAGTGAATTTATATTACAATTATGCACATGCTTACTTATGCCACCAAATGATCATGCTTTATAAAATAGTAAGTAGGGGTGGGCATCGGTTTGGTTAGGTTTGAAAATCGAAAACTGAAATTTGTAAAAATTTTGAAACTAAACCGAACCAAATAAACCCTTAAACCGAATTTTAAATTTTGGTTTTGGTTTGGTCAAAAAATTTCAATTTTTTACTTTATATATATAATATAATATAAAATTTTTAAATATATATTAATCATATATAAAATATGTAATATATGAAATAATTATTTGAAAAATAATATATAATATATAAAATAATTATTTAGAAAATAATATATAAATATATAAAATAAAAATAATATTAAAAGTATTAAAAATATATTTAAATATATAATTTTGGTTTTTCGGTCGGTTCGATTTTTCAACCTCTAAAACCAAACCGAAAACCAAATTATGTAAAATCTCAAACTGAATCGAAAATCGAATACCTAATAACCGAACCAAACTTGTAATTTTAGTTCGATTCGATTAGGAAATTCGGTCCAGTAAGTTTTTGCCCACCCCTAGGTGTAAGTAGGGGTGTCAAAACGGGTTCATGGGTCGTGTTCGTGTCGAGTTGACCTACTAAGGTGACACGATTAAGGTCAACATGAACACAACCCATTTATTAATCATGTAATAATATTCCCACCCTAACACGATACGAAAATTAAAATGGTTACACAAACACGACACGTATAACCTGTTTATTTAAATGGATCGTGTGCGGGTCATAAATATGACACAACCCATTTATTTAAATGGGTCATGTGCGGGACATAAACCCAATGCAACCCGTTTAACCTGGATAGTTAAATTGGTTAGCAAAGTAAATGACTATTTTAACCCTTAATATTTTTAAAATACATGGGTTATGAATGGATTGGATCAAGTTGACATGACCCAAAACGACACGTGAAATCAAACGGGTTGTGACAGGTTAGCAAGTTAACCCATTACACAATTCATTTTAAGTAGTGTCATAAATAGGTCAACCCGTTTATAACATGAATCTGCTAAATTTCAACCCTAACATGAAAATTTTTTTGTTTGGCGAATTGGATTAGCGTGTCATGACCCATTTTGACACCCATAGGTATAAGTAATGGAAGGGTACCCTTGTACTCTTGTTTAGGAAGAATATAATAAGTTTTGTAGGGGTGTAAGTAATGGAAAGGGAGGGTAAGCCTTACCCTCCCCTATACTTCAAATTTAAAATTTTGCTAAATCCCAATTTGGAGAGTAGACAGGGGTAATTGAGTTTTAATTACATTTATGTCCACAATTAATTTTTTTACATACCATATTTTTTAAGTATATGTATTTATTTTATATTATTTTTAAATTACAAGATATTTTTGTAATACCATGAATTTTTATAATTTTAGAATGATAAAATATTGTGAAATTGACAGAAAATATTTATTTTATTATAACAAATTTTCCAATTAATAATTATGGCATTGGATTTAAAATTAATAAATTATTTTGGTAAATTAACTTGTGAATCATTTTTATTATTATTAGTTATATATAGAAGGTGAGGTAGCGAGAGAGAGAGAGAGAGAGAGAGAGAGAAGAAGAAGAAGAAGAAGAAGAAGAAGCTGCTTACCGTCCAACCGCCATCCATTCATCATAATCTGACACGCGCCAGCTAGGAAGCCTTCTGAGATGCCGACCAAGCTGCCCACCAAAGATCGCCGCCATCCTCCGTTGCTAGCCGCCGCACTCGCCGCCAAACCGTCCGCCAGCAGGAATTTTCAAGCTCAATGCGGGCCAATTCCGTCGTCCGTTCAAGGTGATTTTGGTACCATCGGACTCCTTTTCCTCTAAGCTTTATTTTGATATATAAAGTGCTAATTTTGGACAATGTTGGATTTGATCGAAATCTGGTGATTGACCGGACTGCCGACACAGATTTTGGCAAATATCTGATGAACCAGCAGAAGCGAATTATATTTTCGAATTTTATGTTTTGAGACGAGTCTGTTGGTGGTGAGTTTGTGAGGATTGGTTAACGTTCACGTTTTCCAGCGACTTTTATGGTGAGCATCATTTGTCATGATTCGTGACAAGCTTGTGACATATTATTACATTTTTTAGTAAGGTTAGAGAATTAGACGTTAATGGGAGAAGTTTAGTTGATACAATTTATTTGATTAGTAATTAATAAGTGTGAGGTTCATTAGGAAGTTCTTATTTGTTGGGGGAGATTAGGCGGTCCAGATAGGAAATAATAATTTACTTATCATTATATTCATATTCTGATAATCTTGTTTACTTCACTGTATAGATCGTTATGGTGTACCTTTGATCGCCTCCAGCCATAGTCCGTGAATTTTTAGTTTTGCTCTTCCGTACTGTGAGTGATACTTTTAATATACTTTCCTATTAATCATGCATTGCATTGAGTATAATTATGAATATAATTAAATAATGATGCCTATGTCATGGAATGTATGCATGTGCACGTTTAACTTAATAGCTAGTTGTGTTTGATATTTTGATTATGTGTTGCATATTCTCTATGTATATTGGAGGGAGACAGAATGATACAGAAACCACCTAGGACTTTGGATATGATATGATTATGATGAGATTATGATGAGTTTGAGAAGATGAGCTATGACTGGTAGATGCTGACTAGGCCTGCTCATCGCCGGGGCCGCTATCAGTTGGGTCAGGATTGCGTGGTACAGACTAGTGACGGTCGTACCCCTTATATATAACAGACAGATTATTGGATTAAAAGAGCCATTATATGAGGATCGGCTCCCTCAGTTTGATTTTAGTGTGGTTTCTGTGGACTGAACTCCATCATTGCGTGTTTTGTGATGATTGGTTCTTGGGTGATATAATTGCATAACATACATATATGTTTATATTTTGTTTAGCAGATCTGCATATTAGTAGTATCATTCACTGAGTTGAGACGCTCACCCTTGTCTCTTTATTATTTTTCAAGTCACAGATTGAGCTTACAGTTATAATCCTTGTTAAGTCAGTCTCTGTCTTCTTCTTCGACAGAGCATATGTGATGTGTTGTTATTGTAGTAATATGTTAGAACTCTGCAATTACAGTATTGGGGTTTGTATTATGGTATTATTGGTACTATTGACTTGTATTATTGTAAAACTCTCTGCGAACAGCTTTTATGATTTTGTCACTATTATTGTAAATTATTATGGCATTTCTATGGTAAATTATTGTTGTGATATGATGAGTATTGACTATACTGTCGACAGATAGAGTGACATAAAATATGACTCGAGATATTTTAAAATTATGTTATTTGTGTATTATTCCTATTGGTGATTAAATTATTTAGGCTGACTGTGGACACTGGTAGCCTTAAGCTTTCCCGTGCCCCAGTGCCGGTCACGTGCCTTGAAATTAGGTCGTGACAAAGTTGGTATCAGAGTATGTTTTACTTTTCTTGGGAACTATAATTGTAGAACTTAGGATCCCTACACGTCTTTTATGTCCTCATTGTCTCTATTATCTGCATTTTCGTGTTATAGTATAATTATATATGAGTTTGGTAGGTTATATGTAAAGTTTAAAGTGAGCACTATCTTTCTTTACTTGATAAACTGTTGGTTTCTTTTCAGTATCATGAGTGCCAGATCTAGGTGCGCGGCTGCAAGAGCTAAAGCAGTTGTTAGTAGAGAATAAGATGTTCCTCAGGGGGAGGGATCCACAGGGCCAGTAGGCCTAGGACCGGAACGCCGAGAGCGGCACCGGCAAGACATTGAGGAAACCCCTGCAGTTGAGACTGTGTTGGTTAGATTTCAAAGAATTATGTCGAATATGGCTAGGGTAAACCAGCCACCTCCCCCAGCTACTATTTTTACTGTTTCTTTAGAGAGGTTTCTTAAACATCATCCTCCAACTTTCTCTGATCATGAGGAATAGGCTCACGATTTCCTGGATAACATCAGGGAGATTTGTTTAGAGCTAGGATGTTCAGATGCTCGATCTATCTATTTCGCTAGTAGAAGGTTGGAGGGGCCAGCCCAAACTTAGTACAAGGATTATGTTAGGCCTCGATATTAGCAGATGTCTTAGGAAGATTTCTCTGTTGAGTTTTTAGCTTAGTTTGTCCCTTCTGGATTTGTTCATAGGAAGTGTTTGAGTTGGAGGGTTTGAAGACGGATGAGCAGACTTCTGTAGCAGAGTTTACTAGTAAGTTTTTGGAATTATGTAAATTTATGCCATCAGTCGTACCAGATGAGGAGACTAAGAAGTTCATATTTGCTAGAGCCTTAGGAGAAGGCTTTGAGTCATTAATAACTGGTCATCAGGGCCGACCTTTTAATCAATTAGTGGATGATGCTAGAGATATTGAGTTAGCCTTGGAGGAAAAGAAAAAGAAAACTAAAGGAATGGGAAAAAAAGAAGGTCAGAATGTTTCAGAGTTTGTTGGTACAAGTGATACTTTTTCTATAGGTTCTTACTCGTCGGACTCTCAAGGCTCTTCTAGACGAAAAGGAAAAGGTAAGCATAGAGGGGGAGTAAGGCGTGGTAGAAGTGCTAGTGGCAGTAATGCTGGTTTTAGTTATAGTGGTTCAGGATCGAGTTCAGGCACTATAACATGTATTAGATGTGGAAGAATCCATCAATGACCATGCTTTGCAGGTTTAGGTGTTTGTTTTAATTGTAGCTAGTCGGGTCATTTTGCTAAAGAGTGCCCTTCTTTCGGAGGGCAGAGAGGAGGTTCTCGAGGGTTTATACAAGAGTCTTTTGCCAGTGTTACATAGCCTATACACCCTTCATCATCAAGTAGACGATTTGGTGGCCAGTAGGGCCGTGGTTTAGGGAACAGAGGTAGAGGTCAGAGCCAAGGATTTAGTTCAAGTCAAATGAGTAGAGGACAACAACCGAGTTATGCTAGAGTTTATACCCTCACTCAGCAAGATGCTCAGGCTTCTAATGCAGTGGTAGCAGGTACTCTTCTTGTTTGTTCTTTTGAGGCTCGTGTATTATTAGATCCGGGTGCTATGCACTCTTTTGTTTCTCCCAATTTTGCAGTAAAACTTAATATTATACCTGTTAGTTTAGAGTGTCCGTTGTCAATTACCACCCCTATGAGTGATACCTTATTGGTGGACACAGTATTTCTGGCATGTCTAGTTTGGGTTGAGAGTAAAGTTCTCCCTACTAAATTTTACTTGATGTGATGGATTTTGATGTAATTTTGGGAATGGATTGGTTATCGACTCATTTTGCTATCCTCGATTGTTGTAACAAAGAGGTTATTTTTCGTATACCCGGTGATATAAAATTTTCTTTTTATGGGGATAAATGTAGTACTCCTTATAATCTCATATCAGTAATTAGTGCTAAGAGGTTATTGCGTCGTGGGTGTCAATGTTATTTAGCTCTGGTGAGGGATATCTCTAAGGATGTTGGAAAGTTAGAAAATGTTTATGCGGTGAATGAATTTCCTGATGTTTTTCTATTGCGCGATTTCTGCAAGTACACAGATCGTTTACAAGTAATAAAGTGATGAGTGAGTATCGTTCCAAAGAGGAAGGGTTTGTCAAGTATCAATTTTTAATATTACTCTATTATTTAGAAAATCAATTATGAGATTTTATATTTTAAACTAAAATGAAATTAAAGTAAATAAATAATGATAAATATGAAAATAAGATTAAAGGTTTAGGATTTAGAATTCATCAATTGATTACATATGATTTCTTTATAATTTTTAGATGGATTATTTTTGCTAGAATTAATTATTAGATTTCCCTAAATTATATGATGTTCTCTCTTAAGATACAACATGTGTGTTCATATTAACCTTACGTCTACTCTCGTGATCATAAGCAATTAACACAAACCCATTAAGTTTTATGGAAATCCTTTTAAAAATCACAAAGGAGTATTCTTATCTCTAAGCAATACATTCCCTAGGTCAGTTATCCTAATGAACTAATATTGTGCTTCCACTCTCGCTACTTCACACAATATCTTAAATCATGCAATTAATGGCCAGTTAATTACAAGCATTTAGTTCTAAGATAAAAGATTAATTCCAACAATCAACCCAATCAATTAAATATAAATAATCATATGCAAATCAAAAGATTACATATAAATCCTAGAAAAATAAATTTAGCTATTCATAATTAAAAGAGAAAAAATAATTAAATTAACAATAAAAATAATAAACATAATAATAACTTATAATTAAATTCAAGAATAGAGTTTAGAGAGAACTTGTTTTGAGATACAATCTTTGATGAACTCAAGCTTCCAAAAACTCCTCCTCTTGATCAAAATAAAAAAAAAAACTAATCTACTCTAAGAAAACATATGAAAATCTCTCTACATATTTTTTTTTATAGATTTTCTTTTTATTGCATCATTTTGATCTGCAAAAAATAAAATAAAAATACTTAAAATATGTTATAATTTATTTATAAATTGTAGAACTATTTATTTCTAAAAATAAGTAATAATATTATTGCATTCTTGAGAATTGAGCTAAAATTTAAGTTTAAACAATTAAAATAACTCTAAAAATATAGAGTTATCATTTTCCTGATGAGCTTCTGGGTTTGCCTCCAGACCGAGAAATAGAATTTTGTATTGATATAGTACCGGAGACAAATCCTATATCCATGCCACCTTATAGGATGGCACCTACAGAATTGAAAGAACAACTGCAAGATTTATTAGATAAGGGATTCATTCATCCTAGTACATCACCCTGGGATGCACCTGTGTTATTTGTGAAAAAGAAGGATGGGTCAATGCACTTTTGTATTGATTATAGACAATTGAACAAGGTGACCATAAAGAATAAGTATCCGCTTCCCCGAATTGATGACTTGTTTGATCAACTTCAAGGTGCTAAATGTTTCTCAAAGATTGACCTTCGTTCGGGTTATCATCAATTGAAGATTAGAAAAGAAGATATTCCTAAGACTGCATTTAGGACTCATTATGGGCATTATGAATTTCTAGTAATATCTTTTGGACTTACTAATGCAATGGTAGCATTTATGTATCTAATGAATCGGATTTTCAAACCCTTTTTGGATAGTTTTGTCATTGTGTTTATTGATGATATCTTGGTATATTCAAGGACACTTGAAGAGCATGCCTAACATTTGAGAATAGTTCTACAGACATTGAGGAATCACCAACTTTATGCTAAGTTTTCTAAATGTGAGTTTTGGTTGGACAGTGTGGCCTTTTTGGGGCATGTAGTCACTAAAGATGGTATTTCTGTAGATCCCAGAAAGGTAGAAGTTGTCACTAATTGGGAAAGACCCACTACAATTACTGAAGTTCATAGTTTCCTGGGTTTGGCAAGGTATTATCGTCGCTTTGTTCAAGATTTTTCAAGGATAGCAGCTCCTCTAACTCTTTTGACCCAAAAGAATGTTAAATTCCATTGGACGGAAGCGTGTGAAGAAAGTTTTCAAAGGCTTAAGGATTGTCTTACTTCAGCTCCAATTCTAGCACTATCCTTGGGTACTGGTGGTTTCACTATTTTTTGTGATGCATCAATAGTTGGTTTGGGTTGTGTTTTAATACAATAATGTAGGGTAATTGCCTATGCTTCTCGTTAGTTAAAGAAGCATGAGCAGAATTATCCCACTCATGATCTGGAAATGGCAGCAGTGATTTTTGCATTAAAAATTTGGAGACATTACCTATATGGGGAGACTTATGAGATTTATACAGATCACAAGAGTCTGAAGTATATTTTTGACCAGCGGGATTTAAACTTAAGAGAAAGAAGGTGGATGAAACTTCTTAAGGATTATGACTGCACCATTTTTTACCACCCTGGCAAAGCAAATGTTGTAGCAGATGCTTTAAGTAGAAAATCTTATGGGAGTCTAGCTCACATTGTTGTTCATAAGAGACCTATAGTCAAAGAGTTGCTTGAATTGTTTGACGATGGATTGCAATTGGAAGTACATAGTACTGGGATCTTGTTGGCACACTTTACAGTTCATTTAGTTTTAGTAGAAAGAATTAAGGTGGCTCAACGATGTGACCCACAATTGTGCAGAATTATTGAAGAAGTGCAGGAAAGGAATAGTAATGAATTCACAATTGATGATAATGGAGTGCTTTGACTTGGTTCACGTCTATGTGTACCCAATGTGGACAATTTGAGAAAAGAAATTCTGGAAGAAGCACATCTTGCAGCATATAATGTTCATCCAGGTTCTACTAAAATGTATCGTGATTTGAAAAGTGTTTATTGGTGGAATGGTATGAAAAAGGATATTGCAGAGTTTGTCTCTAGATGCCTCTCCTGTCAGTAGGTAAAGTTAGAACACCAGAAATCTTCTGGACTGTTGCAACCTCTTCCTATCCCTGAGTGGAAATAGGAAACAATAACTATGGATTTTGTAACTGGTTTACCTAAGACTTTAACTGGCTATGATTCCATTTGGGTGATTATAGATAGATTAGCTAAATCAGCTCATTTCATCCCTGTGAAGATTAACTATTTGGTTGCTAAGTATGTGAGATTATATATGGAGAAAATTATGTGTTTGCACGGTGTATCAGTCTCTATCGTGTCGGATAAAGGACCTCAGTTCACTTCGAGATTCTAGAAATCTTTACAAGAGGCTTTGGGTATAAGATTGGACTTTAGTACTGCTTTTCATCCTCAAACAGATAGTCAGTCTGAGAGAATAATTCAAACATTGGAAGATATGTTGTGCATATGTATACTTGACTTTGGAGGCTATTGGGACTCACACTTGCCGCTGATTGAATTTGCTTATAATAACAGTTATCATGCTAGTATTGGTATGGCACCATATGAAGCTCTGTATGGTAGGAAGTGTAGATCCCCTGTGTGTTAGGAAGAAGTAGGAGAAAAATAACTGTTAGGACCAGAGTTGATACAAATAACTTCAGAAAGAATTCCCATAATTTGAGAACGTTTGCAAACAGCTTTTAGTAGACAGAAGAGTTATGTGGATCACAGGTGAAAAGATGTGTCCTTTAAAGTAGGCGATTTTGTTTTTTTGAAGGTTTCCCCCATGAGAGGAGTAATGAGATTTGGCAAGAGAGGGAAACTAGCACCAAGGTACATTGTTCCATATTTGATTATCGAGCGAGTCAGGGCTGTTGCGTATCGATTGGACTTGCCACCAGATCTCTTTCATGTTCACCTTGTGTTTCATATTTCCATGTTGAGGAAATATGTTCCTGATCCTTCTCATGTTTTGCAGCCTCAAGAGGTTCAAATTTGTGAAAATCTATCGTATGAAGAAATCCCTATAGCTGTGTTAGATTCTTAAGTTCGAAGGCTTTGTTCTAAAGAAATTCCTATGGTTAAGGTTATGTAGCGTAACCATCCGAATGAGGAGTGTACGTGGGAGATTGAGGCTAAGATGAGAGAAAAATACCCGTATTTATTTGAATATAATTGATATATTTGGTATTATATTTTGAATATTTTATGGTTATTTCATATATTTAAAGAAGTGAGATTTACTATTTATATGAGATTTTCAGTATCATTACCTTATTTTAAAATTCAGGACGATTTTTTTTTTAAGGAGAGAAGATTGTAATAACATGAATTTTTATAATTTTAGAATGATGAAATATTGTAAAGTTGACGGAAAATATTTATTTTGTTACAACAATTTTTCCAATTAATCATTGTGGCATTGGATTTAAAATTAATAAATTATTTTGGTAAATTAACTTGTGAATCATTTTATTATTATTAGTTATATATAGAAGGTGAGGTAGCCAGAGGAGCTAAGAGAGAAAGAGAGAGAGAGAGAGAGAGAGAGAGAGAGAAGAAGAAGAAGTTGCTGCCTACCGTCTGACCGCCTTTCGTTCATTAGAATCTGACACGCGCCAGCTAGGAAGCCTCTTGAGGTGCCGACCAAGCTACCCACCGAAGATTGCTGCCATCCGCCGTCGCCAGCTGCCGCACGCGCCACCGAACCGTCCGCCGGCAGAAATTTCCAAGCTCAATTTCAACCAGTTCCATCGTCTGTTCAAGGTGATTTTAGTACCATCGGACTCCTCTTCCTCTAAGCTTTATTTTGGTATATAAATTGCTAATTTTGGACGATATTGGATTTGACTGAAATCTGATAATCGACCGGATTGCCGACACAGATTTTGGTGAATATTCGACGAACCAGCAGAAGCGAATTATATTTTCGGATTCTACACTTTGAGACGAGTCTGTTGGTGGTGAGTTTGTGACGATTAATTAACGTTCACGTTTTCCAACGACTTTTACAGTGAGCATCGTTTATCATGATTCTTGACAAGCTTGTGGCATATTATTACATTTTTTAGTAAGGTTAGAGAATTAATTCTAACCTTAATTCTAAACCTATTGACACTGACTGATTAATTTTTTGAACTCTAGAACTGGCCGATGACGCCGCCCATATCGACGCTGGGGCTGCCAGTTCCCTGGTGGCGTGGGCCCCACAGTCCTCACTTGCATTTTCCAAAATACCCCCTCAGCTTGTTTTTTAGCCCTACCCCTCATGATCTTTTCACATTTTCCCTACCTAAACTACCCTTACCCCCATTTGCCTATAAATAGGCCCTCCCACATCTCATTTACACACACCTAAGGTTGATATTAATAGCTATCTATCAACCTACCTTCTTCTTCTCCCTCAATCCACTCTCCAATTAATTAATTAATCATTTTAATTAATTAATTTTTTCACCCAAACTAAGTTAATTAATCTTTTTAATTAACTAAAAAATCTTTTTTTAATCGCTTACAAGTTAATTAATTAATTAATCTTTTTAGTTAATTAATTACCTTTTTTTAATTAAATTAAAAAAAATCTCTTTTTAAATTCATCCCCTATTTTAATTAATCTTTTTAATTAATTAATTACTCTTTTTTAAAATTAAATAAAAAATCCATTTTTCAACTCATCCACTATTTTAATTAATTAATTAATCATTTTAATTAATTAATTTACTCCTTCATCATTTTCTTTAATCATTAATCAACTCATTTGTCCGGTCGGATAAAATAGAATTTCGGTCCGATAAAACACTTTTTCCATCTCATCCATCAAAATCTAAGGTATTTTCATCAAACTCGTTCTCCAAATCAAAAATCATTTTAATCAATTTGTAAACCCTTCCACTTAATTGTGGAACAAATTACGTGAGTTTTGATCCCTATTCAAATGAGGTACGTAGGTATGTTTGGAATTTACGTTCAAATCTCAAATCCAATTTTTTTCAAATTAAACTTATTTTCCTTACTTTTCTTAAATTAATTATCTTTTTACGATATTTGTAAGGGAATATGTGGTATTCTTAAAATCCCATAAGGGCTAGAGAAGGTATTCTATTTTTCTATCAATGTGATTATCTTAATTAAGGAGTGATCATGTGGTTCTCCTAAATCTTTAAAGATTAGAGGGAACACCCTCCTTTATTTTGAAGTGTTTATTGCTTCGTTAATTTTCATGCATCCATCCTATGCCATATTCATGCACTTTATTTACAATTATTAATATCATTCATGAAATCAATTTTTCAAAATCAAATTAAATTTAAGAGCTAAATTTTGATTATTTAAAACTAAAAACCTAGTCCCCGACCTCAACATGGTTCGAAGCTAGTGATTTTATCCATGGGCAAATTAAAGAAAAAATTAATAAATTAGAGTCAACTTGGGTTTTTTCCTTAATGTTTTCCCAATTAAATAAAATTAAGGTGGTGACTCCTAAAATCATTTTTAAAATCAATCAATTTGAATCACGAGAGTTTCATCGTGAGTCTAAACCCAAATGAGCATTCCGGTTCCCTCTAGCGAACCGGGCTGATGCTCAGGCGAGGTCTCACTGTTACCAAGCCGCTCGAACTCTTTCTGATAATCACATAAGGAGCCTGTTTGTCTAATTTTTGACAAAGACTCATCAAAGTCCTCATAATCGATTGGACCAAAACGAGCCCACAGTTCCTCTTCAAAAATTGCCCATGTCACTTCTTCTTCTTGGTAAGTTCTGTGTGACCATTGCCACCATTGGCTAGCTTTACCTATGAGATGGTAAGAAGCCAATGATACTTTCTCAATTTCGGTGGTGCCTTGGTATTTTATAAAATTGGTTTACTTTATTGAACCACTATGTGGGATCATCTCCTGTGAATTTTGGAAATTCAAGTTTTGTCAATTTAGATGAGAACATAGGTCTACCGCCTTCTGTGACTGCCATCAAGTCTTCTTGGTTATTATGAATTCGACCATTATGGTAATTAGTGTTACTGCTGGACCTTTCTTTGTTTGCAAGTAAAGCCAAGCTTAGTTGATTAATGGTGTCTCCCATCTGTTGAAGCTTGTCAGCAATGCCAACCTCTAGTCTACTCATATTGTTTTGAAGTCCCCCAAGACTTGTTTCTAAATTCTCAATTCTTTCTTTGTTGGTGGCCATAAGGTGTAGCTCTAATATCACTGATAGATCCCAGTCAAAGCTAGAAGAATATTAGGAAATAAGTTCTCTTTGAGTGAGAACCAACCATAGGTGTTTTGATTGAAAATAAGCTTACTTTATTGACAAATGGAAAGGAGTTTAAATAACAATGGAAAAATAACAACAAATCCTAATTCTTAGGTCATATCCCTAAGAAATAGGATACAATGGACTAGTGGCAGCAAAATAGAAGTAAGTTATTAACTACTTGTCCTATTCTTTAGTAGGCAAACTGGTGGACACGTTTAGCAAACTTGGACTTCTTCCTTGCAACCTGTTAAGTAATCTCATTACTTTTATTGCATGGCCCTTTTAATACAAATACTTTGGATTTTTCTTAACCACCCATTGAGACTTTCTTGGTTTATTAGTTACCTAATGGCATGAAACCTAAAATCAGTCATATTTTACAAAATTCATCGTATATGCTGAAACAAGCATCAAGGTAGTGGAATGCTAAGTTTACAAACTACCTAGTTCAACTTGGTTTCCTTCAATCAAGGTCTGATTATTCTCTCTTTACAAAGAATATAGGTTCAAACTTCATAGCCTTGTTAGTTTATGTAGATGACATAGTGATTGCAAGTAACAGTAAGTCCTTAATTGAAGAATTGAAAAGATCATTGAATTCTCATTTCAAATTAAAGGACCTTGGTGATTTGAAGTATTTCCTTAGCATTGAAATTGCAAGATCAAAACAAGGGATATCTATGTGCCAAAGGAAGTATGCCCTAAAACTATTACAAGAGTATGGTCATTTGGGTGCTAAGCCGAGTCAAACTCCAACGGAGTGAACCACAGATTGACACATATAGACCATGATCTCTTGGAAGATGCTACAATATACAAACAATTACTAGTAAACTAATGTATTTAACTCTAACCAGGCCAGACATAAGCTATGCTGTGCATATCCTTACACAATTTATGGATAAGCCAGCTGATGTGCATATACAGGCTGCTTACAAAGTTTTGAAATATATCAAGGGCTCTCCTGGACAAGGAATATTATTGTCAGCATCATCTAATTTGCAGTTGGTAGCTTATTCAGATAGTGATTGTGGTGGATGCAATGAAACTAAAAGATCAACTACATGCTTCTGCATTTTCTTGGGAAATTCTTTGATTAGTTGGAAGTCCAAGAAACAAATAGCATTTTCTAGAAGCTCTACTGAGGCAGAGTATAAGCTCTAACTATAACTAAATGTGAAATCATTTGGTTACAGCATTTGTTGCATGATTTTGAGGTTAAGCATGATAAATCAGTGGTACTGCATTGTGATAATATGTCTGCTTTGCACATTGCAAAGAACCCAGTGTTTCACTAGAGAACCAAGCACATAGAGTTTGATTGTCATTTTATTAGAGAGAAAGTGCAATCTGGAGTCATTAAACTTGAATATTTGAAGACAAATGAGTAGCTGGCAGATGTGTTTACTAAAGCATTACATCCGTCTCATTTCAGAGAACTGATTGTCAAGATGAACATACATGATATCTATACACGTCTTGAGGGGGAGTATCAAAGTTAGTAATGCAATAGTGCTAATAGTTAACTGGTTTAGTTAACATTAATTAATTACCTAGTTAGTTTTAGTTATTCTTTCTTTGTTAGTTAGTCAGTTTGTTACAACAGCTTATACTGAGCTGTTTTTCTTCTTTGTATACAAGCTTTCCCTGTAACTTTTCTTAGAATCGAATTTCATTGAACAATTTAATCTTCAATTCATAATACTTGGTCCAAGACAAAACCAAGATTCCTTGCAGTTAATTGAAAATTCCCATCCTTTTCATATTTCTAATTTTTATTTGATCCTAATGATTTTTTTTTTTAAAATGCAATTTGAATTTTATTTAAGGATCTATTACAGCTAATTAGCTCGTTTAGAATTATGTTACGAATCTAAAAAAAAAAAAGCAACACTTTCAAAGGTAGTTGCTTGGCCATTACAGAGATGGATGAGGATACTACAATCACATTCAAAAATGCAACGCACATATCCAGCACGAATAGCCATTTTCATAGCAAGAAGAAGAGCTTTCATTTCTGCCACCAGTGGGGATCTAACTCGCTTACTCACAACTGTACCATCCAAAATAACACCACCATAATTTCTACAAATAACAGCCAAGCCTGCTATTCCCCTACTGTCATTATAACTAGCGTCGGAGTTAAACTTGAAAAAATCTGCAGGTATGGACCTGTTTGGATAAAGGTGGGGCATGGTAATTTGAGTTATCAATTATAGGGTATAATGAGAGTTTGTCAAGTTTGGGTAGCTTTGAAATGAAAAGCTTCTGGCTAACATATTTTCTTGATGGCAATCCTGAACTGCCATGTATCATGGCTTAGCTTCTACGATTATTTGGATTTGTCAAGTTTGTCAAGTTTTTTCTTTTTCTGTGGATTTTTGGCTTATTTTCCTTGTTTTCTATATTGATTTTTTTTTCCTGAAAATAGATCAGGTGGGAAGTTAGAGTTTCATAAGGAGTTGACTTGGTAGTAGATAATACAGATAGCATATCTATTTAATATTTATTTAAAATTTTAACTTATGTAAATCACTTTCCTATCAGGACAAGAAATCTGTAGCCACTTTATCTTGCGTATTTATATTATAAAACATAATCTCAATCTGCCTTGCCTATATACTATAAAACACAACCCAAAACCTCACACACTTTGTCTTGTCTTTTAAATATCTTTCACAATGGCTGGATGTTTGAAATCTGCAACAGATTTTGATCAGAAACTGCTGCTTGAGTCACAGGGTCCATTTATGAACAATAAAGGGGAAGCATTGCAGTTTTACACATGGATTTCGCCAGCTTGTAATAAGCTAATCGGGATTTTGGAAAAGAAGAAGACGGGATACCTTTACAATGTAAGTTTGTGATAATTATTGCTATTATTATTATTGTGGTAATTATTGTTATTATTATTATTACCTTTTTATATCCTATTACATAAGGCTAAGCATGGAGATTAAAAATTTCGAATTGAATTGAATAATCGAACTCCAAATATCCAGAATTAGACCGAACTACTGACTTTTTGACTTTCTTCGAGTAAAATATTTTGGTATGATTTTAGAGATTAACGTATATCTGAATTGAGAATTGGAATGAATTGAATTGAACTGTACCGAATAATATTAGACTGAAATAACCGAAATTTTTATTTTTTATTATAATATATAAATAATATAAATTGAATAATATATAGATAATACAAAAATTATAAGATTATATATATCATTATAGCAGTTATCAAATTATATTAAAATTATATGAAAATAAAACTTAAAAAAATTATTATTACGAATAACATAAAACAAATTATTATTTCACAAAAAAATTTATCTCACATAAATTTAACAAAAATAATAATATAATAATTTTTTAAGAAGACCAGTGAACATTAACTTTCAATTTGATGTATTATATTAATATAATATTTTATAAATTTTAATATAGTTTTACAAACTTTTATTATTAATTAATATGATGAAACTAGTAATAATATATTTTAATTATTATGTGTTCATAAAAATAAATATTTTAATATATTCAATTGATATATGAATTTCCAAGAAAAAGTTTTGAGGTTATATTTGGTAGGTCATAATATTATGTAACAGAATGTAACCAAATATATTTTTAGTGTAAATATTATACTAAAAATGCATTTGATTACATTATATTCTCTATGTTCATAAATTATAGTCTATTTTTATTTTGATACAAAGATTAAGGATTTATGTTTATGTTTTTTTTATTATTTTACTCTTATTATGACAACTAATAGTGTTAATTATTCTAAAATAATGTGCTTGAATATAAGTATTCTAAAGAGCATATTTAAAAATACAATAATATATTTAACTTGAAAAGGAAACTATTTTTTTGAAAATCCCAAAAGGAAATATAGACTATAATTTATGACCGGAGGAAGTATTACATTAAATTATGGCATACCAAATATAATCTAAGTGTTCCACCAAAAAAGGTCCAATTTACTACAAATGTGGCCACTAGTGGTCTTGATCATAAGAAGCGCATAAAACAAATTTTCTTTTTTCAGATTTGTTATACTTGTATGAAATAATAAATTTTTTATATAATATTTTTTTACAAATTACGTGTTTTAAAAATATATAAAAAATTAATTAATTGTGAAAATTTACCACAAAAATTTTAAAAAATTTAAAATATATATTATATTTTTATTTATCTGAAAATAAAAATTAATTCTTTTTAAATTGTAAATGCCAGTTTAGTGCTCATTGAAGCTACCATCAATGATTTCTTTCTTGTTTATCAATGCACCACAAAACTGGTATTTTAAATATCGGTTTTGTAGTAAAAAAAAATATTTAACAAAAAATCTAGCATATTTGTGTAAATTTTTTTAAAACTAATATATGTTGGTAGTTATTTTTTGAAAAGAGCATAGGTAGATCAATTATCCTATAGCAGGTGGATAATAATTGGTGTCGATTTATCTATTTGTGCCTAGGTATAGATGAGACTAAAATTTTGGTAATTCATTTGAATATAGTGGAGGCTAGGTAAAGCTGATAGAAATGTCAAACTATTCCACTTTCTAAACTATCCAAGCTCTTATGATTTCAAAATTCCAATAAATTTCTGCAAGAATTAGTGCCACAAGCTAATCGGATTTGCTTAGTATTGAATTTCTAAGAACCAATCTCAATCCAAATTGCAATTTCTCGACTTCTCATCATATCAGTTTCTTGACTTTATTATTTGCCTATAATTTTTACCCTTTAGGGAAAACAATTTGCCAAGCTTTCTTTATGTTTATATTTATTGAAGCAGGTTGTTAAAGCATATGGCCATTCTTTTTCCACTTTCCCTTTTTTAACTTCACACAATGGACGAAACTTCGAACTTGCAATATGCACCTATCATCAATTCTCGTATTTTTTGCACTCAAAATCACTTTCGTCCATAACATTAAGATCAATCTTAATGAATATTCCCTTGTATTACCAAACAAAAACTAATGTGAGCGAATAATGTACAAAATCAAATTTAAATGATAATGAATATTCCCTTTTTTTTTTTTGGCACCTTCTCATAAATGTACAAAATCAAATTTAAATGCACCTCTTTCCATTTATTAATAAATGATTGCCATTTCATCCAAATTGTGTGAATCATTCATCAGTATTATTGATAGAATAATCACTCTAAATTATGAGATGAAAGCATTAATTAGTTACATTTTAAAGTAATTTCAATGAAAATGTATGTGTAATTCAAGGGTATTTTAGTTATTTCATAGGTATTTAACGGCAAAAATAGATGGAATGACCAAAATGCAAAATAGTTAGTTTCTCAAAATAAAGGAATCTTAGTGTGATTTTGATTAAAATCAAGAGATTAAATAGTAATTTACCTTAATTTAAAAAGTGGCATATATTGGTACATATTTTTCAAAGAGAGCATGCCAAAGTTAAAAGCCTGGAAATAGGAGTTGAATATATATATATATATATATATATATTAACACACACATAGGGATAAGAAGGGATACACACCTCAAAACTATAGCATTTTTGAAGAAACATGCTAACTGTTATATCCTACACACTCTCTTTTTACATTACAGATGCAAGAGGTTGAAGCCCCAACTTCCCCTATTTAAAACTCTACATTTATCACTTTTTTATTTTCATATGTTATTTTCTCCACTAATGCTCTTCTTATACATATCTAGAAAAAAAAAATCATTTGCCAAACAGAGTTTGGCAAAATCTACGAGTGTTCTCATCCTACGACTTGCGAGATGGTGGTAATGAGAAGAATTAACTACTTGAATAGAGACAAAAGCATTCCATCCTCAATGCTGAGCAACAAAGTTCCTGTGAAGCATGAAAATATTATTAGGTACTTTACAATTTACAAATAGTTACCTTTCTATTGAGAAAATTTTGACACAATTTTGTGATTGATTAGCCTCCAAGGAGTCATAGGCTATGAGGATCACATGGAACTTATTTTTGACTACCCGAATAGGAATTTGAGAGAGCATATAAAAACCCATTTGTGGAACACTACTAAAATCAAAGTGGGTGGGACTTTTTGAGTGTTGATCTATTTTTGAAGATATGGAAATCATGATGATAATCATTAGTGTAATAATTATTATTCTTTGTTTTTTTTTATAGGGTATACTCAAACAAATTCTTTGTGGTGTTAAATAGATGCATTCTAATGGAATGATGTATGGAAATTTAAGTACAAAAACTGTACAGATAAATAATAAAACAGAAGTTGTGAAACTTGCAACTTGTGAAATAGTCAGAGCAATGGGTCTTCCACAGGTATTTTCATTTTCAATGTCATATTATTTAGATGAATAATTATGGGGCTCTACATGTGATTGTTGTCATTCTTTGTGCCTTTACAGATGAGGAATATATATTATAAAGTACCTGAAGTCCTCCTTAGCTCCTCTTGCAGCTCTTTAGCTACTGATATATGGGCTATAGGTTGCATATTTGCTGAGATGGTGACAAAGAGTTGTGTTTTTGGCAAGGGGCTTAAGTCTAATATGTTATTTGAGATTTTCAGGTGATTCAAACAATTGATGTAGCCTTGTTATAATTTGTTTCTAATTTATAATCTTTAATTTTTATACATGTCATCCTTTTCTTTATGGAAGATTTCAGGTCGCCCTACTAAAGAAACGTGGCTAGGAGTCATTGGAATGCTTGGTTGGGCTTCTTTCCTAAATAAGGTAATAGTTGGTTCTAGCATGGTGCGATCATATAGGACTAGTTTACCTGATGATTTTTACATTGTTTGTCTTTTTACACAGTATTCCAAGTATAGCCAAGCCACGTATCACAAGAAGAATGTTGTTCGCTTGGTTTATCCTGAATTTCGTTGTATAGGAGTTTATCTTCTCATAGTAAGTTCATTTACTGCATTCTAGGATGCACTCATAAACTTGTACTATCATGAGGTTGAAGTCGGAAGTAACAACTATTTGAGACTCCATTGGTTATTTGATTTTAATTCTATTTTTCACATTTATGCAGGAGATGCTTTCTTTGAATTCAAGTGAAAGAATAACAGTAGATGATGCTCTCAACCATGAACATTTCAAGAAATAGGGATGAAGAGGTTATTTGAGCTATAAATTTTGCTTGCTTCTCTAGTAATTTTAAGGATTGTTTTGTAATTTCTTGCAATTAGTGCTTGAAATTGTGATGTTATATTTATTTTTTTTATCATTTACTCAAAGAAATGAACCTAGGATTAATTAGGAAAATGAAAATCTCAATTTAATTTGGGCTAATCTTGTACTTAACACACAAATGCTCGAAATTGTGATGTTGTATTTATTTTTTTTATCGCTCACTTGTAATTCTCTCATTGCCAACTAGTGCCCTAGTCAACTACAAAAGTAGGTGGATAGAGCACAATTTTTATCAAGACAAATTGGCTACTCTTTTCAACTTAGAGAAGACAAGTTTATATCTTCATCCATTTAGTACACATTATGTGGCTTGTTCCTAATCCCACCCAAACATCTATATATCATCAGTATCACAATTCATCATGCACATTCATAGACAGATGTTGGATGCCTTAATGTTTCATAATGCATAGGTATACACACATATATATATATATATACACATACAATAATGTAATGCATGATAAGCATATCGGAAAGTATCACTCACAACTTGATAGAATCCAACTAGCCCTTCTAGAAACATCAATCAATTGGCTGGTAACTAGGAAGACATCTAGAATACATAAACTAAACAGTAGAGGAAGTACATTAGAAGACTGATAATTTTAACCTTAACTATTAAGACTTAACCTAACAACTCTATAAATTCCGTCAAAATTTCTGCAGAATCTCCCCTATAATTAGAACGTCCTCCATATAACAACGAAACAACACTCTTATAAACATCAAATTTATGACAACCAACATCACAACTGCCCCTCTGGGCCACCATACTCAGACACATCAATCCATTTCAACCTCCATTCCCATATATACATATTCATGAAACATTACAACATCATCATTATATCATTATTTCCTAACAAATCCTCTTTCACCTTTATTCATTCCATCATATCAATTCTTAATTTATTTCTAATATTAAGGTCAAGCTAAAAGTATTATGAATTTACAATAATATAAATTTATAATAAATATTTAATTTCAATATTTAACTAAAAATAATTTAGAAAAATATATAATTTCATAACATAAAACTTATAAAGTTATACAAGAATATAAACCTTATAAAATTAATTTAATTTCTTTAATATTCCTTTTACTGAATCATTATACTATCAACTAAAATAATTCCATAAATCAAATTCATTATTTAATTTCATTAATAATATATAAAAATTTAACTCAAAAACTTTCATAAGAATTACATTGGTTTCATATTCAGTAATTAACACTAAGAGTATAAATATAATTTCTATACTTAGTAATTTCATAATTTAAGAATAATTAGACATAGACCAATTAAATTCTAATAGCATCCAATAAATTTCACTTCCATGCAATTATTACCAATTAATTTATAAAACTCTTAATAATCTTAAATTCATTCAATTCTAAAGTAACATAAACTCAATTAATTAGACTTATAAAAATTTATATTAATTCCAATTAACAAGTAATTATTCTCAATTATATCTATAGAATAATTTTTGTAAATTTTATACTCATAACTTAATTTCATAATATATAATTTCAATACTAATTTCATATCTAACTTCCATGATTTCTATTCATGACTTGATTAATTTCTTTTATTTAATTACTAAATAGAGCATGTATATAAATCATGTGATTAAAATTTATAATATAAATCCTTAAATTAGTTAACTACCATAATTAAATTATTAACTTGAAAGCATATATATATGCATAATAATAGTTCATTAAACATGTAAAACTCCATCAATAAAAATTATTAATTTCATCAACTAATCATCAAAGTAATCAAAACTTATCAAGAATAATTTTGAACATTAGAAATATGCATAAAAATAAATTTGGAGGCTTCTGAAAAACAGGCTCACCGGAGGGTCGCTGGAGCTGCCGCCATGGATGGTGGTCATGAAGATTGTGGAAGGTACTATTTTGTTCATCCTGATGCCAGGAACTCAAATATAAGATTCACTCGCGGCCACTCGCTATTGTAGCCATAAATCTGAGACTAAAGTTTCAGAATTCCATTTTCTGATCTCCTTCTCCGGTCAATAAAAGGAGGGCAAGGTTAATACCAAATGAAAGTTGAGATCAACACGAAACCATAGAAACTAGAATTATTCAATTTGGAGTTCAAATGAGAGAGTTGTGGCTAATTAAAGTTTTGAAATCGAGATGGTCACTGAAGCTACTTTGGTTAATAATATCTCCTTAATCAGTGACTGGAGTTAAGCAAAGTTAGAGTGTATAAATTCACCTCATGGTAGGCTACATGACGGTATAGGAGATGTTGATCACCCCCCAACGATTTGGTCGAAAATGGGCTCGAAACTCATTGCCTTAACCATCTTTCCCTCCCCCTCCTTTTCTTCTTCTTTTTCTTCTTCTTCTTCTTCTTCCTCTATGCATATTAATTTGCTGCATGACCAAGGCTGCCATGTGGCAGTCTCTGGTTGATTTTTTTTATCTTTATAAATTTGTAGAAAATTCATTTTAAATTCAAGAATTACGAATAAATAGTTATTAAATTTCTTATAAAATATTTTTTAATTTGATATATTAAAACTTGAAAAATGATTACTTTTAGATTTATTAAAAATAACTGAACACAATATTAATTTATCAAAATTCTTAAAAATTAATATTTAATTACCAAAATATAAAATTTATTATCTTCACATTTAATTTTACCAAATATAATGTTTCTATAATATCCAAATTTAAAAAATTATTTTTATAACTAAATAAATAAATAAATATTTTCTTTACGTCCATATATTTTAAAATTTAAATAAAGGTAATTAATAACATATTCTCAATATCATAAAATCCAACTTTTTTGATAATTATGAAAATTTAAATACCAATTTAATACATATAATTAAATAATTATATTTCCATATAAAAATAAGATTTTCTAAAATAATTCAAAATTCGGATTATTACACTAGCCATGTTTATGATTGATCTATTTTTCCTCCTACTTACACCATTCTATTGAGGAGTGTAAGTGATAGTGAGCTAATGATGAATCCCATCTTGTTGAAGAAAATCTTCAAATTGCTGAGATGTATATTCAATGCCATTATTTGATCTTAGAGTTTTGATAAAATGAGCACATTAGTTTTCCACAGTAACTTTGACCCTTTGAAAGACAGAAAACACTTGCAGAAAATTAAACTTGAATGAATGGCTTAAAATAATAAATTGCAAAAAATTAAACTTGAATCAATAGCTTGAAAATTAAATTTGAATTAATTGCATGAAAATTAAATTTGAATTAATAGGTTAAAAAATCAAATTGCAGAAAATCAAATTTGAATCAATGGCATAAAATTAAACTGTAGAAAATTAAGTTTTGAATCAATGGCATGAAAATTAAATTTGAATCAATTGCAATAAAAATTAAATTGTAAAAAAATATATTTGAGTCAATGACATAAAATTAAATTGCAAAAAATTAAATTTTGAATCAGTGGCATAAAATTAAATTGCAGAAAATTAAATTTTGAACTAATGTCATGAAAATTAAATTTGAATCAATGACGTGAAAAAAAATTGTATAAAATTAAATTTAAATCAATGGCATAAAAATAAAATTTGAATCAATGGTATAAAAATTAAATTTAAATCAATCAATAACTAATAACTACTATAACTTACAAAAGATGTTGTCGGCATTCTTGCCTCCTTCTTTACAAGAGTTCTACTTTAAGAATCAACACATAAACGAGTAAAGAAAATATTGGCTGTGGCAATGTCTCAGGCCTTTTAACTAAACAAAGTATTTGTAAATATCATTAAGCATAATAATGTTTTACAACATCAGAATTTACAAGCTTAGGTGGCGTTTGGTAAATTGAAAATTAAGTGTCGAACTTTAAGTATTGAATATAATAAATACTGAAATTTTTAAATGCTAAATATATCACTCTATTTGATAATTGTTGTTACTGAGAATTCTTAATTTTTTTTGTTAGACATATTTAACCCTGTGATGTGGTATTTAATTTTTTTATTTACGTTTTAATTTGTGAATATAATTTATACATTAAAAAAGTCATAAATAAAAATAAAATCAATAATTATATTAGAATAGTATTTTTCATAATATTTCGAAAAATAAAAATTATTAAACTTAAAATGAGTATGCTTTAAAAATGATAAACAAGTAAAAAAATAAAAATAAAAAGCTAATAATCACATATTAATTAAGATAATCGCATAATGATGATTCCTATTAAAAAGTTTTAAAATCTAATTACTAAACATATTCAGTTAAAATTTTAAGTCAAATATTTTAACTTACTATTTTAAGTACTTTTCTACTTAATTGAAAATTTTAAGTTGGAAATTTTTTAAGTTACCAAACTAACTTAAAACTAGTAAGTGCTGAAAAAATTAAATTAAGTCATTAAATTGGGTTATCAAACAGAAGTTTAGTTAAATCATATCCATCCATTTTGATTAGAATTAAAGCTTCTTGTGAGAAGGCATTCTTTGTCACATACTGTTCCTCATAGTTAGATGCCCATTTGCCCTTCGGTTCTTCTTAATTAGAGAGTATTTTCTTCACTACTAAATCACTAGACTTAAATTCTATGGGTCACACTTTTTTGTTATAAGCATTGAACATTCGCTTCTGATATAACTGCCTATGACAAATGACAATTAAACACTTTTCTTCTATTATATTTAGCTGTTTATAGCGAATTTGAGCCCATTCTAATTCTTCTAATTTAGTTTCCATTAGAACCTATAAAGAAAAAGGGAGCATCCCATGCCAGTTTTTGAAACTAATCACCATCTTTTGAATAATTTCTTAGAGTTCTTATTGGCCGCTTCTACTAGTCCATTATTCATTTTCAGTCGATAAGGGTTAGAATTGTGGTCTTTGATTTTCAACTGCTGACAAATACTCTAAAATCTAGATCATCCTCCCATTCAGGTTTTGAGCATTATCAGTTGATGAGGCAATCCAGCAAACCACAGTATTAGATTATGTCTCATTCAAAAATCGCGTCACAACAGATTGAGTAACATTAACATAAGATGCGGCCTCCACCCATTTAATGAAATATTGAATAAAGTATGGAGTGGTGCAAGAATTTTGTCTGCATAGATCTAGAACTTTTGGCATTTATGCACATAATTAATACAATCAGTCTACATAATAATTGTAAACATTGCATTTTGTCCAACCCAACTCCCAATCAATTTCAGAAATTTTTTAGTAAATTAAATATTTGTTATGATTCTAACTGTAGACATATATTTTGATCAGGCTATTTTAATTATATTTAGTAAAATTTCAAAAGAAAAATAGAAATACATTTTTTATTTGTAATTGCAAAAATGTGTAAAGTTGGTGAATTTTTTTATCATTAACCCTTTGCATTAGTGTATATGAAATCCAAATCTTTACTTGGTCCAAGAAAAAACCGAGATTCCTTGAAGTTAATTTAAAATTCCCATCCTTTTCATATTTCTAATTTTAATTTGATCCTATTGATTTTTATTAAAATGCAATTTGAATTTTATTTAAGGATCTATTACAGTTAATTAACTCGTTTAGAATTATGTTAAGAATCCAAAAAAAAGCAACACTTTCAAAGGTAGTTGCTTGGCCATTGCAGAGATGGATGAGGATACTACAATCACATTCAAAAATGCAACGCACATATTCAGCATGAATAGCCATTTTCATAGCAAGAAGAAAAGCTTTCATTTCTGCTACCAGTGGGGATCTAACTCGCTTACTTGTTTATGATTTTGTGCCAAACGAAAGCCTAGACAAGTATCTTTTCGAAAATGGGAAGCATCCTTCACAGAATGCGAGTTTGAATATAGCTTTCCATTTATTAGCATATGCTATGCTTTATATTTATGAAGACTTAGAGCAACATGTATTACATATACAACATGAATCTCGTGGAATGGATTGGAAATCTATATGGAGATGGGAAGATTCTTAATGCAACTGACAAGAGATTATGTGTGGATTTTAGTGTTCAAGAAATTAAATGCTTATTGATTCTTGGATTATTTTGTGCTCACCTAATTCGACAATAAAGACAAATAGCAAAACAAGCTTTTCAAGCCCCTTCGCCACTACTTCCAAAAGAGATGCCCAGTGTTATTATGTACACTAAAAGTCTAATTTCATCTATTTATTCAGACGCACCTATGATCACCTTCAGTCACGAGTTTTACTGTTAATTATTTTTGCATAGTATCTTATATTGCTATTTGTAGATTTATCTTCTTTCTTGCAATATATATACATATATATATTTATATATATATATATATATATATATATATATATATATATATATATATATATATATAAGTCGAGTTAAAACCATTGTTGAGTTCAAGTTTAGCGCTTGATTAAAAAAATTCAAAATTTGAAACTTAACTCGAACTCTATCGAAATTTCAAATTGAGCTCGATCGAATTTTCAATTTTGAAGCTTGACCTCAACTTTGAAATTGAATTATTAAATTATAATAAATAATATAAATATATTTAAAAGCATACAAAATTTCAACACTTAATTATGAGCTATTCAAATAGGATACCATAATACTCAAATTCAACTCTTCTTGTTACTTAAACTACTTGAATTCAACTAAATCTTGTTAATTTGAGTATTTGCAAATTGAGTCTAAGTGACCTATGAGTAGTTGGTTTCATCTATAGTATTCATTAATTAATGCGTCAATAGAGTGAAAACAATTAGACGATTTGAATTGATCACTTCTAAAAAATTATGTAGTTTTTTTATGTTGGTTAAAATTTATTAGTAGCTAATTATATTTATTATTAGCAATTTCAAGGATTACGAACCTAGAAATGGAGAACAATTTGAAGCAATAATTAACCTTAAATCAAATATTAATCCCAAATTGGATTATTTGGGATTGCAAAATTGAAGAAAATCCTTATATGAAGAAAACAACTGATAAAGAGAAATCAAAAGTCGAGCAGAAAGACAACAAGAAATTATAAGTAAATAATAGGAATTTGAGATGGAAAACAGCTATTAAGACTAAAACTCATTTAAGAGAGCACAATAAGAAGCAAGAATGGCAAAATAAATAAAATAAATAAATAAATAAATAAAGACAGTAATATGAAGTTGTGTAGGTTTCCCCAAGTATTTTGGAAGTGGCAAAAAATCAATATGGTATAGAACCAAAAAAGATAACCAAAGCAATTACTGATACTGAATATTAATTTCGATAGCTTGGACCAAATGCATCATTTAATTATTTAAAAATTTTACTTTGTGCATTCGCCATAGATGCTTTGGTTAAAAAGTTTTTAATTGGGCATATCATTTTACAGATAAAAGACTGCAGCTTGGATGAAACATGGTAAAAGAAAAAAACATGTTAAATAAATCACAAATAAAAAATTAGAATATGAAAACCATAACCATAATTTTAACAAAGATGATTCAATAAACTCAATACTCCAATAAATTTTTTGCTAATTTATCATTACTTTACTTTAAAGTTTAAGCATATGACAATGGGTCTGGGTCGGGTCGGATACTTCACATCAAATATTATAAAAGTTTCAAGTTGAATTTTTTAGTTAGATATTACAATTCAACTTACCAAAACTCAAATTTAAACAAACTTAGTAAAGATGAGAAATAAACTCGAAACCTACTCAGAAAGACAGGATTCAAATATAAGACTTCTTAAAAAGGTAGGATTATAAGTTTTAGGTTGAATACGAGGTTGGCAATTTCGTAAAAGAAAAATTACATTGAGTACATGAATTTTTTTTAACAAAACAATTAAAAATACTTGTATGAGATTATTTTTAAAAAAATTGAGAAACTCATTAAATAAAAAAATTATCTTCACACCAATATAACGGATTTTAAAAAGTTCATATTTTTCCTTTGGCAACCAGTAACATTATGTTTAGTTGGGAGAATAGAAAATAGAAACATGGAAGAGTCTATAAAGAAAGGAAGAGAAGGAAATATCATCCCATTTAATTAATTGAATTCAATACAATTAAAAGATAACATGATAATATAATTAATAGCATGATAATATAATTAATTAGAAATTCAGTTAATTAGTGAAGTAAAAAATAATATTAATTGTATATGTGTGATTGTAAATTTATAATTTCTTAAGATATCATCCAAAATTCTTAATTTGATTATCTTAAATTTTATATTTAAATTGAATGATGAATTGATAAATTTAAAGTATAAGAATTAATTTATTTTTACTATATTTTTTAAATAACAATTTATATTAATTAGATATATGCATATATGATGAAAATCTGCATATATATTAAGTTACAAATATAAATAAACAAATCATATAAGAAAATATTAAAAATAGAAATATTAAATACTAAAAAATAATAATAAAATTTTACAAATTATTTATTGCCAATTGATGTTTTCTTATTATATAATATTCAAAGAAAATATATGATTATATCATATATAATTTTTTATAAATAATATATTTTAACTTAATAATTACAATAAGCCAGTGATGAATTTTTTCTTATTTATTTTGTTCAAATATGTTATATATTATAACATAAAATTTTTTAATTGTTGCATTTTTTTATTTGTTATAATAATTAAAATTATGAGTTCTCCTAATTTGCTAAAAGAGTGAGTAATTTTCTAATATAGTTTTCTTATTTTCATTATATAAGATTTTCTTTTTTAATTTTAATTTCAGCCTTCCTCATTCCTTAAACCGTACTGCTTTATGACCCATTCACTCATCTTCCTTAAACCCTGAACTCTGCTAATGAAAAACGACACCACCGCCATGAAACCGAACCTTGATACCCACTCAACAGAAGAACCAGAAACTTCATTTAAACATGACTCTGACATCTGCCAGCAACTCTTGTCCCGCTACTCCACCTCTAAAGCCCCTCATCACAGCCACCTCCTCGCTGCCGCCGCCGCCATTCGTTCCATCCTCACTGCCGAGTCACTCCCTCTTATTCCGCCTGCTTACTTCGCTGCCTCAATCGATAACCTCTCTGATTCTGAAACCCTTGATTCCACAGCGATTGCGGCGCTTTTGTCGTTTATTTCAATCCTAGTGCCATTGATTCCAGATAAGGGTATTGATGGTGATAAGGCGAGCGAGGCTGTGTCAGTGTTGGTTGCATTGGTGGAGAGAGAGGGGTTAGGAGTGGCAAGCGTAACTGGCGTGGTGAAGTGTTTGGGGGTTTTGATTGTGGGATTTTGTGATTTGGAGAATTGGGACTCTGTGAAAGAAGGGTTTGGGACTCTACTTAAGTTCTCCACTGATAAGCGACCCAAGGTACAGACATTGCATTTGTTAATTGATAGATAATGGTGTTTGATTCGTTAGCTTTATTGGAAATTTTAGTTTCCTTGTTCCTTGTTTCAGGTCCGGAGAAGTGCTCAAGATTGCCTTGAAAAGGTGTTTAGGTCTCTTCGGTCTTCTTCTGCTATCAAAGAGTCAAGCAAATTGGTGCTTTCAATGCTCAAAGATCACATGCCCATGGCACTAATGCTAAGCAAGTTAAAGATTGTGGATGTTTCTAAAGATGAAACATTATCAAAACCTGGACATTTAGAGGTTCTCCATATGCTAAATTTGCTGAAGCTTACTATTCCATATCTCTCTATTAAAATCAGTTCGAAAGTACTCTCAGAACTACTTAAGCTCATGCATTCTCAGTTCTCTGCACTTACAAGACATATTTTTAAAAATGTTGAAGCATTTTTTGAGACTTCAAGAGAGGAAGTTATTGGTCCTCATATTGGAAATGTTATAAATTCTCTTTCTATGTATGTATCTTCTGGAGAGGAGAACCCAACAGACGCTGTCATTTCTGCTGCAACTTTATTAAAAATTGCTTTGTATAAAGATTGCTTTGGATCAAGTTCATGGACAAAGAATGTTCCTAAAGTTTGTGGTTCTATAGTAGCAGGTATGCTTGATGCCTTTTGTTATGTTTATTGAATCTGCATGTTTGTTAATTCTCTTGCATCAGATTTTGTGCTTCATGCTTGTTTGCTATTGTAAATTTTAGATACTATGTTATTCTTCATGTATCTTTAATTCCTTCCTCAAACTTTTTTTGGTTGATTTTTAATTTTTTTTGGTCTTGAATGTATGTGGTATATTATTCATTCTGTGCGCATAACATATTATTTAGCTCAAACATGCATGTAACTCATGTTACTTAATAACTTGATAGATGTCATGGTCCTTGAAGCTATGTTGCATGGAAACTCTCAAGAGGTCCAGTTTCGGAAACATTTTGTTTTGGGCATGTTTTCTTAATTTGAAAAGTTAGAAACTCGTTTACATAAACGGAAACCCGTTTCCAAATTGAGAAAAAAGCCATTTCGCCCGTGCCAACCCCTAAACAAAAATATCCACTCCTTATTTCATTTTTCCTTATAATAACAATAATAATAATAATAATTGTTGTTGTTGTTATTAATTATTATATATAAAAATTATTATTATTTTTAGGATAACAATTTATAAATATATGTTTAATAATTTTACATATATATATATATATATATATATATATATATATATATATATATATGCTCCTATATTTTTTATATTTATGTATTTTCCCCACGTTTCGTATCCTATATTGTCAGAAATTGTTGTTTCCACGTTTCCGTTTCCCATTTCCGTTTCCGTGCAACCTACCCTTTAAGTTGCTTAATTTATTTTCAAAATATAATAAATTTTTATATTTACGCGTTTTCCCCATATATATATATATATATATATATATATATATATATATATATATATATATATATATGCCCCTATATTTTTTATATTTACGTGTTTTCCCCATGTTTCGTATCCTATATTTTTAGAAATTGTTGTTTCCATGTTTTCTTTTCCTCATTTCCCATTTCCGTTTCTGTGCAACCTAGCCTTTAAGTTGCTTAATTTATTTTCAAAATAAAAAGCACACACATTTACGATGGTTCTAAGCTTGTGTTAGTTTTGTTAATTTTTGGGATAGAATTGAAGTTTCAGAACATGTCACCTCTTTACCATCTGTTAGAAATCAGAGTTCTCTTCCCTCGTATTAATAACTTGGACCACACTCAACAACTTATCAATCGCCATAATTTCAAGCTATTTCTGCAACTTTTTTTTTTATCCCTACCAATCTTCTTATCTTGAAAATACTGCATGCTATTAGTTTCATATGAATTTATGCAAAATATAATGTTGTTTAAGGGCTATTATTTCTTAAGAAACCGTGAAATTAAGCATTTAAGGATTGACAGCTGTAAAGTGCAGATATAAGTATTTGTTGTGATTATAAGCTTCAGTAGCCTGAATTACTAAGTTACTTCAAATTGAGGTTTATTCATTTTTCAGTTTGCTTTCATCAAGTTATTTGTGTCTTTTTAGTTTGTTTTATTTCATGCAATAGAAATTTGTTGCCAATAATGATCTAGTTGTGCACTTTTATGATCTTCTGATACATGGCATCTTAATCATGGTGATCTAGGTCTTTTAACTTGTGAGGCTACCACTGCATCACAGATTTCAGATATCATGAAGGAGATTATCAACCATTTCATACATCCCAAAAAGCTCTTGACTGATGAAAGCCAATCACTTGAAGATGTAAGTCAAGAAAGTGAGGAAGCATATATGATAAAATTGACATGTGATGCCTTTGAGAGTGCTCTGAGCTCATACAATGGAATTCCAAATGAGCACCTTTTGGAAGTCATATCTGCTTTATTCCTGAAGCTTAGTAAGTGGAATTTGTATCTTTGCATCTGTTATATCTAAATCATCGAACATAATTATGCTTGCTTCAATCTGTCTGAGGATGTCTAAATGCATTGGTAGTAGTTCATTAAGAGGTTAACTAATATAATATTGAGATTCTTGTGTACATTCTGCTTTGTTTCACTCAGCTGAATTTGATACACTATTAATTGCTTTATACTTGTTGGGGTTTGAAATTAGTCAAATAGTTAATTGTTTACTATTAGGCAGCTGGTTTGCATTGTGTGAGTGAGTATGGACGTGTCAGATAGAGAAGGGAGGGGATGAAAGTAGCCAAATAATTTCTTGTTTTCTCTAGGTTGCTGGTGTACGAAATGGGTATGAGAGAGAGTGATTATGGAAGCGTCAAAGGGAAGAAAGAGGAAGAGAGGCGGGGGGGGGGGGAGGAAGAGGAGAAGAGACAGAAAGAGGGGGGGGGGGGTTAATATTGTCAAATAATTAGATGATTAAGACTTTAAGAGGGTTTGAAATTAGTTGGCAGGTTTGCAAAATGGCCGTAAGAGTATGATTGAACCAAAATGTCAAAAACAACATGTGCCCAATGCGGTCTTTCAAGTCCTTTGGAGATCTGTAGATCAAATAAAATCAATCTATAAACCTTTTGATTAAGATTATATTTGACTGCCACAGTGCCATTCTAACTCCCTTTCAAGATAATTATGTGAGATAAATAAACTGAGATGCCCTTTTAAAGTATAATTTCTGCTAATGACTAGATTATAACCAAAAGCAAATCCTAAAAAGCCTTTGCTTTACTATTCCTACTTTGAGAATTTGATCTCCATCTGCCTTGAAACCATCATAAAAGGTGAGTGTTTGGGACCAGCACTAACTAGGTTCAAATTCTGCTAAATGCCATTTTTGAACCAAAATGTGTAAAACAAGATTCACCCAATGTGGTTTTTCAAGTCCTTTGGAGATCTGTGGTTCAGATAAAATCAATCTATAAACCATTTGATTAGTATTATATTTGACTGCCACAGTGCCATTCTAACTCCTTTTCAAGATTATTATGTGAGATAAATAAACTGAGATGCCCTTTCAAAGTATAATTTTGGCTAATGACTAGATTATAACCAAAAGGAAATCGTAAAAAAGGCCTTTGCTTTGCTATTCCTACTTCGAGAATTTGATCTCCATCTGCCTTGAAACCATCATTTCTGCTTCCTGCATGGCCTCTTAAATATATCTAAGGAAGATCTCTTCCTTGTTAGCAGCTTTTGGATAAACTCATCCGTGTGTTCTCCATTATTTTGTTATTTCTTAAAATTGGATTTCTGGAAAGAACTTTGACAACATTTAGGTTTTGGTTTGGGTTCACAAATTTTAAACTTGGCTTTGCTTTTGATGCTAAAGTTTTCATGGGTATCATGAATGTGTAACGATCAAATTAAAAGTGCCTGTATCCTGTATATCAGAAGGCATTCATATTCAAATGTTCTTTGTAAAATTTTATATACATGAGTGTGGTTAATCTGGTAGATAGATATAACTTTTGCTCATTATTCTGTACTGTTTTTGTAGGAGAGGTCTCATTTTTCTTCATGAAGAATCTTGTTCTCAAGCTTGCGGACTTGATGAACAGTGTCAGGCAGGATAAATCTGACACAAATCATGTGAGTTTTTGTAAATGTTTGTAGTTATTGTACCGGTGTTGATATAAGCTGCTCTGCGACTTGGCTTTCTTATTTGAATTTAGAAACAATCTATTTAGCAAATTTATTGTAATGGTGTGTAATGAGGTGAAGCTATGGGATTTTATTGTTTAGTGCTCAATAACTGAGACTTCAATATCCCCAAAATGAGATTTCTGGTTCATAAGCCAAAGATAAAATGGAAATAATATCAGGTAGAATTGTCCAATAGATTTTAAATGATCGAATCACACTCAAAAAGTTTCTTGTTAGAGGAATCGTAGTCAATGTGAGAAGCTTTATCTCATTTTCTTTTCATTGTAGTGCTACTTCATGTGGATGTATGTATTTCTTTTGTACAGAACAGTGGATAATATCATCAAAATGATGTCTACTGACATGCCTTCTGCCCTTTCTATTGAATATTGCAGCTTCAGAGTTGCATTGGATCTGCTGTAGTTGCCATGGGGCCAGAGAGAATACTTACACTTGTACCTATCTCTGTTAATGCCAATAATTTTACTTGTTCTAATGTATGGCTGTTACCCATATTGAAGAAATATATGGTTGGAGCATCACTAAAGTATTATCTGGAGCATATTGTGCCTCTTGCAAAATCCTTCACTCAAGCTAGTCATAAAGGTTTGTCCTAATATATGAACATACTTCCTTACTTGAATTAGATACGACCTTGCCTGTTCTGAAATAAGCTAGCATTGTTCTTAGAAATCAAATGTAGGAAACTGATATGCAGGAGATGTAAGGATTGATACATAAAATAACTTTTTATTCAATTGATAATCACATAAAGCAGAAGACATTTTAGCCATGGCGAAGAATAAAGATAGGATTGTACGCCTGAGTGTGTTTAACATGTTTGTGGCAGCTATAGATGCATTTAAAACTGTTTAATCAAGAAGCTTATATAACTTGTAAAACAATGTGTTCTTATGATGATGTAAAATTATGAATATTTATTGTAACATGTGTTCTTATGATGTTTAATCAGGAAGCTCATATAAATTGTAGACAAGGCAAGGCTTACTGTGTTCTTATGATGTTGTAAATTGATGAATATTTATTGTAGAAATCTGTAGGTCTAGAATCTAGAAACAAAGTTTTCATATCACTTGAATTGTAATTTGTAGCAGAAATGTGGCATCAAATAATCCAATCTTCTCTACCACAATGTGGATTTCGTAATTAGAGTTGAAGGACACTTTTGTTGCTTGGCTGATCTGAAACGTCTATGTGAATTAATACACTGATTAATTTTTAGTTGGGGATCTGAAAACTACAGCTGACAGGTGTTTGATGTACTAAACACATCTCGCCATGCTAACTCATGTAACTCTCTTTGAATTTAAATAGTCCTGTGATTTGTTGACTGAAAAATGATTTGTTGACTGAAAAAATACATTCTGTTGATTTTCTATGTTATGATCTACAATGAGACCTGTTCGTGGGTCGGGCCACGAACCACAATTGGTGAAGAAAATTGTGGGCCGGGTGGACCAGACCTTTGAAAAATTGAACATTTTCTAAGCCCAGACCTGGCCCATGAACAGGTCCATCTACAATGCAGTGACATGAAGTTTACCAACTGTAGGAATTTATTTACTTCTATTTATTTCATTCTCTCTTTTCCCTCTTTGGTCCAGTCAAAAAGTCAGTAATTGGTCAAGATCTGCAGGCTTATGCTCATGGCCTTTGGGATTTGCTTCCTGCTTTTTGTCACTATCCTATTGATACCCACAAAAAATTCACGCCTTTGGCTGAACTTCTAATTGCCTTTCTGAAGGAAGATTCTTTCATGCATCAAAATGTTGCTGTTGCCTTACAAGTAATATTTTCATTCCATTTCTGGTGGCAAGGACTGGGCCTTTATTTCACTCTCCTGGTCTTGGCTAATTGTTTATTTCTTGTTTTGCATATTTCCTTTGTATTCACTTATTTTTTTTTTTTATAGGTTCTTGTGAGTCAAAATAGAAGTGCACTTGTCTCTAAAGAAAATGCTGGGGAGTTGCATAATGCTGTGAAGGATACATTGTCAGAGTTCAGAAGTGTATCCTCTTATTCAAAGAAAATTGCAACCAGAAACATTAGGGCTTTGGCATCATGTTCCACTGAGTTGCTTCAGGCTCTAGTGGACTTATTTGTTAATTCTCCACCGGATAAGCGATTATATATAAAGGTTTCTTCTGTATAGTGCTCTTTTTTAACATTTTAACACTTTTTAAACTTGTTTTATGGATGAACTTTATTCTCTTTCCTGTGGATGCAGAAAATATCTGAAAAGCATTGTTGCTTCTTTCTTTGGTATACTGTGTTTTAGAAATTATTTAGTCCTTTCCTGTCTAGGATATGGACTGTATCTCTCAATATAATCTTTACATAGCTGTTCCGGGTAGTGTTCAGGTTACTTAGGTTTTTCAGGTTGATAGGGTGTGATCTTGAACCATTTATTGCTGTGGGATTGGGTTGGGTTGTACCTCTGCTTTCAGGAATCGGTTGAAGTTGGTTCATTTTTTGTTTTATGTAAGTGAAATGAGGCTGGCCCATTTACTGATTGGGATTTGATCAGGGTTGGCCAAGTTGTGGTCTGATATGGATATGGCAATACCTGGTTTTAGATGAACTTTATTATTTATTTTGCTCAAAAAAAGTAGATACCTTTTACCCTCTTCTTGCAAAGAACTGTGTGTAATGCTACAAATTTCTTGTATCAGCAGTATATTATTCAACAATCACTCATCCTTGAAAACTTAAAACTAAGTTGCAGATGTAATGTGTGCTTAATCAAATGCTTTAGCTTTTATAACACCTCATTGATTGTAATTTTTTATTCTCAAATCTCTTGGTTCACATGGAATTCAATCCTTGAAGAGGTTCTTCTTAGAGACTGTCACAAATGTGTTTCAATATGAGTTCTGAAGTTGTGAGATTTATTTCTTAAACTGTCTAAAATGTGATTCTTTTTCAGTGTGTATTCGTGTCATCACCAAGCTATATGGTTATACAAAATATGAATCAATGCTCTGACACTTATTTTCAATCTCATTTTCTCAGGATGCCATCAGATGCTTGGCTTCTATCACTGATTCTTCTGTCACCAAGAAAATTTTGATGTCACTGCTTGAGAGGTTTCAGCTTGTGGATGGCACAGGTGAATTTGTTCATCTGATGAGCCATGGAGATGAATTGATTGATACGGAACAAAGCAATATAAGTGCAAAAGAGAAAGATGTAAAGAGGTAAACTGGAAAGTTTTTCATTCTGTCACACTGAGGCAATCCCATCTAGAAAAATGTAGGACATCCAGAAGAAAACTGTGTGGTTTGAGCCTCAAACTTTGGGGCAGATCTTAGTTTGTTGACATTTGCAATGGAAAATTAAGCAAACAAAGTAGAGCTGCTAGCCTCGCACTAGTTGGATTTTAGGAATCATTCCTGTCAAGAAGGCCTTGATTAGACAACTGATGATGCATCATTCTTGAATTTTTTTTTTTGCTGATGAACTGATTATAAAGCTTTGCAACTTACAAGTGTAGGTTTTATAGACCTTAAACCTATAATTGTTTGGACTTCTAATGCATATGAGATTTGGTTTCCTAAATAAAATCAAAGATCTTCGTTTTGAATAGTAGACTAAGTTGGATTTATAATAAAACTCAAAATATGAACAAACTGAATTTAATCCCCAGAATATTGCAGTCTATCCCATTCCAGCAAAGCTGGAAATGATAAAATTTTCTCTTACTAAATTGAAAGATGAATACTTAACTGGAGGATAATTGACTTACAAAACGTAAATATGAAACTAAACTATGACTTGAAAAGATGTTATGAGGTCCCAAACTGATTCTAAACTAAAAATATATATGTTGATCTCTCATCTTGCTTTTCCTAGAGCTTCTTGTTGGTTGGATAAAGGGGAAAACAAAAAGTATAAGGAAAAATAATTTGGATAAATTTCTGCCCTTGCCATATTTATTTGCCCTAATAATCTCTTGCCCTTTACTGAGATTAGTATATCTCTTCCCCAATAGTTGGGAGATTTGGACTTGTAACCTTTTGTGGATGAGAGGTGCTTTTACCAATTAGGCTTTGTCTCATCCATATTTGTGTTCATTTCTCATTAGTCCATTGTGAGGGCAAGCTGGTTTATAATGATGCAGTCCAAAATTTAATATTTGAAATTTAAACCCGTGACCAGTGTATTAATAATATCTTTTGGTTTCTATTGCTTTTATCTTCTATTAGTATGCTGATTTACCATTATTTAACTGGAGTTTCATCATTGTATGTTATTTTGATATTTTCTTACTCAAGAAGCCCAGTATTGAAGTAAATATGCTAATAAACTACAGAAAGATGTGTCAGGAGTCCCCTTGAATAAATTTATAAGTTCAGCAAATGTGCAGGTATGTGATAATGGAACTAGTGTCTTCTCTAATTGGGGGAGCCAAGGAGGATCTTGTCAACCTGATATATAATTATGTTGTTCACATAGTTAAGGTAGAATTAACCTTGACACAACCACATCTTTCTTTTTTCTGGGAAAAAAAAAATCATTAGCTGGCCAATTTATGCGATCTAGGAAACTTGATTGTCAATGTTTTTGTATTCAGGAAACTGATGGCGCTGGTCATGGTGAAGCATATTACACTTTAAGCAGAATTTTGGAGGTCGGTTGTGGCATCTTTTTGTACAAGTTTTTATTCATAAAAGCTGATATTTTTAGGATTTACAATTCTCTCTTTTATATTTGCCCGCAGGAACATGGCTGGTTATGTTCTACTCAATTTGGGGAGCTGATAGAATTGTTACTTGGCCTGAAGCCTCCTACTGATGTTGCATCTCTAAGGAATCGATTTGCTTGCTTCCAAATTCTTATAGTTCACACATTAGAGGTGAAGATCTTCTATTCTGTCTTTCTTCTTTTCCCTCTTTTTCTTTTCTTTTTGTTTCTACTCAATTCCCCACATTTTTACCTTGGATTTCCTTCTACCAATCAATGGCCTTCACAATCTGAACTTCTAACCACCCTACTAAGCCAAAGATAAAATAAAAAATGGCTTGCTAATTCTAACAATCTGCTGATACATTGTTCTGTGAGATGGTATAAATAGAAAATTGATGATAACTTTGTGGTGTTTTTTTTTCTCCACAAATATAATTTAGAAGGTAACTGGTAATGATACATTCTGCAGCCATCAATTTTCTTTGCATGTTTGATGAAATGAGAAATAGCATTACTAATTATTAGGTTATGCTACCTTTGAAACGACTCTCATAGGGACCACTTTATTTATATGTTTTGCACTTTATTAAGTTATTTTATCAATAATCATATTATTGAATAGAATCCCTAAAGAGGTCAATAACCTCCTTTGCTGTTATATACACACAGGAAATCAGGAACAAAAATAAGAAATGAATTCACAGTCCATCTTTATATGCTAATAATTAGGGACTACGCCATTTTAAAAGATAAGCTATCAAAGTTTGTTACCACAGAAATAGCAGTGGTTCAAACAAAGAAACAAAAGAAGCACAATGAGACTGCAAATAAAGAAACAAAGAAAGCACACAATTCATGTGTTTCAAATAGATCGACCTCATTGGAGGGGTAGAGCAATACTCTACCGACTGAAAATGAAGGACCACAACCCTTTAGCTCAAAATCCTATTCAGCTCCCTGAAGTGTTGTCTCAATCGAAGAAAATCATGAGTCTCTAGAAAAGGGCCTTTATACACTATAATAATCTTCACAACAGTTGTGATGGCTTGCTTTTATAGATTATCCTGGCAATTTTTTTAGTACTTCATTTCAAGGAAGTTATGGTTGCAACTACACATGGTAAAATGCAAATGAGGTCTTCTTGAATTTGGGCTAAAGACACTTTTTTGATCTTTGGTGGTTGACTTTGAGTCAACTGGGCAATATATTATTTCAAAAAATGGAGGTTGAACTATTTTCTTTATGTGTACTTTGTGCAGATAAGCGTGGAGGAGGAAAATGCAAAGGCTTTTCTTATGCTCAATGAGATCATACTCACTTTAAAAGATGTAGGTTCTTCAAATTAAAAAAGAATTCTATGATTACAGTTGATTTTAGTTAATGCATTCTTAGGCTCTGCATGTGTGTTTACCATTTATTTTCAAGAGCCTATTAAGATAGTTTTCAAATGTAAACGGCAAGCTCTTCATGCATTTTATTTTTATGCTTTGCCCTTCCATGTTAATAATTTGTGTCTTGTATGTTAAAATAAATGATTTCAGTATTAAGACTTATAAGCAAGGCTTGTTAAAGAACTTTAATTAGAAGTAAAATGCAGATACCTATCCACTTCAAACATTTATATCTCTACTTACTTGGCCTTTTCTTTTAAAAATGAAATTCTGCGTGATGCAATGTCTAAATTGATATTCAAGGTTATCTTGTTCTGTTGACCACTATTTTAGGTAAACAAATTTAGGCCTTGTGGTTGCAAATAAGAATTGTAACAGAGCCTCCAATGTTTTTGTCATTATTTTTTCTTTTATGTATTGGTTCAGAGTGTGAATTGTTCAATTTCATTTTTTTTTTCCTTACAATGTTGTTGACACTTGAAATTGGTTATTGAACTCAAGACAAGTAATTTATAAGACAATAATATGCTGTTATTCAATGATATGCAGGCAAAGGATGAAGTTAGGAAAGCAGCATATGATACACTCCTTAGTATAAGTTCTACCTTCAGAAACTCACCATCTGCAGGTTCTGATGAATCTTATCACAAACTGATCAGCATGGTTAGTTTCTCACTTGTTTGCTTTATTAATATTTCTATGTGAAGCTTCATTTTGTTTTGACTCCGTCTATTCACTTTCTGAGATTCTTCCATATTTCTCGTAAAGCAATCAAGTGCTTGTTTTGAATCTTTTATTGGATTGGTAATTGATTGGGGCACCAAGCATTGTTATAATAATTTTGGAAAACAATGTATGTTTCCTGGAATTTCATTGTTGATGAAGGCTGTCATTGGGTTCTTTCCTTTGAAACATTTGTAGGAAAATGTCTCAAAAGAGTCCTAGACAACTACATGCACTTTAAGTTGAAAAATACCAAACCCCTTTAATGCAACTGTGACGCAGTTCAGCAACCATCTAATCTCCCGGATCATGGTCTTCTTTGGTCATATGCTGTCAACTTTGTAGGTGATTGGCCTTTTTCATTATATTTTCACTGGCTATCCAGTTTTTTTACCTCTGGCTGGAGACTTGCATTCAGGCTTTTCTCTGAGAACATATCTGCATGTTATGTATCCGATTTGAGGCAAGCATGATCCATATGTGCTCACTTATCGCTTTAGCTAAGGTTTTTCTAAATTGAATAGTTGATAAATATAAAAAATCCTGGTAGGTCGTCTCTGTGCCTAAATTCTCTGTGTGACAATTCTTAAGGACAGATTTAATGCATTCATGCTCTGTAGGAAATGTATGTGCCTTAATGTGTCACACCTCAGTGTAATGTTTATGCTATCCCTGTAATGGTGCTTCAGTGCTAAATGTTGGACTTTATATAATAAATTTGGGGATCTCCAACTAAGGAAAACATGTACCGACAATTTAGGATGGATGCTATACTTGATTTAGATGAAAATCTGATCATATAATATGGCATTGTTGATCTGTTGATTTCTTTCTTGTGGGTGGTCTTTGAGATTGCTGTAGGTTCATTGGTGATTTGAACTTTTATTGTTATGTTACTACAGACAACTACCATAGTGGTTTCTAATATTCTTGCTCGATTTGCAGATAATGGGTTATCTATCTGGCCCATCTCCTCATATAAAGAGTGGAGCAGTGTCTGCACTGTCTGTACTGGTGTACAATGATGCAGACATCTGTGTTAAGATGGTTGATCTTGTTCCCTCTCTCTTATCTTTGCTTCAAAGCAAATCTGTGGAAGTCACAAAAGTAAGTGTTTACTACCTATATAATTGATATTCCTATATAATTAATTTTTCTTTCTGTTGCTCTTAGCAGAAATGAACTGACTGGTAGTACATTAAACAGGCTGTTTTGGGTTTTGTGAAAGTACTAGTGTCATCTCTGCAAGCTAAAGACCTGCAGAATCTTCTATCTGATGTCATCAGTGGAGTTCTCCTGTGGTCAACTGTTTCAAGATTTCATTTTAGATCTAAGGCATGTATAACCTTGGCTTGGTGCTTTTACTTGCCCCCAAAAAAAAAAAAAAAAAAAAACATGCACATGCACATAGTCATATATCTGTCTATTTATGTGTTCCATGTCTCTAAAGGTCCTCATACATGTGGATGTTTATTTATCTACAGGTGACAGTCATACTGGAGATCATGATGCGGAAGTGTGGTTCTGCTGCAGTTGAGTTAGTTACACCTGAGAAATATAAGAGTTTTGTCAAGACTGTTTTGCAGGTGTTTTTTCTCCCCTTTCCATTCTTCCAGTTGTTAATGTGGCCTAATCAGTTACGACTTCTTTTTAATTTCTCGCACAATCAGTTAATTTGAATTTAACTTGCCCTTGTGTTAGGCAGTGTACCAATCTTCGACTTTCCAGATTGAATTGCTATTACAAAAAAATTCATATGAGCTCTTCCTTCTCTGTTTCTTCTCTATTTCTTTATTTCTTAAACTCTATAATCTTTTGTTCCTCTTTGGTCTTTCTGAGTAGTATCCAATAATTCAATGAAAAGGAAGCAATTTGATTATTTCTTACAGTTAGCCCACAAATATGGCGTTATCAGCCATATCCCACATGGATTACTATTATTTAGTTTAGCAAGGGCCAGATTAAAATTTTTTGTCTAATTTTGTTGTCATTTATAATGCAAACGGGCTTACTTCCATACCTATCTTGTTTAGAATCGTCATCACAAGTCAACTTCCAAGGAAGCTGGCTCAACCGATGTGGAAACAGTGCCTGCAGATTCTACTAGCAAGAGGTCAAGATAAATTTCTTTATTCTTTTTCAACTTTGTTTCTGATATTTCTCTTGCATAAATCTGTTGGCCTTGGGTTATGCTCCATTTGTTCTTTTAATCCAACTATGTTTTTGCATTCCTCAACCTTGCCCTCCCACACTGAATTGTCGTTGAACTTCCATCTTTCTAGGATCGATAAGAAGCACAAAGAATCGGGTTCAATGTTTGAGGAAAATGGTTCCCCACATCATCGGAAGAGAAAGAGAAAAAGTAAGGAAAATGACAGTTCTACCTCAAGGGAACCTAGTAGACCTAAAGGAGGTAAGAGAGCTAGGCACTCTAAATATGAAAAATCTGACAAGGTGGAGTCGGCAGATACTAGAAAAAAGAGGAATTTTATGAAAGAGCCCACTGGTGGGAAAAAAAGGAAGGAGAGGAGGAACATGAGCAAGAAAGGTCAAATGGCATTTCATAGTCCTGCTTCTGCTGCCAAAGTACGCAAACACAATAAAATTGCGAAGAAACAAAAAATTAGTGGCTAGTGAAGGGACTTTATAGATCTGTCTGCTTCCAAATTGCTCATACGAGTAGGAAATAAAAAGAAAAGCAGTGGCAACTGATATGCATGAAGCCGGAGTCATTTGCTTCACTTATCTCACGTGAATTAAGTCACCTAGTGCTTGGATTTTGACCAGAGATTTTCATCCGCTGGGATTTTGACCAGAGATTTTCATCCGCTGGAAACTGAGCATTTGAAGTTTGTCATTAGAGACTAAGCACTGCTTTTGTCCAATGCTGTCTATTTAACCGTCAACATGAAAAGATCAGCGGCATTAGTCTCCATGGAAACAAAGTGAGAAAGGACAGCAGGATTCATTCTTTAATTTCTCAGAGAAGCCGTTGCTTTATATTTATGTATACTTAATTAAAATCTTAACGGTATAATATTATATCGTTTTTGGATATTAGTGTCTGTTATGAGCAGTCGATGGCTGATTGGTTTAGTCATTTTATTGTAACTAGCAAATTAGTAGGTGCGTTACACATAATTGAGATGATTTTCTAGCTCGTGACTTTAGATTGATTATAAACTTTTTTTTTTTTTCAAAAAAAAAGAAAAAAAAGTTGTGATAATTAAATATAATAAAATTATTGAATATAGTTTAAGTTTTACAACAAATATAATTTTTGTGTAATGTATATTTAAATAATATTATATAATGAATTTTTGTTTAATTGATTTTTTAATATTAATGTTATACTTTGGCACTACATAAAAAAACATGTAATTTTTTATTTGAATAAGAATTTAAATATTTTTTAATGGAACTTTGAGAATACGTTTTTTTGGAATGATTTTTGTCCTTTATGAACAATAAAATAAAATAAAAAAACCAAAACAATGAAAAGTCTTTGAGTTAAATATTTAGGTTTTTTTTTTTTTAGAATTTGAAATTATTATAAATTTGAATTTAAGTGTAAAATCATAAAATATAAATATGATAACAAATTCAAAACATTTAATCATTTCAAAAGATTAATTATTCAAATGAATTCTTATGCAATTCTAATAAATTAATTACAAATCAATAATTATATGAAATATATAATTTTCTCTATAATTATTAAATTATACATACAAAAAAGATCAATAAAAACAATTATCTTATATGAAATACAAATAAATAAATAAACCTGTCATAATTCTTTTTTTCTAATGAATGAGATAAATAAAAAAATTTAAACAAATAAAGAAAATGATATAATAATTTTTAAAACAATGACCACAAAATCATATATTTATTTTAGTACAACTATTTGTTAGAATTTTTATTGAAAAATGAGATATAAATTATATATAACTAGGAACATAGGTAATTAGCTACATAGGTAACTAGCTTAGCTAATTACCTATCATATTCTATCAATCCAATAAATATAAGGATAGTTAACTAACAATGTTAAATTCATGTTGATGATGACCAAAAATGTGTCACTTCTAGAATAAATAACAGCTGATATGTTTTTACATTATTTATATAACATATTTTTTTAAATGTACTTAAAATATTATTGATAGTCCCTATAAAATTATCATTTCTTTGTAAAATTTTTTTGTTTATGGGCATAAATATTATTGATTGAACTTTACATTATGCCATGTTTGTCTTCATATATTTATTTTTAAAAATTTAAATGATGGCCTTATACAAATTCTTACAAGGCCATCATTAATATCCAAATATTAGTTGAGGTCAACCATATTCAACACTCTTTACCATATACAAGACAGAGACATACAAGTTATGAAGTGAATACATTAGTCGGAACTCAATCATTATTTGATATCTTTTCATCTAGAGTAAACAATTAAAATGCAAATGAGTTTAATAGCGGGCAAAATAACCACTATCTTCCACAATATTCTTTTTGGTGGTGATTAGTTATCATTGTAGTCTATTTATTTTTTTAATATTACATTATTTGTTTAAAATAGAGAGAATTTTTTATTACTTTATTCATTTTGAATAACGTGATTTTTTGTCCTCATAAATTAATAAAATAAGGTTGATTTATTAAAAAAAATTTGTATGTCTTAAGTTGTAGTATTATGTTAGAAATTTATGTAATGTTATTATTATTATTATTATTATTATTATTATTATTATTATTATTATGTGTTAGTCATAAATATATTATGTAATTTGAACTTTTATAGTCTAGATTATACTTATTTAAGTGTTTATTAATTTATAGTATTATATTTTGGACGTTATAGTCTATTTCTTATTAGTTTGGATCAGTTTGCAAATCATTTCTTATAATTCAGTGCAGCGGCGACCTATTCAATTCAATTAAGTCTAGTTCAGTCCGATTCCATCCAATTTAATCTGATTATACTATATTGATTCTAATACTGATACAATACACTGTACCATTATTTAAAACTTTGTCCATCCAAAATTAGTCACAAATAAGGAGGCCCAAAACAAAAGAACCAAACAATCCAAGCAAATCTTAGGACAATTGAGATCTAATCCAACTCACAACAGACAAGCCTAGAGCCTCTCAGGATAGATCACCTCATGTCTCATCTTCTTCTATCTCTCTCTCATCCAAGCACGAGTACTTCGCTCCAAGCAACATCTAGCCTCGTAAATGGATTACATACAAGGGAGGTCTTCACTAATAACTCCTTACAAAGTTGCTTGACATGCAATCCTTATCATCTCCAGGAAATGGGATTTTATCATTTTGACCAAGGCTATATAGCCTCCATGATAGTCACATTATTACTCATGTACAACTATAGAATGACACGACCTTACACACTTGAGTACTCACATCCATGTAACTCAAGACTCCTATAAAAGCTCTGAGTTCTCCAACCTAAGAGAGGACTCTGGCTAAGAAATAACCATTAGTAAATGCCCACTAAAAGCAATAAAAACTCCAAATCACAAACACCGCATAGAGTTTTCTTTTGTTACAATAATAATGAGAACTTCAAAAGTCCAATCATTAAGAAGACACTAAATAACTAGACAATAAGAAAACAATCATCAAGCATGTTAAAGCAAGTAATATTCAAGCATAAAATCCATTTGTTACTTTAAGCATAGAACACTAGAAAATCAAACTATGCATCGAAATATGATAGAATTATCTCAAGTTCCTTGAATTACAATATGCAAATTTTGCTTTACGTGAAGCTGTATCATCTTAAGTTGAATATCTCTTATCAGAGGTGCCTTTGTGATTGTGATAGCATACCAACTTTAGAGCCTAGTCATAAATCCTAATCTCGATGTCCTTTTCACCACACATGTGGGTTCACATTTAATCATTCCTTTTAGTGTAAGAACTACCATTCTATAAGTGCGTAGTATAAAAAACATATCAAAAAATTTTATCTATTGGCTGCTTCAATCTTTCTTTCCTCTCAATACTCAGCATAATCTACATAAGCTTTTGATATTTCCTAAAGTACAACTAAGGTACATTTACACACAACTGATTCCCTTGATTCTAGGTTTCTCCTCAAACAAAATTCTAGTGCCTTTCATGAACAATGCAAACAATTTCAACCATGATTTTCCCAATGCATAAGTTGAAACTAGTATAATGCAAGCTGCCAACTACTATTTTGTTGAAAAGGTCAAACAATCTAGCACCTTGTTTAATGTATCATTCATTGTCAAATAAATTGTCCCAGCGAGATGGGAGAAAATCTTTCATGATTGTGATAACATCAACCCTAGTGAGAAAACTTAGATGGAAGATAAGTCCTTCATTCTGGAATTTCTTGACCATGTCTTTGTCATTAACTTCTAATATCTTCTTATTGATGCTGATAAGAAGCCAACTTGTAACACCCTAGCCTTTTGTTTGGGAAAACAGTAAGGAATGGTGAGAAAGTCCAGGGGAGGCTGGGGAGGAGAAAATGAGGGTGGTAAAAGTGATGGAGAGAAAATATATAATCTCTTGTTTTGTTCGGGAAGAAGAGAAAATTGAGGAGAAAATGAGAAAAGAAAATATTTTTTATTTAAAAAATAATAAAAGAAAATCTTAAAATTTGAACTTATGTTTTTATCCTTCAATCAAAAGAGTTTTCTTTTTAAAATAATATTTTTAAAGGATAAAAAATATAATTTTCTTATTTTTCTCCTTATCTTCTCCTCATTTTGAGGAGAAATATTTTTTTGGGCCCAAGAGATTTAAAATCATCCATTATTCTCCTCTCCTCTCTTTCTCCTATTCTTCCAAACAAGAGAAAATTACCTTTTCTCCTCTCTTTCTCCCTCCTCTCTTTCTCTCCATCACTTTCACCCCTTTCTAAACATAGGGCAGGTGTTTTTAGGTCACTAAAGACTAGAAAGTAGTTTAAAACTAATTAGAATAAGGGAAAAGACAAATGAAAATAGAGAATCAGAAACCAAAATCCTAAATGGAGTACAAGTTCGGGAACAGTAAGTGTGAAATCAATATATTTTGATTTCAGAATTTTTTCCTAATTTTGACTTAAGAAAATTTGATAAAAGAATAATTAATTATAATTTGATAAAATAAAATAAATTTTGAAAAGAGAGAGAGAGAGAGAGAGAAGGCTTCCAAAAATTTGGAGATGAGGGAGAAGTGTGTGGTAAATAATTAAAATAAAAATAAATAAATAAAAAAAGAAAGAAAAATGTGTAAGTAAGGATAAGTATTATCATTTCATTACTTAACTCATTGTCTAACTAAAAAAAAAATGTCTAAGTAAGAAAAGAAAGGAGAGAAAGAAGAGAAAGAAAGAAGAGAAGATGTCAAGTGAGAAGAAGGAAGATCAACGGAAATTAATTCAAGGTAAGTTTATGAATTAAAAATATTTATTTGAAGTTCTTTAGTAATTATCTTATATTTTCTTTAAGTTTCCTTTCATATTTGTAATTGGATCTTATCGTTTTGATGGGAAAATTAATGAAAAATGCTTGGTTAATGCTTACATGGAAGAAAGAATTTGTATGGAATTAATTTGGTGGAGAAAGTTAGAGGAAAGGTGATGATAGTAATGAAAGGAAGAAGAAACCTAGTTTTGGTGGAAGGAGGTTGTCTGTGTAGCTTTTGATCTTGATTTGAGAACCATGAAGTCATAACTAAACTCTAGATAAAACTAAAAAATTATATCCAAATAAGTGATCTAGAGACTCACAAAAGGTCTTGGCAAAATCTGTAGTAGATTTTGAGTTATTAAAGTTGCACTAGAACTATCTTTGTAGGTAGGGTTATTCAGAATCCTAAAATTAGCCTTTATTTTCAAGGGCAATAGGAATTGAATTTAGCCTTGGTTAAAACTGAGAAATTGTAGGTTTGTGTCTTTTAATAATTACTAAAAAGGCTTAAATTAATTCTAATTGTATAGGGAGTTATTGAGGCTGTAACAAGACTGCCCTATATGCAGGGCTTATTGGAATATAGAAATTAAAACACAATTTTCAAGGGCTTAAAGATAGAAAAGAGTGCTAGAGAAAATAGATGAAATGATTCATATGATGTATTTTAATTCAATGAAATAAGTGTAGCATTTGGTTAAGAAAATAGAAAGTTATAATGGAAAATTTTAAAATAGCTCAATTTGTTTAAGACAATGATGCATGGCAGGATTAAAAATTACACCAAACTTTATGTAGGATTCAGAATAAGCTAAAAATTTTAATATATTTTTCCCTTGTGTTCCAATACCTTAAGAATAAGGGCAATTGGAATAGTAAATCATGAGATATGACAATAACAAGGAGATTGAGTTAGGAAAGAAACTTATAGGCAGATTTTTTATTTCAATGTTTAATTTGTTTGTTTATGAAAATTAAACTTGAATCATACATACATTATTTGTAGAGGATTTGGAGGAACTAATAGAGGCTAAGAACTTTGGCAAGGAAGGTAGTCCTCACATGGAATAGTAAAAGCGAGATTAGTGAAAACAAGGAAAGAAGGTGAGTAATTATTATACTATTATACTTGTGAATTATTGCCATGATTTCTATTATTTGTTGATCCTCAAAGTTCAATGGTATCCTTGAAATCCTTATGTTCAGTGATAGGCTTGATTCCTTTCGTGATATTTGATTTTCCTTGAAGCATATATGTCATTTGCCCATTTACATGCTTTATGTTAATTTTACATAACTCATGCATCAAGTACATCATGTTATTCATATATCAAGTTCATAAGTAATTCTTGCATCAAGTATCATTTCATGGGACATATGTATAAATATCAAATGGTAGCATGCTCGACAAGGTGGCCTCTACTTTGAGAAGCTTGCGACCCTCATAGATGTTTGCAAGTACGTTTCATGTTCATAGTCATTCAATGTACACATTGTTCCAATTGGTATTGTAATTGTTGATTTTTGTACAATGCCTAACATTCTTATAAGTCCAAGTTGTAATTTGTGGCTTACAAGTATGGTGGTATAATTTTCATGCACTGAGTATTCAACTCACCCAAATTTTCGCTGCTTTTTTTTTCAAGAAAATAGGAGTCCGTTTAATGAGCTCAAATACTTATTCTCACTTGAAGCTCGAGGTTAAATGAAGAATCTCTTCTGTAAATTATATGTATATAGGTTATGAATCTTGGTGTATATAATCTAGACAATACATAGGGTCCTAAGAACCTTAAAATAATATTATATAATGTGTAAATTATGGATGGTTTAAGAACTTTTTAGTTATATGAGGTTGATAATGAAATTAAGGACAATAACATGAATTGACATGTATAAATGTATAGTTAATGGCTAACCTGAAAACTTAAGTATAAGAATGACCTTAAATATATATTAATATGTATGTAAAATACATTGGAAGGATTTTTATTGGCAATGAAGTTGAGGATATAAGGGAAGAAATAATTGGAAGTGTGATTTTATGCAGATTTCAGATCTTGGGAATTATTGGGAGTATAGCTGGCACTCTGTCGCTGTACCATTTATCAGTGTTAGTGGGTTCTATGGGTTTTCTGTGGCCTTAGGCCTACCTACACCCTAGGACAATCTATCTTAAAAGTGGGATATGTCACAACTACATGTGTTATTATAGATTTATTATTTATAAAGCTTATTAACAATGGATTGTATGATAAGACCAAGGTGTATTCTCAAGGTTTTGAAATTCTTAGACACAATCACTTCCAAACACAAGAACACATCATATTTTGGCTCTGCAACTGCACCTGCATCTTTGTTTCCATCTGAAATTAAGTCTTCTACAATAGATATGCATGAAAAGATCAAGTTGGTTCTTGGATAAACTGCCAAGGACTAGCAAATGACATATTACACCAACACCAAAAAAAATGAGTGGATAATAGAGGCACAATTTTATCAAAAAGTGAATCAACAAATCATGTAACCTATTCCAATTAATCATCCCCTCTTTCTGTGTAGCAGCAGCTTCAATTGCTATCAATATAGCATTGGTTTATTGGTCAAGTTCAGTGCTATAATCATTAGTTAAAATCACATGTAATCAGAAATTTATAAAAAATGACAAAGGGATTGTTTAGTTAAGTTCACAAATACTATCAAATAACGAAGTTCAGAGTCTTTCACTGTTTTTTCACTCATTATGTGATCGACTAATTACTTTATACTCTCTTCTTGCAATGCCACATAAGCAAGATAGTTATAAAAACAAAAAATTTTGCACACCAATTCTGCTACTACTACATTTTTTTTAATGAAAAAAAAAATGTATTTTTATAATTTTTTATATTAAGATAAAAATTATAATTTTTATTCAAAATTTCAAATAAAATTAAATATGTATATTTTTTTAATTTTATAATTCATGTTTATTATAAATTAACTAACTCCATAAAAAAATAAAAAGTAGAAATAAGATGTAATATATGAGTTTTGCATTTCTTATGATTTTCACCAAAATTTAGGATGAGAAAAGAAGTGAAAATCTTGTAAAATTTATTATTCTTATGTCAATGTTCAAAATTTATTATTATTATTATTATTGAAGTTGCTTCTTCTCATAGTTAATGTTCATATGATGAGTTTATATTTATTGGATTGAACACAAATTAAGAGTTATAAATACAACAGTTCATTTTTATTCAAGTTGATTGGTTCAAAATTATTAAAATTTAAAAATTTAATAGATCAAAATAAAAATTCACTTTATTAGATTTTTAATTAAAATTTAAGAACTCAATAGAGCAAAATGAAAATTGAAAAACTCACTCAACTATATATGATAATCCCCTGTATAAGCATATAATTTTTTACTTCTTAAAATAGAATCTTACCTTGTGAGATAAACATGCCATATGATTTTAATTACTGCACAATAAGTTATAGTTTGATTCAGCAATGTAACTTGTCATAAATACTTTGAAAGTTGTCACAAAAGATTTTTTAAATTATAAAATTATTTGTGTATATATTAGATTAAAAAAATAATTAAACTATTAGTTAAACCTTTTGAATATTTAATAATATTCTTAAACAAGTGTTAGGTCGCATTTATTAAAAATAAAGAGAGTCATCTCAATATATTAAAAGAAACACCTATTTATATATATACCAATGCTCACAGAGATAGAGACAGAGTGTATTATCTCTATAAGGATATCTATCTATAATGATAAGGATAAAGATGACTTATATTCTTATCATAACATCCATTAATATATTTCATAACACTTCCTCTTAAATGTCTATTTTACAATATATATATATATATATATATATATATATATATATATATATATATATATATATATATACCTTATTAAAATCTTAGTAAAAAAATCCCGTGGAAAAAAATCTTAGTGAAATAAAAAGAGTACATTATATTGGTATATAATATGCAAAAAATGTACCTCATTAAAAACTTTGTTAAAAAAAATTATAGTCAAGGAAAAAAGTACAATGCATATTTCTCCCCCTCAAATTAATGTCACTTGAGATCTCTATGTCACCACATTCCAATTATGTGCATTAACTTCTCAAATGTCATAGTTGGTAATGCATTTGTGAATAAATCTGCAAAATTATCATTTGATTGAATTTGTTGTACATTTAGGTTTTGATGTATACAACATTATTGAAATAATAATGTACTAAAATCTCTCTAAATTATATACTCAACTCTGTTTAAGTAATATACATATATAATAATTTAATTATAATATTCTTTTTGGATATTACTGGCACTATGAATATGCCTTGTTAAAAACCTTACTAGAAAAACTCAATGTGAAAAAACATAAATAAGAAAAAGAATACAATTCATGTGCTATTCTATTATGACACAGATTACCTCATTAAAATCTTTGGCCAAGAAAATTCTATGTGATAAAAATTTGACTAAAAAAAAAAGAGTACAATCTTATACTAATTTGTTTTCCTTGATAAGGACAATATTTTAACATGGTGCATATCAATTGATGAAATGATGCCGCTCAAATATCACTTTAGGTAAGGACTTAATAAATAAGTTTGCTAGTTTATTATTAAAGCGAATTTGTGGATATCTATTTCACCACTCTTCTAGAACTCATGCATATAAAAGAATTAGGGTCAAATATATTTATTTTGGTTACCCTTGACATATTCACCTTTAATTTATGCAATGCATGTTGCATTATTCTCAAACAATATAGTGGAAGTATTTTTTATTCAGGTAATTTAGGACCATAATTTGCTTTATAAACTTTTATAAAATTGCATTACTCTATAAGTACACACATAGCCCCTCTGAGATCAACTATTATAGGGATCAGACAAATAGTCAACATCCGCATATATACCAATGTCAAATCTAAATTATTTAAAAATATAACCTTAAATCAATAGTGTCTCGAAGACAACACAATCACTCCCATGTCTTTTGGTAGGTGCAAAGCTATACCTAACTAAAAATTTTACTACTAATGCAATATCAGGCTTAGTGTTATTTGCAAGATATATGAGTGCCCTTATAACACTTAAATATGATATTTCAACATCAAATAGCTCTTCATTATTTTTTTAGGTCTAAAAGGATCTCACTTCACTTTTAGTAAGTGGACCACCATTGGTGTGCTCAAAGAAAATGATTTATCCACTCAAAATTGCTTAGGTATCTTTTCCACATAAGTAAACTGGTATATTAGGACTTTGATGGTTGATCTACAGGCTGATACAAAATTGTATTTTCCCTAAATTCATCTCGAACTCACTTTTCAAATAAGTACATTTTTTTTTAGTTCTTTAGGAGTCTCATTTAAATCATCAACATATACTGCTATAATACAACCATTTTGTGATTTTTTATAACTATATATGGACGTAATGTATTATCCACATATCCTTCTTTCAATAAGGATTTAATCAAACAATTATACCACATACATCCATATTATTTTAATCCATACCACAAGGATTTATACTATTTGATGGAAAATGTCACATGTTTGATGTGTATTCTTTTCTAGCATCTTTAGTTCTTTTGGAATTCTCATATAAATATCATTTTCATAAGGCATATATCAAGCCTTTATTTAATTTTCATATAATCAAGTATCAAAATGTTATCATATTCATAATAGGAGAATAAGTTTTCTCATATTCAATACTAGATCTATGCAAAAAATCCTAGTATAAAAAGCCTCGCTTTACATCTTACCAACTCATTATTCTTATTACACTTTTGAACAAACACCTATTTACATCCAACTGGTTTCACATTTTGGTGATTCAGTATAGCATGTCCTAATATCAGGCATTTAGAGAGAGTGTCTATCTAAACATGAATTACCTCTTTCCATAATTGCTAGTCATGTCTATACTGACATTTAATTATATATAGGGTTTTAGATCCAAAGTATCTCTTGAAATAATAAGAGCTGCTGTTGAGACAAATTCATCATTGATGATAAATAATTTTCTATATAATGTTTCTCTTGGATTCACAAAATTAATCGAGATCTCGTAATTTTCATTCATATGATCATCACTTCTAGGAGTCATGTCTAGAGGATCTAATTATTTTATTGTCTCAGTCTATGTCTCATTATTATTGTCTCAGTCTATGTTTCATTATTGACTATAGCTCTTTGATTGAGATTTTCCTATTTAAGAGGCATCTCTTTAGAAGATTTTCTTAGTAATACTGCTTTTCTTTTCTATAGATTTTATCCTTAACTCAAATTGGTTGTCCACGCTTATGGCGTGTACCAAACTCGACTAATTTTTTATTTTATTTTCAATGGGTACTACAACCCCTACTAGGGTATTAGCAACTGCAATATGAGACTTTGTCACTCTTTTGGTATTTATAAATGCGTCTCAATTATTTTATAAACTTCTAGTTCTTGTAACTGTATTATTTTATGAACTTCTAGTTCACTTTGACTTGTATGTGAATCAAAACTATCCAAATGGTTTTTCTTCTAGAAAATTTCTCAACATTATTTAGCATTATGGGTGATTTTTCTCCCATAATATTAGGAAATGTGCCTCATCAAAATATATTATGAGTCTCCTTTATGGATCCAATTTTACACTTTGAGGTGGTGATATTAATATATTCATGGCATAACTAAAATTTCACATATAAAAAATATTAGGCTTGCGTCCATATACAAGTTGTAAGGGATAATATTTATCATATACAAATGTCTAAATCTAAAGTAAAGTTGCATATATAATGGCATGTCATGCCAAACTTATAAGGTTTGTGATGCAAACCTGGATGGTAGAGACCATCGAACCCATGAACAAATCAAAATCAACAACCTGTGAAAGTCCAAATTGAGGTCATAGAAACAGAAACCCATCCAAAACCAACATATGTGGCAAAGAACAGAAGCTATAATGCCATGGAAAGGTATGAACCCCACAAGGTTTGGCAGGCCTTGATAAGTTCTAGGGTTTTTCAATCATGTAAAGACATGATTTGAAAAAATAAGAGGAGAATAAACTCTCACATTTTATTAATCAATAATATTCTCATTCCAAGCTGCCATTACAAGTTTAATTGAGTATATATATAGAGAGAGAACTCAAACTCTAAACCTAGAATCTAATAAGATTTAGCAAATCTTATCTTTACAAGGAAATAAGAATCCTAATTAAAAATCAACTCCTAAAATTAAGTACTTAGAATAAATCTAATTTGGATAGAATAAATCTAATTTGGACCACTTATTATAGTTAGTTTAGGGTCCACAAACATCAGATACAAGAATAAAACAATTAAAACTCAAAAAACATAAAATATAATTAGCCAGGCATTCATTGAGCCCACGATGGTTGTCGCACCTGTGACAGAGAAAGTCTGGTTTTTGTTGCTACCTCGATAGGTGTCACAACCGTGATGCCTCCAATTTTAGCATTTGTATAATTTCTTTACCGGCCTTTAGGTCTTGTTCTTCCAATTGCAAGCCTTGTTCATCTTCATATTGAATATTTGAGGCTTGAATCCCATAATCGGCTTGATATGAAGGTAGCCTCACCTAAGATAATATCACTTGCTTTACATAGCAAGTCACGTTGCTCTTCTTCTCCTTATTAGAATTAGAGTTGGAGTGAAGTTGTAAGAAGATTTTGTAAAGGGTCTCTTGTCTCTTTTCTTATTCCCGATGATTTCTTTGACTCTCCTTAAGAGCATTGCTAACTCTTCATCTTCATCTTTATTTTCTTCCATATCACTTGAGCTCTCACTACCACATTGATTTTTTTATGAGCATTTGAGAGGAAGTATTTTATTCTTCTCCTTCTCTACTTGTGGCTCTTTCTTTTCAATGGTCATCTCGTGAGTGAGAAGCTTTCCAATGAGAACATTGGTAGGAAACTTCCCAAGGTCCTCATTAGCTTGCTCAATACCAACCATTCTAGCTTCATAGTATTTTTTTTTTTTTTGGGAAGAGCTCTAAGAATCTTTAAGCTTGTGACAATAGCTAAAAGTCTATTTTTCATATCTGTGACACTTTTATTTGGCTTCATCTTAAAGAGCTCATATTCCATTATGAGCAATTAGGTCTTTTTGGATTTAACTTGCTTGGTCCCTTCATGATAGTTCTCCAATGTTCTCCAAATGCTATAAGCATTTGAACAATGTTGGACTTTACCACATTCTTTTATATATGAGGAACTAAGAAGAATTACTATCGCTCTCTTATTTTTCTCATTAGCTCTTCTTTATGCATCAACCCATTCTATTCTAAGGATCACCTCCAATTCCATCAACCACATTTAATGGGGGCTTCCATTCTTCAAGAATATTATCCTATAAGTCTATAAGATCACCCTATCAAGACATACCTCCATTTTATACTTTCAATAAGTATAGCCGATACCATCACAATGAGACTTGAGGTGATCCATCTCTTCATTGGCCATTTTGATCTATACTCATGCACTGAAGCTTGTAAATATGAAACTAATATTCTGATACCATTTATTACCTAATGTACATCAAGAAGGGGGTTGAATTGATGGGAAATTAAAATTTTAAAAGAATGAAAAATTTAAAAGATAAAGAGAAAGAAGAAATAATACCAAGATTTATAGTGATTCGAATTTTAAACAATCCTACATCCACTCCCCAATTTCAATTGGGTATTTCCACTATCTATGAAGTTGTACCAAGTTCACACCCAACTTAGTGTTTTCACTCACATCAAACCTTTACAAGTATTTTCCAAGTCTCATACTAAACCTATCTTGAGTTTTGCTAAGCTTACTCACAACTTAAACAAGAGTTTAATGCTCACTTATAACCGTATTGAGCAATCAATGCTTTATAACAAACACAAAGAGTGTAATTAAAGAGTTAAGTCTTGAAAAATTAAATCGCAAGAGTTTGGAAATTTATGAAGTTGTTGAATACTCAATAAAGGCTTTTGGAGGGGGTATTTATAGTCTACAACCTCCATTGGCCATTACATGCAAAGACATGCCTAAATCTAACTTCAACAGCCAAAAAAATCTGCAATTAATGCTCTATTAGGGTAAAGTTGTAGTCGCTAAGCCTTTGTAGCAGTCACAATCTGATTTTGCAATCGAGACTGCTGAATTATGCTTGTGATCTTCATATGTCTCAATGCCTAGTTCCACGTAGCAGGTTCTCACTAGCTTGTCGATATTACAGTTGGAACATGTTCTTATCTCTACAAATGTCGCGTCATAATGAACAGGTCACAATTGAGATATTGCTTTCGTGTCCAGGTTCAAGGTCACAATGATGGCCGCGATCTTTACTGAAACTCAATTGAATTTGAGCCCTTTTAACTTGAATTAATGCGCAGTCTCAACTTAAATAGTTATAGTCAGGGCTGACCTGTTGCAAATGCAATAAGCTTGTTGCAGATGCAATTTATAGGTCCGTTTCTTATACGTAGAGATTTATCAATTTCTACACTTGGCAACCTTTTTTAAGTATTTTTCTTGCAATATGAGAACTCAATGCACACATTAGAATATTTCAATTTGATTGTCAAGATCAAAATCGAGATTGACTTAATTAGACATCCAATTTAGGTCAACAAAAAGGAATGGTAACAAAGTACAATGGATTTATTTGCTTAGCTCCTCCCTCAAAAAACAATCTGATTTCGGTAATGGCAGTTTGACCTTTAAATATTACTGAATCTAATATATGTTCAAAAAAATGATAAAACGAATTCGTACTGATAACGTGTTATAAAATAAAAGAGAGAATTATAGAGCGAGAATAAATAGTCATCTCAAATTATTAAAATAAACACTTATTTATATAGGTATCAATATTTATAAAGATAGGAATAGAGATGGAGTATTATCTCTATAAGAATTTCTATCTACATATATAAAGATAAAGATAACTTATATTCTTATCATAACATCCATTAATATATTTCATAATAAGTTTGCATTTAAGCATTTCTTTTTTTTTTTTTTTTTTTTTTTACTTTGTTATCTTGTTTTTATGTATTTTTATAATTAAATATATGTAATTACTAGCCCATTAGTAAATTTACAAAAGAATTGTGAACATTTTATTAATCAATTGAAATAATATTAAAATATCAGTTGTTTAATTTGAAAACAATCAAACTCAAGTGTAATTTTGAAGAGTCTTTGGAGAACCAAAGAGACAAACTTTGAATTATTTTACACTTATTCATTTTTCTCTTTTTATTTTCCCATCATCCAAACAAATTTATAAAATATGACTGAAAAAAATTGTATAATCATTAATGCAATAGAACAAAAAAAGAAAAAAAAGGGAAAGATCAGAAGATGAAAAAGATCTTAAACTAATTTTTTTGTTTTTTTTTTCCCATAATGGGAGCTAATTTGTACTTAGTGAAAAATTGTCCTTATAATTGTTATCGGTCAGAGATCCCCGTATGGCCATAGTGAGCATCGCTAGTTGTCTGGTAAAAGAAGGACGTCTGTTAGATTGGGCCACAATGGTTCTAGGCCTTAAAGTCGTGGGGGAGTTTGATGACATAGGTCCATTATTGAGCCTTAAATGACAATTAATTAAAACATTATTAAAAAAAAAAAAAAAAGGTCAAAATCTAACCTATATGCAAAATTAAACTATTTTCATAAAACTATATACAATATCTATCCACTGTCAAGGCTTAAATGACAGATACTTACTTAGCCAATCAATCATTATATAGAAATTAGTTTAATTATATATATCATATTGATATAAATTATGATATAGAAAATTTATCACTCTTTAAAAAAATTTTATTCATTCATCACTAAATCTTAAATACAATTTTCTTTATCCTTTTAAGTTGATATATAAATTATTATATTTTCTTTTGCAAATTATAAAAAGTATTACCATTAATTATGAATTCATATTTTAGAACAAAGAATATATAGTGTAAAAGTTCGATAAATACAGTTTTTAATCTTTATACAAAACTATTTAATAAATATAAAAATAATAGAATTAAAATTTTAAAATTATAACTAATAAATATGTCAAATACGAGTTTTTCTAATTATAAATAATTATTACTAATTTATTGAAAAATATTAAAAGAAAATGCTACTACTTATTATGTTGTCTTTTATATTTCAAAAAATTCACTATTAAAGTAAAAATTAATTGTTAAATCAACAAAATTTATCTCATATGCACTTGAAATGATAGTCTACTTATCCGGTAAAATAAGAGATAATGAAATTTCTAAATAGTTCACCTCCATTAAGAATTTAAGATATTAAAAAAATAATTACTAAATTTATCAATAAAATATTTAATTGATTTTTTTTCTTTAATTTTTTCATGTGATGAAATTAATTTTAAAAAAGTAGCAAATGACCCAACTGATGACCAGTCTATACCAGCCAATAAATTTTCATTTTTGTAGCCCAGAGACAAGAAATTTACATTTCCCAATGTACGGACAGCAACTTTAAGTACCACGTGTTTTATTGTGTTTCTTCAAAACTTCCTATTCAGTTTCAGATCCACCGTCTAAAATAAATTTGTTGGGACCCGTTCGATCACATTTTCCACAATCTCTCACATCCGTTGATCTTGTTCTTCCGTTGGGTTGCCGATTTTTTATACCCACCTCTCACTTCTGGCGCGTTTAAGGCACAGCCCAATTACTGCAACTATTAAATATATATATATATATATATTTTTTGAAAAATAAATATTATATTAAATTTAGACAGAATAAAATTGTTGCTGTAATATATTGAGAAAACAAAAATTGCATCAATAGTAAGTTTTCCAAAAATAATTATGTATTTTATTTTTAACAATAAATTTACTTAAATATCATATTCTTAAAATCTCATTTTTTTTTTATTTTTTTGTCATCTTTCGTCATTATTATTTTTTTTTATATTCTATATCTACTTTCTAAGAAATAAGACTATAAATAAAAAATGTTATAATTATTTTTTCCATTTAAAAAATTAATGCTATTTTTCTCTTTTTTTTTAAGTCAAATAAAAATTCAATCATTAAATTAAATTTATTTCTAGTTTTTTTCTATAATCATTAAATAAATTTTAAAAAGAAAATAAAGTATTTAAAAAAATATAATAAAGAATAGAGATAGAAAAAGAAAGAAAATATAACCCAACTTATTATTTAATTTAATACTTTCAATTAGGGGTGTGCACGGGATGCGGGAATCCCGAACCGAATTGATTATCCAAACCGAAAATAACCATATATTAAAAATATCCAAATACTCGAAAAAGACCCGAACTGTACCGAACCGAAATTAGTATTATGGTACGAGACCGGATATGGAAGCTACCCCGTACCAGATAACCGAACCAAATCGAATCGATTTCGAACCGATATTAAATACCCGATCACCAAACCGATAATAATAATAATAATAATAATAATAATAATAATAATAATATAAGTGGGTGACTGGGTCTGGGTGTGGCCGTGTGGCCTTGTGGGGCATGTGGCAGGCAACCAGCCAAGAGCCAACCATGCATATTGCATAGAGAAAGAGCTATAGACACTAGACAAACAGACATAGCAAAGAAAAAAAAATGTTAACCTAACCTAATCTTACTGAGCTGCCGCCAGAGAGAGAAAATCTCTCATTCCCTAGAGTCTGGATTCTGCTGTCTTCCTCTTCCATTGCAGCTTTGCAAGCCAGGAGAGAACTCTATTCTCTTCTTTCTTCTCTCTTCTGATCTTCTCTTTTCTTTCTGAGTTTCTAGTAATCCAATAACCCTAACCCTAAATTCCATCCTCAATCCACAGTCAGAGAGAGAAATCCTCAGTCATTTGTCACCCTCAGGTCTATCCCTTTCATTCTTCCTCTTTTATTCTCTCTTCGCTCAACAGTCAGCATTATAATCCTAATTTCCATTCCAAATACTATCATTAGAGATTTGAAGGACGAGAAGAAATCGAAGGAAGTTAAGAAAAATCAAGATCTACAAATAGATTTGAAGGCTAATTAAAGGTCAGTGTATTTACTTTGTGAACTTGTGTGATATAGTGACATATGTATGATATGTGTGGTTTCTGTGTGTGCTTCTATGAATATGTGAAAGGGTTTTGATTTTAAAATTAGGGCTTTTAATTTTGGGGTTTTCAATTTCTCAAATTAATTAGGGTTTCAAATTTTATAATTACGTTTTTAATTTTTCAATTGGGGGTTCTGTCAATTGATAAAAAAATTAGGGTTTTCATGTCTTCAATTAGGGATTTACCATTTTGATTATAAATTAGGGTTTTCAATTATTTAATTGAGGATTTCTGTAATTGATGACAAATTTAGAGTTTTCTATTCATAAATTTAGGATTTTCGCAATTGATCTATTCGTAAATTTAGGGTTTCTGCAATTGATTAAAAAATTAGGGTTTTCTATACTTGAATTAGGAGTTTCTATAATTGATTAAAGAATTAGGAATTTCTATTATTAAATTGGGGGCTTCTGTAATTGATTAAAAAATTAGGATTGTCTATTCTATAAATTAGGGGTTTCTGTAATTGATTACAAAATTAGGATTTGTGTTTTTTAAAATTAGGTATTATGGTTGTAAATTTAATCTTTTAATATAAGTCAAATTTGACCATTATAAATTAATAACAACTTTTCACTTTTCAACGGTAATATTTTCTATCAAAAATATAATGATAATGCCAGGCTTACTGTTTGTGTATAACTAATAAACATCTCTATCTCTATAAATACTAAAGGAAGCATATTATATTTGCAAACCAAAATATTACATAGCTTCTAAAATCCATATTTGAAATGGAAGCAAGTTCATCAAGGTCTAGGAGGTCAAGTTCTAATAGGGTAGCCAGTTCAATTAATGGGAATACAATTAAGTTTAAAAATCAGTTCTGCCATTGTAGAAGGAAGGCTTTAGTTAAGATTTCTGAGTCTGCATCCAATCCCAGTAAACTATATTTCCATTGTGATAATTGTGGTTTTTTTAAATTTTGGGAGCCAACAATAGATGATTTTGAAATTGTTAACATATATAATAGTATGGGCAACAACAACACTGATATTCTGATTGGTATGATGATGAAGTTACTTCAAGCACAAGACAGAAACTATCAAGGTCATAGGATTCCTTCATTTTGTTGTTTGTATATTATACTATTTCTCATTGTAATTGTGCTATTGTTGTTGAGTATTAAAGTATTTATGACTATGTAAGTGTGTAGTATTTTTTGTAATTACTTAACTATTTTATTTAGTTAATTGGCTTCTTGTATATCTATTATATTATTAGTTATGTACTTGAACTTTCTATAATGAAATGTACTTGAACTAATGATATGAGTTATTTACTTTCAAATTTATGTCTATAATTTGTAATGTTTGTGATTAATTTAATACTGATGTGATGTATAATATTAATATGTATGGCTGTAATTAATAACTTAATATGTGTTGATAGGAAATGGCGAACCAACAAAGAGGTAGGGGAGGTAATGGTACTGGCATAGGCAGCAAGGGTAGAGGGACTGCAGGAAAGCAAGTACAGGTTGCAGTGCCAACTAGAACAGCTGATTCAATTTCTTCTCCAACTAACATTCCTACATCTGCATGTGAAGTAACTGGTTCTGTTAATGAAAATGAAATGCAAACAGAAGGTAATCTTCCTGAGTCTATAACTCATACACATAGTAATAAGAGGGCTAGATCAGGTGTGTCGTTATACTTTGAGAAACTATATGATAGTGAGGGTAATGAAACTGGTAGGGCAGAATGTGTGTGGTGTGGGAGGGACTACCAAGGTAAAAGTGAGCAAGGAACCTCTGGTCTTTGGAAACACCTTAGGGAAACATGTAAAAAGTTTCCAGATAAGAAAGGGTTAGTTGAGGCACATAGAAGTGGCAAGGATAAAAGTTAGAGTACACTGACTTTTAACAAGGGGAATTCTAGGGAAAACAAACTGGCTTGTTGGAAATTTGACCAACAAGCTAGTAGGGATGCATTAGTTAGAATGATTATAAAAGATGAGTTGGCTTTTAAGTTTGTTGAGAGGGAAGGGTTTAGGGAATTTCTGGATACAGTCTATCCAAAATTTGTCATTCCATCTAGATATATCATTGCTAGGGACTATTTTAAACTTTTTGTGAATGAAAAGAAAAAATTGAAATCATTCATTGCTAATAACTGTCAAAGGGTGTCTTTGACAACAGATACTTAGACAAGTATTCAAAACTTGTCTTATCTGTGTTTGACAGCCCATTTCATTGACAATGAATGGAATTTACAAAAAAAAAATTTAAATTTTTGTGTAATTAAAAGTCATAAGGGTGTAAATATAGGGAATGCAATAGATTTTTGCATGGAGGAGTGGGGTTTAAGTAAGGTGATGTGCATTACAATTGATAATGCATCATCAAATGACACTGCTGTCCAGCAATTAAAAAAGAAATTAGTCAAAAAGGATGCATTTGTTTTGGGTGGGGAGGCATGCCATATGAGATGTTGTGCCCACATCCTTCAATTAATTGTGAAGGATGGTCTGGAGTATGTGGGAAAGGCAATTGGGAGGATTAGAGTTGTAGTTAAATACATTAGGAGTAGTCCAGCTAGAGCAGATTTGTTTAAAATGTGTTGTGAGAGAGCTGCAATTACAAGTAAAGCATCTTTAGCTTTAAATTGTCCAACTAGGTGGAATTCCATATCATATGTTAGAATCTGCAATAGTATATAAAACTGCATTTGAGAAGATGGATGATTTAGATCCAAAATTTATAATAGAGTTTGGGGAAGAGATACCAAATGATGTGGATTGGGATAGTGCTAAAAGAATTACTAGATTTTTGAAAAAATTTTATGATGTTACAGTTAAGATTTCTAGCTCTTTGTATTCTACATCCAGTTTGTATTTTCCTGAAATAATAAAAATTCTTAGAGAGCTGCAATTATGCGAGGGGTTTACAGATTCTTCCCTTTCCATTATGGGTAGGCACATGAAAGTTAAGTTTGATAAATATTGGGGTAGTCTTGATAAGATAAATATATTATTATTTGTGGCAGTTGTACTAGATCCTAGGTATAAGATTAATTATCTTAGGGTTAAGTACAATGGGTATTATGGTGAGGTTGAGGCTATAAATTTGTGTATAAGAGTGAAAAAGGCTCTCAATGATATGATGGAAGAGTACAAAGTAGTCAATGTTGAAATTGGATGTAGCCAGGTACCAAATGCACCATCCTGTCATACTGAGAATCAGCTTGGTGATGTGGAAGATGAGATAGATGAGTATTTCATTGAGAAAGAGAAAGAGAGTAATCTCAGTGTGCAATCTGAGTTAGATATCTATTTAGAGGAGAGAAAGGAGAAATTTGTGCTGGATTTCAATTTGTTGGAATGGTGAAAGATAAATTCAGTGAGATTTCCCATATTATGCAAAGTTGCAAGAGATGTTTTGGCCATTTAATGTTCAACAGTGGCAAGCGAATCTGCCTTCAGCACTGGTGGAAGAACATTAGATCAATTCAGGAGTTCTTTAACTCCTGCAACTGCTGAAGTCTTGATTTGCTACCAAGACTGACTGGTTAAGGACCACTTCTCATCCCATTCAACTTGAAGAGACACTGGCAGAACTTGAGAACTTTGAGAATGGTATCTTTTCAGTTTCAATTTACATTTTCTTTTTCATTTTAGTTTCAGTTTATATTTTCAATTTTAATTTACCTTTGTCAATTTCACTTGCAGGTGTATTAAAAGAGTCTGAAATTGTTGAGAATGTGGTTCCTAGGACTTTGGTGGATTGTTGAACAATTAAGGTAATATGTCAATGATTTTGAATTTAATTCTATATTTTTGGATTTTGTTCTTTGTAGTTACTGCTTGTGTGTTATATTTATACTGTTAGTTTCTTTCTTCTTGCAGGCTTCTCTAAGATATACTTGGATTTTTAGGGAGTTTTCTTATGAATTCATTTCTCTTTTTATTTTAAACTTGGGAATCTATTAATTTTACTACTTGGTGACAGTTGTGATTGCTTATTGTACATTGATTTTTTTATCTGAATATGCAGAATTGAAGTGCATATGGCATCGTATTTTTTCTCCTTTCTTGTTGCTGCATACTCTACAATCTCCACATGTTTTCCTTCCTTGTTGGTTGTTGCTGCTCCAAAATGCCTCTACTACTGCTATTCTGCTGCTACTGCTGTCCTGTTGCTACTGCTAGCCTGCTACTGATATCCTGCTATTATTGCTACATTGCTTCTTTACTGTTGCTGCCCTACAGTGTTGTTATTGATAAATTGCTTCTCAGCTACTGCTAATATGCTCTATTCATGAACAATTTCAAATTTGAAAGTTATTTGTTGATGTTATATTTACTACAATCTATTATGTTTGCTTGAATTCTGTAATATTTGGTACAATTTGTTATGATTTGCTTGAGAAGTATTACAACTTACAAGTATTGGAATATTTTCAAATTAATATTACTTGAAATATTTCATGAAATATAATTGAGTTTGTTTGTGCAATTTGCTACAAAGAAAAAAAAAACTGATAAGCATAAACATTTACACAAAATACCCAAAATTCCCGTTTTCCCCGACTTGTTTTCCCCAAACCATTAGAACCGAATATCCGAACTATCCCGAACTGAGAAATCGGTTCAATTCGGTTCGGGACTTTCTTTGTAATAATTTGGTACCGATTCTTTAATATCACAATAACCGAAGTTTTGGTTCGGTTCGGGTATTTTCAAATCTCCGTCTTTACTCGAATCGTGCACACCCCTACTTTCAATACTTATTAGTTTTAACATGGTTTGATAATATAAAATAGTCTTAACTTAAAATTTTCAATTAAGTAAAAAATCACTAAAATGTTAAAATAAAATATTTAACTTAAAATTTCTACTAAATATGCTCAGACATTGAGTTTTTAATTTTTTTTTTATTAAAATGACTTTTATACCTTTAGCTTATTCTTAAAGTGACTTTATATTGCTAACTTTTGATCATATTAATGTTTTTTATTTTTATATTTATTTAAATAATTTTCAGTAATAACAATTATCAAACAGATTAATTATACTTAGTTATTAAAAAATTTTAGTATTTATTGTATTTAATAGATAAAATTCAATATTAATTTTTCAGTACTTAAAAATTTCAGTATTTATTATATTCAGCAGTTAAAATTCAATATTTAACTTTTCAACGTTTAATTTTTAGTTTTATCAAACGCCATCTAAGTATGAGAAATGAAGGTATTTAAGTCATTTTAACATATAAAATAAGTAATATAATCATTTTAACATATAAAATCTATCATAGACATTAAAAAATTAAAAAAATTATTGGTTCAAATATTTGATTGCAAAAAAAAAAATTAATTGAATAAAAAACAAGTTCAAATATGAAAACAACAAATATTAAAGGGTTTAGCTAAGAAATTATTAAAGATAATACATAAAACCAATTTCATTTTAACATAGTTATATAGGTGACAATAATTTTGATACGATAAATTATCATTTTATCATTATAAATTAATTAATTATATAATTAACAATCATATACACACGCTGTTAGATAGTTATATCATGTCACGACTTACCCTCATATAAAAGGAGTTTAGTCTCATTTTAATTAAAATTTCAATCATCCATACTATAAATAATTATAACTCAAAAGGAAACTAATATTTTCATGAAGAACATAAAACTCTCATTGGAGATTACAAAAATTATAAAAAAGAAAAAGAAAAAGAAAAATACTAATCAAATATTACAAATTGGCAACACAAATTTATATTACTAAAACAAATTAAAAAATAGAAAAGAAAAGTGAAACTATAGGTCCAAGTAAACTTACTTATATATCAAGTCTACATTTAAAAAATATCAAAATTTTTAAAAATCTTACTAACTCGACTCATAATTTTATTTATAAATTAAGATTTCAACTCTTAGATATCCTAACACTGTACCTAAATACAAATTAGTTATTTCATTTTTTAGATTTTACCAAGGTTCTTTCATACTTAACTAGTTACCTTAACTTTTCCACTTTTTCCTTTCCTTTCACGACATTAACTAAATGCAAATTTTTTTTTTTCCAATTATCATTTATATATTTATTTGTATCAAACTATGAATAATTTTTATTTATTAAGATTCGATTATATTCAAACACACAATGTTATAATTTTACAAATAAATTTAATATCACTAATTGAAATTAGTAACGACTTTGATACCACTTATTACTCCCAAACAAATTTTAAAAAAAATGTGGAGTTATTTACTATATATTATTAGAGATTACACTTATAAAATTTATATTGTACTTAATGAAAATATGAATTTAGGCATCCTTTCTCACTTAAATATTTTTCACATGTCTCTCTCTCCCTCTCTCTCTCTTCTTTTTTTTTTTTTTGAGAATCACATATGTCTCTTTCAATACTTGTTTTTGAAGCATGTTTTTGCACATGATATATTTTTTTAATTTATAGATATTTTATATTATAATTAATTATATATATATTATTTATTTATATATAGGAAAAATTCTTAGCTAAAATTGAGTCTACCACTACTCTTTTTTAAGTAGGCAAAATTGTAAAAGGTAAATTTTAAAATTCAAAAATATATCTGATTATATTTTATCAACCATTAGTATCAAAAATTAAAATCACAAAATTAATATATATATATATATATATATATATATATATATATATATATATATATATATATATATATATATATATATATATATATATATATATATATATATATATATACACATATTAGAAAGAGCTTCTAATCACATATATGCCTTATGTAAAAATTTAGAAATTTATCCATTATCATCATATAAATTTTATGGATCTAAATAGAATTCAAGTAATTTAAATTGTTAAATTAATTGAAAAATTATCTAAATTTTTGTAAAAAGTAAGTCATATTATTTCGCTTCCTTATAAAAAAAAAATTAAAATGCAATATTACTAAATTAAATTATATAAATATCATAACAAAAAAAATCTTATGAATATTTATAAATAATATGTGATTCATAATAATATAATAATAAATAAATAAAAATAATTTAAAACTATAGCCAATAATAAAAATAACTCAAACCAATCGATTCATTTTTATATTTATTTATTTTCATCATTATTATGCAGGACTTCAATATTAATAAGTATGACCAAGAAATTTTAGTATTAAATTCAATGTTTCAAGTAGCAACTTTAAAATTAATTACATACTATCAATACTCATACAATGAACAAAATAGATATAAAAAATATCAAATATAATATTAAATTTTTAATATGAATACATTAATTAGAAAAAATAAAAATTAATACATTGCCCTTGCAAGACGTCTAAAATTAATTTTATTTTAAATTAAAGAAATCTATAAAACTAAATACCCAATCAAAAAAAGTATACAAATCTTATAGTTATATATAGATCACAATGTTAGCTTTAAGCGTTGATCAATTAAAAATAAAAAATAAAAAAAATCATAACATTAAAATGAAAACACAAAAATTGAATATTATAATTTTAGTTCTTGGACAATTATAGATTTTTTAATAATATAATATAACATAATTATATAAAATAACGATCAATATCTAAAAATTTTAATTTAAAATAATCAAAAGAAAATTTGAAGTCGTACATTCCATAGTATGATATATAATTAACTTAAATTATTTAAAAATAATTAGGCTTCAATTTAAATGAAAAGGATATGCAAAAAAAATCAGCAAACCTTTAAAATTTGATGGAATAGTTCTTTTTATAAGAAATATAAAACACATTTAAATCCTACTATAATAATAATAATAATAATAGATGTTTATAATAAAACTTACGGTAAAATGATAATTTTTATGTTATAACTTGGCAAAATTTATTAATTAGATGTGTGAATTTTCAAAAGTTTCAATTTAATATCTGAAACTATAAAATAATAACAATCAAGTGTAATTGATGATAACTAAAGTATTTTTGCTTACGTAAATTTAATTTTTTTTTTTATTTGGAAAATAAACTCACCAATTCTATTCCATCTTAGAAAACTCATTTACAGGTATTGGTTTATCTTATACAAACCTTTTCTTCTTAATCAATTCAAGAAAACAGAGCCTTGTTCAACATAGATGCAACTACAAGTCTCTTTCTGCATTTGGAAACTCTCTCAACTACATAATTAATTCAAACAAGAAAATCTCAAAGATGGATGTCAGTTTCTCTCTAAGATGGATGTCATATTCTCTTTATCTCTCTGCATGTTTATTGATACATATCCATTATCTCCATTTTTCAATATTTTATTGTTTACTTTGATTTTTGGTTATGGATTTTATTTTATTTTTCTCAATTACTGCTACTTTTTGGGTTTGTCTTTGGTAAAGAGAAGAATTTTTAATTTTGGAAATCTCCCTTGCGGCGACAGCAAAACAAATGTGGCAATGGTGGGAATGTATTTTACTGTTATTAGAAGAAGAAGAAGAATAGATTTTAATGGAGAGATTTAAGGTTGGAAGTAGTGGGTGAGATAAGGATTGGTAAAGAGAAGGGGATGGGGTGAGTGTGGATTGAGCGTGAGAATATATAATTTTCCTCAAAATAAAGTAAAAAAAAAAAGTCTAAAATTTTAGAAATATAATTTAATAAGAATAGGAATATCCTAAAAAATTAGTTTACAAATTAATTGAAATCTAAAATAAAAAAAAGTGGTAATTTAGAAACTAGCACTAATAATAACTATATTTTAATTAACTTTATTAGTTTTCCTAATTAACTATATTTTGCTATTATATTTTTAGTTTTTGGTATCATTCGGAGTTGTTACTCAGTTTATATTATGTTCTTCTACTATTTCTTTTTATTTTGTGTTTTTTATGATTTAAAAGCATAGAATTTTTGTTTATGATTTAACTTTCACTTTAATGTTAATAAAATTAAAAATTTCTCATAAAGAAAATGTTAATTTAAACTTATTTTATTTGTATTATATTTTTTCATCTTAAATGTCTCATTTTATGATTTTGCCTTAGATCTCCCAAAATATCGAGTGCTCCTTGGAGGAGAGAAGAGAAAAAAGTGAAGAAGAAGAAGATGATGGTCTGGTTGATTATTAATTATTTTTTTATTGCTTATTAAAATGATAATATTAAAAAATAAATATCCACTTTATTTACTTCAAACTAATCAGAAATTTATAATTGTCATACATTCATTCTCTCTTATCTATGTCAGTAATTTATATAAGGTTACCGGTTGGTAAATTGCTAATAACATTAAATTATAATTTTTTTTTATAGATTAGGACATTCAATTGATACTTTTACAAATTTAGACAATCAATTATCAAATTTTGCCAAGTTGGCACATCAAATTTATCATTTTATCTAAGATTTACTAATAATAATAGAATGTACACCCTACTATAATAATAATAATAATGATAATAATAATAATAATAAATGTCTAACTTAGAGAATATAAAAAAATTAATAAGGGTATTTTTATTTATTAATATGTTTTCAACATACATTTATAGATATTTTAGATAGATATATTCTTTTTATAGTCAACTTTATATCCCAATATCTTCTTCCTTCTTATTCATTTCTAAATATGAAATCTATCAACTAAATTCATATAAAAATAATCAATATATTTTTATGCTAATATTCATGCTGAGAAATTGAGATTTAAAACTCAAGTCATTTACGGTGCATTACTATTTTTTAGCAACTTATATCATTTATTCTTAATATAAAAAAAATCATCTTAATTTAAAATTAAAAATATTAAATAATTTATAAAAAAATTTTATAATAAAAAATTGATTTAAGTTACATATTGAGACATAGTATGTATATAATATACTCAAATTTAAATCTTCTTCCTAACACTAAAAAAGAAATATTGACTTAAAATTTTTCCATATTTTTCAATTTTACTAATAGATAGTAGAATTTATAATAAAATAAAAAAAATAAGCTTGATTTAATGATTATTTTAAGTCCTTTTATATTTAAATAGATACTATTATTTTATAGCCTTTTTGGGATTGAGTTCAACAAATTTTTTTATATTTTTTTAAAATTATTTTTATATAGAAGTAGATAAATTAAAACCTTTCTCATAAACATATTTAAAAAAATAATTTATAAAAAATAATAAAAATTAATTAATTAAATAAAAATATTTTAAAAATATTTTTTTAACTCCTAACATTAATATCAAATGCACTCTAAATATTATTAACAAAAGCATTATATATATATATATATGAATTAATTAATAATGGTGAATAAAGTACTATGTGGTTGGTCAAAATTGAGCATCTTTACCAAGTCTCTAGGATTGGCTTTCCTCTTCCAAATAAAGAAATAAACAAGTAATAAAATCTCATCATTAATGCTCGAGTTCCTCTATTAGAAAGGGTCAACGCATTTTAGATGGAAAATATTTTTAAACTGCTTAATTATTCTCTTCTAATGAAGTGCTTAAATTACTCATTGGCTTATAAGTCTTCTGTAATTAATTTTTGAGATTAATACTCATATAAGAGTAATTTTTAAATAAATAAATCAAGTAAGAGTGTATTCTTAATTTTAAACTTGTTTGGAAAGAAGATTTAAGTTTGGTTAATTTGTGTAAAACTAATATGAAAATATCCTTCAAAAACATTAATAAAAATAAAAAATTTATTATAATTTCTTTTTCTCTATTTCCTTCATCATAATAAAAAGTAAAAAACTCATCTTAGAAAACAAGAAAAACAAATAAATTTTCCATTTATACTTTCTTTTTCCCCCTGTTTTTTTCCAAACACATTACACGAGTAGTATTTGCTAAGATTTGATTGTGAGTTGTTGTGGCTCAACCTATTGAAATTGAATTAATGAAAAAGGGAGTAAAGTATAGAGTCTACTAGGAGAATTAGAATTGAATCCAACTAATATTAAAATGATTAGTACTAGTCAATTAGTTGATTAGATCTTAACATTTATAAGTTGTTTATATTTTTTATTCTTGAACAATGTAAAATCTCTAACACAGCCATCTAAATCTTTATTATCCCACTATTCCTAAAACGAACAGAGTAAAGATAGAATTTGCGGAAAAAAATGTATGGTTCGGAGGAAGCTCACCGTAAGATAATTTGAGACAAAGCTTTCAATTTCGAAGGACCCAATAGCCAAAGTTTTTAATTTTGTGTCACTATTTAAGTATTAATTCACATCTTCCCTTTGCATATAAATAAACCCACATGCTATAATGTCGGCAAAGCTTTATATATATATAAAAACAGAAAATGATTTTTTGTTGTTATGCTGGCCATCTACAGTAAAATATTCTATATATGAATAGAATAATAGTGGTATTTTTATAATTATTTATAAAAAATTTCATAATTTTTATAATTTTTTAAATTTACAATTACTAAAGTATATATTGACATATGTAAATTAATAAATAATAATGTATTTTTTCTATATTATATGATAAGTAGTGTTTTTATATGTGAATGAATATTTGATTCTAGTTTGTATTTCTTTTTTCTATAATAGTTTTTTTTTTTTTAAATTTATTTGTGCTAAAAATAACTTAGGAATGGCAAAAGAAGAGAGGGTCATAAGTGGATTTTGCTATCCCATCCTCGACCCCGCCCTACTCCCTAAAGCATTTGCCTCATCCCTGTCCCATATTTCCTTTTAAAAATCCTTGTTGTCTGCAGCTAGTGATGAATTCAGAAAAATTCTATTAGTGAGGTAACTATTACATATTACACAAATATAGATAAAATACAATTATATATTTATAAATAAGCAAAAATAAAATTTGAATGTTATAACATAATTTTAAAATATATAAAAAAAATTGAATTGACTTTTTTTTTTTTGAAATGTCTTTGTATATATAAAAAAGAACAATTGTCAAATCTAGCTTACAAGCATGCCAAAATTAAAAAATTTTATTTCAATTTTAAGTGAGGGAATACTTATAATTTTATATTTTATTTAAATTATGAGTATACCACAAAAAAATTGTTTTAATTTTTAAGTGGGACATACTTATAATTTTAAAAGTCGGTGAGGACAATTGCGTCTATTACCTTCGATTGATATTCTTTTTTATATAACATTTTTTATTTTTTATTTATTTTTTCCTTTTTTACTTATTAATTGTAAAAGAAAAATCTAATACAAAATAATATTATTTCGGCGTTTAAATTTGTTCATGTAAGAATGATTGCCAACTTAATTGCTCGTTAAGAAAGCATGTGTTTGGAGTATCCCTCAGGTGATTTAGGACAGGACACATCCTTTCCACTGGATTTGGTTGTTTTAGTGCAATAAGAGTTTCCTGCTTTACCTTAATAAAAATTTAAAAATTTAATAATAATAAATTTATTATAAATTCAAACTTTTAAATCATTTTACAAAATTTATGTAACTAATATGGAATACATTGTCATCTCTAAAAACTCCTTTGAATGGTCAGTTTTAATATTCTATTAACACAATTAAAAAAAATATTAAAATAAGTCAATTTCATATTTTATAATTTATTGATTTATGCTTTTTATGTTTTATTTTTAAATTAAAATATATATTTTCACATGAATGAAAGATTCATGTTGGTAAAAAATTACTACAAGACGAAATAAACCGTCGGTAATATAAGGAAAATTGTCAATAACTCAATTTATCAATGGATTAATGATCAATAATTTTTGTTGTCAAAAACATGGTCGATAATTTCTTGCCGACGGTTTTTACTATCTATCAGTAAATTTACTGATAGCAATACCATCAGTAAAGCTAACTAATAATTGCAAAATTGTTTCCTAGAAATTAATAAAATATTTGAAAACCATAAGTAAAACGTTGGTGAAAATAAATTAAAAAATATCAAAATAACAAATAACTGTTGGGAAACAAAAATTAAAAAATATAATAAATCTTAAGAACCGTTGGTAACTTGTCGGTATGTGAAATTAAAAAAATGTCGGTAAATGCACATATATTTTTTAAAAAAAATTATTATATATTTTGCAGTCATTTAATTAAATAATATAAATATAAAATTAAAGATTAAGCAATTTGAAATAAATTTAATAATATAAATATAAATAAAGAAATATATTTACAAAAATGTATCTATATCCTATAATAAAATCTAATACGTAAAAATATAAAAAAATATAAACTAAACTATCTAGACCCTCCACCTCATCATCACCCTCCTAATCGCCCTCTGTGCCATGTGGATCTACAATATATGCGTTAAAAGTAGCAGCATCAACAATTGGATTGATTGCAGTATAGTGAGGAGTCGACAGAGTAGGTGCCATAGATATCCCAATCCTGTGGTACATAGCTTACATGAACTCTTGCATCCGCTGATCCATCTGCTCCTCCATCGCTGCTCAATCTCCTATAGTCGCTCCGCAACTTACCTATCAATTCTCTATTGTATCTCTGCAGATGTGAGGCAGTGGATCGCATGAGTACCTGACACTATAATATCCATAAAATGATAGTGCTCCAAAACTAAGCTCGCAGACCCAACCCTTCTTCTGTCCCTTGACAGCCTTGATGTGTAGCTTTGTCTTGTCCACTGAAGTTGGCTCATTGGATTCGAGGACGACTGTGACATCTGCTCATAGAGGTTGTTGATATCCTCCTGCATGCATTTTAAGTAATATTGGAGTAATTAAAAATATTTATGAGTTTACTTGAACTTATAAATTATTATTATTTATGTTAATCCACTACAATCGCTAGTTTATGAATATCTTCCCGTTATGCTTCTTTGTGTGTGTGTGTGCTTGAAGACTTCAAATGGAGTAACATCCTGAGCCAACTGCCTCGCCTATTATCAATACAATTAATTTATATACTAATTAAAATTAATAACTTTGAAAAAATTATGCAATTTAAAAACTTATATAAAATATTGAAATTAATAACAAATTAATAACATAAAATTAGAAAACAACTACTTACCAATCGCCGGGCATACTGTTTCATAGAGATACACCCTCCAGTATGCTTAGACTTCTCCATAGAGATAGACCCTCCAGTATGTTTAGATGGTCCACTTGTTGGATCACCTTTATCAGTCTTCCTATTCTTGGAATTCTGCAAGGAGAATCATTAGTAGTCAGAAGATTGCCAGTGCTCCTGCTACTTCTTCTATGTCTCATCAGGAATTCAGTCATCCTACTTCCTCTTTTTCTTGATATTGTGGATGAAGTCCTTGTATCTAACTGCAGCCTTATGAAAAAAGGTTGTCTTTACCAAAGCATCGATTGCCTAACTCCAATACTAGTGCTTCTATAAGATTAAAAGAAATATACAAATTAATATATTAAATAATTAATAATTATGTAAAGTGAATTTAAAAAAAATATAAAAAATATTTATTATATTTTGATCTAATATATTTATAATACATGCCCCGAACTTAGTCCAATAGAACTATTTGGTGCACTCAGGCACCCTCTTCCAACACACCCTAGCAGGATCAAACTGTTTTCAAGGATCTTCGATATCGTTCGGGTAGTCTCGATCGGCTGCAGGCTGCAAAAAGAATTAAAGGTTACTTTTACATGGAGTACCAAAAAATATTATTAGAACTCTTAAATTATTAAATACAAAAAATGAAATATATATACCTGCCCTTAGTATAGTGACGCGTTGTTTGTGCTTCGGATCTGACAGAGTCAACTGATCATCCTCACCCGCTGCTAGTATGGATCTAGATGGTCAAAGTGCAGTGATAGTAAAGGCAGCATAGGTGATAGCTGCAATGGTAAGAGAGGCTGTATGGGTGGTAGCAGCAAAAGATGGAGCAGAAGAAGAAGGGACGGAGGTGATAGTGGACAGGGCAAATGTGATTGCAGGAGGAATAGGAATATGGATAGATGGAGTAGAAGTGGAAAGTGAAGTACAAATATCTGGAGTAGCAATGCAGCGCTAGTGCAAACATGTGGTCAAGACTGTTCAAGATCTGTAGCATTAATCCCATGAGGCGGCATTCGTCTCGATATATCTATATATATTATATAATTACATATGTATATATATAATAAACATATATTCCACATCTATAACTATAATTAAATAAATCAAAATTTACATCGATATTTTATTTAGTAATAGATAGGAAACTATGAAAATTTGGAATCACACACACTTTATTCAATTTAAATAAAAATAAAAGTACAATTATTCAAAATTGGTATCTTCAACATAATCTTTATTAATGTTTTCCTCAAATGATTTGAATTCTGAGTCAAACATGGGTTCATCTTCTATATCATTGTTATCTTCATCATTCATTTCAATGAGGGGCTCATCAGGATCATTTAGATATGCAAGAGACTCATTATCGTTAATTTCAAGTAAAGGCTCATTAACATCGTTTTCTTGGAATGATTCTTCAGATAAAGTCTTAATCTCACTTTCGTCCTTAATCTCTATAACTGACCTAGCTTTAATCTTGCATACTGCCCATCAATTAGCTTTATCTCATCATAGGCTAGGATAAGGAATATGAAACTGTGAGGTCTCGCCCGAGCATCGACCTGGTCCGCTAGAGGAAACCGGGATGCTCATTTGGATTTAGACTCACGATTGAACTCTCGGGTTCGGATTTGGTTGATTTTGAAAATGATTTTTTTTTTAGGAGTCGCCACCTTAATTTTATTTAGTTAGGAAAATATTAAAAAAAAACCCAAATTAACTCCAATTCATTAATTTTTTAATTAATTTGCCCAAGGATAAAAATCACTAGCCTTCGAACCAAGTTGAGCTTTGAGACTAGATTTTTAGTTTTAAATAATCTAAATTTGGCTCTTAAGTTTAATTTGACTTAAAAATTGATTTCATGAATGACATTAATAATTGCAAATAAAATGCATGAATATGTCATAAGATGAATGCATGAAGATTAATGAAACAATAAATATTTACAAATAAAGGAGAGTGTTCCCTATAATCTTTAAAGATTTAGGGGAACCACATGATCACTCATTAATTAAGATAATCACATTAATAAAAAAAAATGGGATGCCTTCTCTAGCCCTTATGGGATTTTAGGAAGACTACAGATTTCCTTGCAAGTATTGTAAAAAGATAATTAATTTAAGAAAAATAAGGAAAATAAGCTTAACTTAAAAGAAAATTGGATTTGAGATTTGGACTTAAATTCTAAACATGCCTACGTACCCCATTTGAATAGAGATCAAAACTCACGTAGTTCGTTCCACGATTAAATGGAGGGGTTTACAAATTGGTTAAAATGATTTTTGGTTTGGAGAACGAGTTTGATGAAAATACCTTGGATTTTGATGGATGAGATGGAAAAAGTGTTTTGCCGGACTGAAGTTCTGTTTTATTGGACCAGACAAATGATTTGATTAATGATTAATGAAAATGATGGATGAGTGAACTAATTAATTAAAATGATTAATTAATTAATAGTGGATGAGTTGAAAAATGAATTTTTGAAAAAAAAAGAGTAATTAATTAATTAAAATGATTAATTAATTAATTAAAATAGGGGATAAGTTTAAAAAGAGATTTTTGATTTAATTAAAAAAAGTAATTAATTAATTAAAAAGATTAATTAATTAATTAGCTTGTAAGTGATTAAAAAAAGATTTTTTTGGTTAATTAAAAGGATTAATTAACTTGGCTTTGGGTGAGAAAATTAATTAATTAAAATGATTAATTAATTAGTTAGAGAGTGGATAGAGGGAGAAGAAGAAAGAATGTTGATAGATAGCTATCAATATCAACCTTGGTGTGTAGAAATGAGAAAATTGGAGAGCCTATTTATAGACAAATGGGGGTGAGGGTAGTTTAGTTAGTGAAAATATGAAAAAACCATGAGGGATAGGGCTAAAAAGGGGTGAAAAAAGGCTAGAGAGAGGTATTTTGGAAAGTGCAAGCCTGGGCTGCGGGGGTGCCGATATGGGAGGCACTGTCGGCCTGTTGGGCGGCGCGCCGCTAGCATGGGCGACAGCACCTCCCAGGCCAGTGCTGGCGCCGCTGATGCCTTGATAGGCGCGCCAACTAAATTTTGCTTCTTTTTATTTGGCAAGATTTTTAGACTTTCAGATCAGTTTTTGTGAGTTCTAGGGCTCAAAAAAACAATCGGTCAGTGTCGATAGGTTCAGAATTAATTTTAGAATATTTAGGCAGTCAGTTTAGGAGAGAATCTGGTCAGTTTTGGAAGAATACTGTCTAGTGCAAAAGGTCCGATCAGGATAAGAAAAGGCGTCTGATTAAGTCAAAAATATCTCGGTCAGTATTGGCTAATTCAAAATTAATTTTGGAGGTATTGAAATGAGGGTTCACAGCTACCCCCTCATCAAAGCTGTCCATCTATGGGACAGTTTTGATGAGAGTAAATCCGTGCCATCGGTAGATCTGAGTTCGGAAAATGATTCCGGTTACAATGAGATAATTTTCAAGAATTTTGAGATTCAATTTGACCATTTTTGCAATACTGGTGAATTTTTCAGGTTCATAATTTTCTAATATAAATGCTACATTTTCTATCTGAAAATAGGAGAATAAGGTGACTATGGGTAGATAAAAATCTCACGAACACATAGAAACTTTCGGATTCTGATTCCAAATTAATATTGGCTGAAAAATTTACTTTCATATGACTAAATAATTATAGGGCATTTTTTACTATGAGCTATTTCGTCCTATATGACCTAAAACTCTATAAATAGCTCCACTCTTCATTTGCTGCAACACTCTCCTCCTTATTCTTTGCTCAAAACGTAAGCAACTTCTCTCTCTCTCTTTTTTTTTTTTTTTTTTTAATAATAACGAAATTCTTTTTTTTTAATAGTAGTAATAATGATAATAGTAATAATAAAATTCCTCCTTTTTTTTTTTTTTTTTAATTGTGATAATGATAATAACGATTTTTTTTTTCAGGTCTAGTACTTTGCAGCAATGGCTTCCTCATCTGGACATACTACCATACCTTCCACTGGCAAACTTCGGGGTCAGCTTTACGAGGCACCGAAGGAGAACTCCGATCCATCACTCCTGCTCCAAGATCCTCAAGACCATGTTTCATATGATGGGAGCATGGCAGTCAGTGTTGTACTTGCTCCCTTTGAGTTTTTTTTTTTTTTTTTTTAAGTCTAACACTATGCATATTTTTTGGTTCATTGTAGACAAAGACTATCCGAAATCGGGGTGGGCGACGCAATTTGGATATGGTGATAAAGTGCCTTGCCACCGGTGGTGCTGTCAGAAATCTTCTAGAGTCGACAGACTTCCTCAATTTTTTGGAGTTGAGGACACCTGACTGTGTCAACATGAATATGATAAAGGCCTTGGCAAAGAGATGGTGGGACTTGCATCTAGTTGTATCCCATATAGAGGTTAATCAAGGAGACCACTGACGCACCAGCCATGCGGTCCACAAGTAAATCGATATAAGGCAAAGGGAAATCATCCTTTGGGCAAGCTTTGTTGAGATCCCTGTAATCAACACACATTCGGACCTTTTCATCCTTCTTGGGGATAGGTACTATGCTGGCCAACCATGAGGGGTAAGTGATGGGTTCGATAAACCCATTATCTAGCAACTTGGCAAACTCCTCTTTGATCTTCAGAGACCATTTTGTCTTCATTCTCCTCAACTTTTGCTTTACAGGCTTCATGTGCTCATAAGTTGGGATCTTGTAAACTGCTATGATCGGATCTACCCCTACCATGTCCTTAGGTTCCCATGCAAAATAGTATATGAATTCACGAACTTTTTTAGCTAATGCCTGTGTGTCAGAATATGCAGATGCAATGTATGTAATTTTTGGATTCTCCTCTGTGCCATAATTGATTGGTTCTTTGCGTTTTTCATTTTTTATTTCTTTTTTATTTTCTTTTTCAGATTTCTCATTTAATGATGAGTCAGATGAAGTAGAGCATAGATAGTCAGGAAATTAAGCAGAAAACTTGTTCATTTTATTGAAAACAAAGGTCTCATCATCATGGGTTACATCATTTTGAAAGGACAAGCTATGGAGATAGGTTACAAAATCAGACAAAAAGGACTGAAAGGTCTCCATAGACTCATACTCAAACTCAAGAGACTTAGACTCAGACTCGAACTCGAAAGACTCGGATGAGGACATAACAGGACCAGTACTCTTCTCGAAATACTAGTTATTTAGCGGTGCTTGGGATGGTTGAATGAGCTTGGTGGGGTCAAGTTCTTGGTGGTTGGTGATCATGTGGATGGTCTCGAAAAGAGAGGGCTCCATGCTTGCTTCCCAATCCTCCTCCAATTGGTAGATGGGCTCGCACTCCTCTAGGTTGAGCCTAATATCAAAGAAAATTTCAAAATCAGGGATCAGTTTCTTAGAAATGGGACAGAACCATAGTTCAAAAAAGTCGCAGTAGGGAAAATCTTCTCCTTCTTTCACAAAATACCCATTAAGAGTTTTGAAATAGGGGCGTATAGGCCAATCAAAAGTCTCACCTTATCTTTTGGCCTCAACTCTCAGCTTGGCTTTTTCCTCCAATTCTACAATATCTTCAGGTTTGGGCACATAGCCAAGACCGAAAGAAGGAGTGGCAGTGGGATACTCAGGAAATTAGGTGATCCCTTGTTGGTTTCTTCCAAGTCCCAAACCTGGAAAATAATCAATTTTCTTCATCATATTAGCTACTGCCACATTACTATATGGATCAAAGTCAAAAGGAACAAACTCTTTACCTTCCCCTCGAATGAACTGGATGGTATCAAATGAGAAGCCAAACAGAGGAATGGCAAATGGTTTGGGCTTGATTTCCAAGATCGGCATAGATCTTGAAATGTCACTATTCCCATGTACATCAGCTTGGATAATTATGATATTTGCACCATGGGAAAATTTCAACTTCTGGTGCAAGGAGGAAGAAACTGCTTTCACTTGGTGGATCCATGGTCTACCAAGTAGGAGATTGAAATAGGCCGAGACGTCAATCACCTGGAATGGGATTGGCATTGTCACTAGTTCAACTGGGACGTCACGGTTTGCCACTCCCAAAACTTCCCTCTTAGTGTTGTCATATGCTCTTACCACCTGGTCTGATGGAATAAAATCTGAAGCCTTTAATCCTAGGCAGCTGGCCACCTTTAATGGACATATGTTTAGGACGAACCCATTATCTACTAATACCATAGGCACAGTTTTATCTCGGGTCATTATTGTGATATAGAGAGCATGGTTGTGGCTTTTTTCTCCATAAGGGATATCATGATCACTGAAAGAAATGGTCATGGACTTGGTAGTGTTGGTTAAAGATGCCACGAGGGTCTCTGGTGATTTGTCGATGGGAGCCTGACATTGATTCAAAGCCTTGTAAAGAGCTTGGCGATGAGGGTAAGAAGACTGGATGAGGCTCCATATCGATATGTTTGCTTGGGTTTTCTTCAATTGCTTGAGAATGGGGTCCTCCTCCAGTTCATTATGGGGTTTTAATTTTTCAGCTGAAGGAGGGATTGCATGACCTACCGGGTTTGAATTCGTGGGTTGTAGAGGTGGTGGGAGGACTCTTCCACTCTGCGTAATTGCATCAACTTTGGTGACAAAGTCATTTAGATCAAGTACACAACAATAACTCGAAATGGGGTAGATGAGGGAGAGAGGGTCAATTCCCAGTTCGTCAAAAGAAATAAGGTTGACATTTGTCTGGTAGTTAGGCAAAGGATTAGTGGTGATGTAGGGTTTAGCTTTTGGAGCAATGATATCCCCACTGTCTATTAGGTCCTAGATTCGATGCTTCAGAGCCTTGCAAGCATCCGTTTTATGCCCGGGCCCTTGGTGATAATCACATCATTCGTTGGCATTATAGTTCTTGGGCAAAGGACTTGGGGGTGGTCTTGGCTCTAAGGGTTTGACAAGGTGGGCCTCCATAGCCTTTTCATAGATAGTGCTTAGAGGCATTCCCAATTAAGAAAAACTTCTTCTTTCTAATCTCATGGGTTGATGGTAAGAAACAGCATTAATTTCTCCTCCCTTTTGAGATACAAAATGAATGGTGTTGGACGTGAAATTGGTGTTTTTATGGTATATCAAACTCGAGGATTCATCCTTGATTTGATCAGTCTGAATCAAATCCTCGATTTTAAAGGCTGTAGTAATGAGAACCTTAAAGTCCGGGATATACTGGGTTTGTAAGTGAACTTGGTATTGTGGGAGAAGATTCTTCATAATGATGTCAATTTATTCTTCCGCAGATGGCGGTTCACCATCTGTGTTGCTTTTGCTCTCCACGGTGTAAGGAACGTGGTGAAGAATTCTCTTTGGCTTTGTTTAGTAGTTTCTAGGTCTCGTCGAGTGATATCTACCTCAATATTATAATGGTATTGCTTGACGAAAGCATTGCAAGTGTCATCCCAAGTTTTGTTATGATTTTTGTCGAGATCTAATAACCACTTAACAGTAGTTTCGGTCAATGACTGCTGGAATAATTGAGCAAGGAGCTCATTATCCACACTAAAGGGTCTCATGGCACCCATGTACATCTTGAGATCGGTCTTAGGGCAAGTGGTGCCATTAAACTTGTCCATCACAGGCATCTTGAACTTGGGTGGAACCATGGCGTTCGAGAAAAGAGCAAAGGAGTTGGCATCTATGATGTCCTTATGTTTTTTGATATTCTTGATGGATCGTTCTAGGGTTTCAAACTTCTCCATTAGTCTTTTGGCTTTAGGGAAGCTGGAAAAATCACCACTTTGAAAAAGATTCGCAGTGGGAGTAGGAACGGTGGCATTCATATCCAAAGGAAGAGAGGTGGGTGTTTCAGGGTCTTTCCCCTTATCGGTGAGAATAACGGGAGTAGTGAAAGTAAAGGCATGGCTGGTCCCAGCTTGGGCAGAGGTATGCTGAGCAGAGGGAGGAGTGATAGGAGCATTGGTCATTTCCCTCACTTCATTAATGATTGACTGACGCTGGGAATTGAGAGCATTGGTAAAAGTGGCAGACTAGGCATTGAGGGCATTAGTGAAGGTGTCAGCTTGGGTTTTTAGAGCGGTGGTGAGTGTATTTTAAAAAGCCTCCTCTTACTTTTTGAGGAGATTGGTGAAAAAGGCGCCCATCGCGTCTTGGTCAAAAGGGCGGGCCATTGATACCTTGAAATAGAAAACAGAAAATCAGGTAAGAAAATAGAATTGTGAAGGAAAAAAGAGCATAAGGATTCCCTTCACAGGGTTGGTTGCCAAGTAGACATGTTGATAGGGTGAGTGTGTGAGGTGCTTTGGGGTAACAGACCACCGGTTTTGGATTTTTGAGGGTTGACCTTGTTGAGTTTCTCATGTTATACGTGCATGATCATGTCGTGATGCATGCTGAAAAGGTTTCATTGACATGCAAAAGTATCGATTATTATGGTACATGGAACCTAAGGTCAAAGACTAGGGCGACTATATGCATAAGGGTGAAGCGTGGGTCCAACAGTACTGATTGCTCATTACACCACTGAAATGATCAGGGATTCATCACGGAGTGGAATGCTTTCGCTATCTCCCTACATACTCAAAGAGAGTTGTTGAGTCAATACTACTTGCCATCCAAAAATTTTCCTAAAGCTATAGTTTAGGCAAGGAGCCTTTATGATGCAAAGTGATGAATGAAAGTCAACTTATACTTAATGAGCCAAATGAAGATTATTTTGGAAAAATTTTCCTTAACCAAATAGTAATCCTCTTATTTTCCTTTTTATTTTTAAAAAAAGGTGGCAACTAGTCCCCAGTGGAGTCGCCAGTTGTGAGGCCTCGCCCAAGCACCGGCTAGTCTGGTAGAGGAAACCGAGATGCTCATTTGTGTTTAGACTCACGATGGAACCCTCGGATTCATATTTGGTTGATTTTGAAAATGATTTTTTTTTTAGGAGTCGCCACCTTAATTTTATTTAGTTGGGAAAATATTAAGAAAAAAATCCAAATTGACTCTAATTTATTAATTTATTAATTAATTTCCCCAAAGATAAAAATCACTAGCCTTCAAACCAGGTTGAGCTCGGGGACTAGGTTTTTGGTTTTAAATAATCTAAATTTGGCTCTTAAGTTTAATTTGACTTGAAAATTGATTTTATGAATGACATTAATAATTGCAAACAAAATGCATGAATTATTGATTTCCCGATTTCCTCCAACGGATGGGGTCGGTGCTTAGGCGAGGCCTCACAGCTGATGACTTTACTAGGACTTGTTGCCACCTTTTTAAAATAAAAAGGAAAATAAGAGGATTACTATTTGGTTAAGGAAAATTTTTTTTCAAAATAATCTCTATTTGGCTTATTAAATATAATTTAATTTTTATGCATCACTTTGCATAATAAAGGCTCCATGCCTAACCTTAGCTTTAGGAAAACTTTTGGATGGTGGGTAGCATTGGCTTGACAACTCTCTTTGAGTATGTTGGGAGATAGCAAAAGCATTCCACCCTGCGACGAATCCTCAATCATTTCGATAGTGTAACTAGCAATCAGTACAGTTGGACCCACGCAACTCCTTGCCTCACACATGGTTAGGTATATCGATGCTCTAGTGGGACGGAGACCCTTAATCAAACCACCTTTTACTCTTAGGCATGCGGTCGCCCTAGTATTGACTCTAGGTTCCATATATCGTGATAATTGAGACATCTGTACATATGCCCATGAAACCCTTTTTGGCATGCATCATGACAGTCATACATAACATGAGAAACTTGACAAGGTCAATATGCAAAACCTAAACCGGTGGTTTGTTATTCCAAAACACCTCACACACTCATCTTGTCAAATATGAAAATCCAGTGACCAACCACGGAATCTTTTTCCTGACACACCTTCCCTTTTTTCACAAATTCTATATTCTTACCCATTTTTCTGTTTTTTGTTTCTAAGGTATCAATGGCTAACACCTCTAGCTCTTTTGATCAAGACGTGATGAGCACCTCTTTTGCCAATCTCCTCAAGAAACAAGAGGAGACTTTCTAAGCCACACTCACTAATGCCCTTAAGACCTAAGCCGACACTTTCATCTATACTCTCAATGCTCAGTCTGCTACCTTTACCGATGCCCTCAACTCCTAACGCCAGTTGATCATTAATGAGGTCAAGGAAATGACCAAAGCCATAGTTACTTCCCCTCCTGCTTGTGTTGAGCCTGCATCTGCCTAAGCTAGGACTAGCCATGCCTCTACTTTTACTCCTCCCATTATCGATCTCACTGATAATGGAAAAACACCTGAAACTCTAACCTCTCCTGTCATGGACTTGAATGCAACCACTCCCTCTCTCTCTGCGAATCCTTTTCAAAGTGAAGATTTTTCTAGCTTTCCCAAAGCTAAGAAATTAATGGAGAAAATTGAGTCTATGGAGAGAACACTCAAGAACGTCAAAAAGCACGAAGACATGATAGATATCAACTCCTTAGCTCTCTTCCCAATTGCATGAATTCCTCCAAAATTTAAGATGCCGGTTATGGACAAGTTTAATGGCACCACATGCCCCAAAACTCACCTTAAAATGTATTTGTGCGCCATGAGACCCTTTAGTGTGGATGATGAGCTCTTTACTTAGTTATTCCAATAATCTTTAACCAGAACAACTGTCAAGTGGTTACTAGATCTTGATCAGAATCACAAGAAAATTTAGGATGATATTTGTAATGCTTTTATCAAGCAATACAACTACAACATTAAGGTGAATGTCACCTGTCGAGATTTGGAAACCACTAAAAAAGGGCCAAAAAAATCCTTTACTGCGTTCCTTATAAGTTGAAAGACAAAAGCAGCTCAAATGGTGAACCATCCATCTAAAGTAAAGCAAATTGACATTATCGTTAAGAACCTCCTTCCCCAATATCAGGCTCATCTGCAAACTTAATACCTCTCCAGTTTCAAAGCTCTCATTACCATTGTCTCTAAGATCGAGGATTTGATTCAATCGGGACAAATTAAAGATGAATCCTCTAACTCGAGGTATCATAAGAACAATAATTACACCACCAACTCCACTACCAAAAGAGAATGGGAGGTAAATGCTGTCTCTTATCACCAACCAATGAGGTTGGAAAGGAGGACTTTTTCTGAATTAGGCATGCCCCTCATCGTTGTTTACGAGAAAGCCTTAAAGGCTAATCTGGTTAAGCCCTTAGAACCACGACCTCCTCCAAACCCCTTGTCCAATGGTTATAATGCTAATGAGTACTGTGACTTTCATCAAGGGCCGAGACATAAAACTGATACATACAAGGCTCTAAAGCATAAAATTCAAGATCTCATTGATAGTGGAGACATCATTGCTTCCAGTCCTAAAGTCTAGCACCACCATCAATCATTTTTTTGAACCACTGAGCCCACCTGACCATCTCAAGTTTCACCTAATAATTGGCACTTTGAGAAGAGTGTCAATGCTACTATGCCCCTATCTAAGTCTTTTGAGTCTATATCTGAGTCTAAGTCTGAGTCTTTTGAGTCTATTTTCTATTAAATTTTTTTTTTGATTTTGAGTCAGTTGGGCCTTGTCCTTCAGAGTCTGTATTTCGCCTTCTAAACTTATCCTTTAATGTACTCATGATGAGACTTTTATCAGTAATAAAAAGTTTAAACTTTTTGATTTGCTTTAATTTTTTTTTATGATTCATCTTTAAAAAAAAAAAAAAGAACAAAAAATGAAAAAATACAAAAAAAATGAAAAGGCAAAAGGATTAATTAATTATGGCATGAAGGAAAAGAATCAAATATCACATACATTGCATTTGCATGGCAGTAGTGGAAAAGCTCATGGACTGTTCTATACAAGACAAGATAGGGATGATCCGAGCATCACAGTTTATGAGATCCTTACCCACACATACAAGAAACTTGTCAAGGAGAAGTTATGGAGAATGAAGACAAAATAGACCGAAATGTATCATGACTAGCTAAATACCATCGAGGAAAAGAGAATCGATGCTCTATACAAAATTCAAAGTTATCAATGGAGATTAGCCAAGCACTTTAACTAGGAGGTGAGAGGCAAAGATTCACAATAAGTAAATCTAGTTCTAGGAGAAATCCAAGCCCTTATTCATGATCCAAGAGGAAGTTCAAACTAAACTAGGCTGGACAAGACATGCTCAAGAAGATCCTATCCGATGGAGGCACCATCTTCATCGACGTGGACGGAAGCAAATTCTCCCATCCTAGCAACCTGGATCAGCTGAAACGACACATCATCCAAAGATGACATTTGCATTTCATTTCTTTTTTTTTTTTCATGCATATGTAATCACAACTACGTGGATCTGATTCTCCCTAAAAGAAATGACTGATAGAAAAGTGATATAAGGGATACGTAGGCAGCCCGACTATGGTGCGGTCCAAATCATAATATAAAATATTTTATATCATTGCATTCTCATTTTCTTTGTGCCTAGTACATTATTCACTTAATTCTTTTACCTAAACAAAAAGAAAAAAGAAAAAAGAAAAAAAGAGAAAAAAAATGCTCGCTAAGCTGAAAACCCAAAAGGGTGGCTTAGGCAGAAATTATAGCATAAAAAATGTCTCATTTAATGGTGATCAAATTTTACAAAATACAAACCCATCATTTTGACATAAAGGATAACCCTTTCAATATCCTCTATAACTTATCCTATTTCATATAGTCCTCTCAACTTGCAATTATTTTGGATAAAAAGTAAAAAATGTTATGTCTGAAGTCATGGTCTAACCAGTCCTCCTCTACCTCCTGAGGTGTGCATCTTTCGTATCCTCATTCGAATCAAAGTTTGCCACAATCTCCTCAAATTGGCACATCCCTCCTCCAAGTCTTTGTAGCTCCTTCTATCACAACAGTAGAGGTACCAACATAATTAGAATTATTCACCACAATAGTATCAAAAACTCTTTCTTGAGTACCAGTAGTTCTGAAACTGTTTCCAAAAATCCTCCTCTATAATTTATAAGATGCAGTCCTCCTCTCTGCCTTAACTATAGTAGTCCTTCCTTAAACCTCCACTATAGTGTCATCCTGTCCTCACAGCAGTCACAATCTCCTTTGTCATTATCACTGTAGTTTAAGTCACTACTACAACCTATTGTGTCGCACTTTCAGTAGATCCTCGAGTCTCCTTCAAAGATTGAGTCACCCCTTTGTTATGCTGCAATCCTCTTACTACTAGTGGTCCCTCCTACAGTCACTTCTTTCTTAGCTACATCACGCTCTATTCTTCTCAGCAAGGCAGCCTGATACTCTTTTTCAATTGACCAAACCACTTTTATCAACCACCTGTCATATCTCTCTTTGGTCTCAAGTGAAATCCCAACATGATAACTCCTTAACTAGCCACCACCTGATAGCTCTAGCAATGGGAATAATGATTTGCATAGACTCCAAGAAAGAAAAACTAGGGGCACATCTTGAGTCTGCCTCATCTGCCTCAAGACCCTCATCTTCTAATAGAAAGTTATTCAAACCAAGCCCAACAGGCAAACTACTCGACACCCATGTCCCTCAGTCATGAGAGATTTAATCATTTACTATTGGCAGTGCTAAAAATGTGTCCTCTAAGGGCAAGCTGCAAGAAACCATCCTATTCGATCTTTGATCGAGTCTCAATAAAGAATGTGCAAACTGAAAAATAGGGGTCACTACCAGAAAATGATTTATCAGCCACACTTACAAGATAACCCAAACCCTAAAACAAATACCCATAGAGCATGCCCAATATAAAGGGTAAGAATAGATAAATTTTTCTCACCTGGTGAATAATTAGCAAGACATTTCATCTCTCCAAATCTCGAACAAAGCAATCAAGACTTATCAGTATCTCAGCTAGCACAACTTTAACCATAAAATGCCTCTATTTCATCTACCACTCTGGCATCACCCCAATCGACCAACCTGTATCCAACTCTCAAACAAAAAGCCAAGGCCTTTATCCTAAGCCTTTGTCCCCTTCATATCTCCCCGGTCACCAAGATCATAAAACTTCTCAATCATCAAATTCACCTGACCATCATTAACTACCATCTGGCTTGCGCCATCCAAAGGCAAGTCCAAAAATATTAGAAAATCTAGAAAAAGTCAAACTCTGAACTCTAGCACCACCAGACTTGCCTTTGAGTCATAACCAAGCCATAGCATTGAACTTCCCAAATATGGGACACAGCCCCTCTTTAGCATCACCAAAATAAAAAATACAGGCCACCAGATTCTAAAATTTGAAGTAAGCCCTCAGAAAAATCTCACTCTCCTCATAATACCACCATGGCAACTATTCTATACCAACCCAAGTTAAGTTCCTTAACCTTATCGAGTTTTTCAGTCCACAAATGCATGTCTTCGTAAAACACAAAAGTTACATGAAAAATTACATTCATAAAGTAAATGCATGACTCACCCTCATGCATCTATGCAATCATCCATTACAGGCATCATCACAAATCATGCATGGCATAGAAGTCAAATAAAAGGTCTATGAATTTTGAAACATACATGCATCATCTGTGCACCAACATCTATGCAATCATTTATAATCATGCACCATTATGCATAAGCTGAGCCAATAGTCTCACCGACATCTCCTAAAGCTAACCAATACTTCCTCAAAGCTTACTGATACCTCCTAAAGCTGACTAGTGTCTCTTTGAAGCTAAATGATACCTTTTTAGATCTAATCAATGAAGTGTGACTATCAGAGTCCCTTTACTCCCAATAAAATTTTGTTGAGCCTTCTCAAAAGCCCAATCCTTCACATTCAAAAGCCCAAGTTTCTTTGACACAATCAAAATCTTTTTAAAATTTGTTAAGTCGACTCGCCAGAGGCCGAGGCTCTCCTATCAACACCTTGTCAGAATCTCTCAAGCCGACCTACCATAAGCCAAGGCATTCCTACCAAAATCTTTTCAGAATCTCTTGAGCCAACTCACCATAAGCTGAGGCTCTCCCTTTACCAAAATCTTATCAGAATTTCTTGAGCTGACTCATTATAAGCCGAGGCTCTCCTACTAAAATCTTTTCAGAATCTTTTTTAGGCTGACTCGCCATATGCCGAGGCTCTCCCTTTACCAAAATCTTATCAGAATCTCTCGAGCCAACTCACCATAGGTTGAGGCTCTCCTTTTCCTAAATTCTCCTTTTCCAAAATCCTTATCCACCCATAAATGTCTAGAAACAATCACCTAGATATCAATGTGGTTCCTTTCTCCATCTCTTTTATCCAAATCCATTAACTCTACCCATAAATATCTAGAAATAATCACCTAGACATCAATATGGTTCCTTTTTACATCTCTTTGATCTAAATCGATCAAGTTCACCCATTAATGTCTAGAAACAATCACCTAGACATCTATATGGTTCCACTTTCCATATATTTTACTCAAATCCATCAATTCACCCAAAAATATCTAGCTACCAGCTTAGATATCCCTTTGGTCCATTTTCTCACTTCCATTCATCAACCACACTTTCCCCCCAAAAATGTTTAAGAACAATTGCTTAAATATCCCTATGATTCTTTTTACCGTCTTCCTTTTTCAACAATATCTCTCATATAAACATGTTCAAACACTGACTTAGACATCATTTTAGTTCTTTATACCATCCCCTCTCTTGGGTTCACTATCATCTTTTCCTCAAACATTAAGACCGGACAAATAGCCTTGATTGAGATTTACCCCAGATAATCTTTACCTCTAACATTAGGGTCGAATAGACAACCTTAATTGAAATTCACCAAGACCATTCTCACATCCAACATCAAGATCGGACCTATAGCTATTGATAAAACCTCATTTATCCTAGAGGGCCTCCTCTCAAAGGACCTAACAAGAACACACGGGCTCAGAGTCTGACATGGCACCTCTTCCCAATGCTCACTATCATCAGAATCACCTTTTGTTCAAAGCTAATTCTTATGAGGGGGCAGCTGTGAACCCTTATTTCAGCACCTCCAAAATTAATTATAAACTTTTCAAAACCGACCGAAGTATTCTTAGTACAATCTGACGCATTTCTTATCCTAACCAAACCTTCTATACTAGACAATATTTTTCTGAAATCAACTAGATTTTTTCTCAGACTGACTATTTAATTATTTTAAAATTAATTTCAAGTCTATCAAGTTAACTGAAGAATTTTTTGAGCTTTGAAACTCCAAAAAAAAACTAACCAGAAAGTTTCAAAATCTGACCTAAACAAAAAGGAAAATTTCACCAGGAAGCACCCTCAAAAGAAATTTTTTTTCAATTACATTACTATTGGACATCCAAATTTCCTAAATCTCAAACCAACCAATTTCTAAAAAAAATAAATAAAAGCCACGACAACTGCCACTGGAGCAGCCAGTGGCGCCATCAGCTGTCTTGGTGGTACCGCTAGCCTCTCCGGTGGCACACCGCCCAAAGGCTCAGTGGCGCAGGCTCCACTTTCCTTTTTGCTATTTTTAAAATGCCCCCAATCTGATTTTTCCAGCTCTACCTTTTTGGTTTTTTCGCTTTTCCACTTTTCAAATTACCCTCATCCCTATTTTCCTATAAATAGCCCCTCCATTTCTTTATTTCAAGACACCTCTTGAATTAGCATTGATGGTTATCTACTAATTCCTTTCTTCTCCTACCTCTAACCACTTTCTAATTAATTAATTAATCTTTTTAATTAATTAATTATCTTACCCTAACCAAGTTAATTAATCTTTTTAATTAACTAATTTTTTTAATTAAAATTAATCACTCAATTAATTAATTAATCAGTTTTTTTCCAAAATCAAATTAACCTTTTTTTTTAATCCACCCTCCATCTTAATTAATTATTTTAATTAAGTAGTCCATCCATCCTTTTCATCATATTAATTAGTTAATTAATCATTTTAATTAATTAATTAATCTCCCAATTAATCCAATCACCCAGTCCCGATAAAGCGAAACTTCGGTCTAGTAAAACCCTCCGTCTGCCAAAAGTAAAGGTATCAGCCTTTTCCTCACTCTCAAAACACTTGAACCAAAATTAATTTGATCAACTCCTAAAAATCCTCCACTTAATCGTGGAATGAATTACGTGGGTTTTGATATCCATTCAATGGGATACCTAGGCACATTTGGAATCTAAATCCAAACCTCAAATCCAAATTCCAATCAATCTCCTTTTCTTTTCTTGATTAATTTAATTTGTGGATGTTTCATTTTAATTTTCTCATTACACTCATACCATGCTCATGCATTAATCATGATATTATAATTGTCATATAATATTTGTCATTCATGAAATCATTTTTTTCAAGGTTAAATTAAACTTAAGAGCCAAATTTAGATTATTTAAAACAAAAAATCTAGTCTCCAAACTCAACCTGATTCGAGACTAGTGATTTTATCCTTAGGTGAACTAATTGAAAATTAATGAATTGGAGTCAATTGGGTTTTTCCTTAATTTTTTCATTTAAAAATAAATTAGAGTGGTGACTTCCAAAATCATTTTTCAAAATCAACCAAATTCGAATCCAAGGGTTTCATCATGAGTCTAAACCCGAATAAGCATCCCGATTCTCTCCAACGGATCGAGCTAGTGCTCAGGCAAGGCCTCACATTAATTAATTAGAATTCATCTACTAAACCCATCAACTATTATTCTTATAATCAATCTCACTCAAATATTGAATTATACGCTGAAAACTCAATATGAAATTTAATAAATGACACTCACCAAAATGTCGCTAGAAAATATAAACGATAACCGATCGCAACGAATTCACTACCAATAGACTCGTCTCAACACGTAGAATCCAAATATATATATATATTCCACTCTCCCTCATTCGCTAATCGTCTACCGAGATCTGCGTCAATTGGCCGAGTGAGTCGCCGGATTTTGGCCAAATACAAACATCATTGAAAATTAGCAAATGAGGTGTCAAAGTGAAGTTTAAGGAAAGAGGAGTCTAATGGTATCAAAATCATCATGAACAGAGATCAAAAATAGTCAAAATGGCTTGGAAAAACTTTGGTTGGCGGTCGATTGAACGGTGCACCGAATGGGCGATTAGCAGTGCGCTTTAACTGGTGGCTTCGTCAGCGCCTCGCAGAGCTCCCTGACTAGTACATGTCGGTGTCTGACAATCAGAAGGCAGCCCTTTGATTGGTAATAGCTCTCTCCCTCTCTCTCTCTTAGCAGATAGCGTCTAATTTGTTCTAAAGAATCAATCAAATATGTCTTTCTATATACAACAACAATAATAATGATGATGATGATGATATTTAAACATATAAGAAATTAAATAGGAAATTAATTAGGTAGTTAGAATAATATTCAATTTAATTATTCTGAATATATATATATATATATATATATATATATATATATATATATATATATATATATATATATATATATATATATATATATATATATATATATATATATATATATATATATATATATAAGAATTATCATCCAAAAAAATTTTTAAATTATAAAGATTCAAGATGTTACAGTCTTAGCTCTTTAGTCTAAACAACCTTAGTTTTCGCATATCAACACATCAACTTATATTGGATACATAGCCATCTTGGAATTTTAGATCTTTCAGTTATTCATATAGACTTATTTACCCTGCTTATCCAGCACGTATCTTGCCTTCGGATATTTTTTAGATCTTTCATCTATCTCCAACTCTGGATGGCGACAGAATTGTTTTAGGTCCTATCTAGCTTTGGCATTATCTTTGGTTTTTCTTTGGATGTGCATTATTATATTGAAAATATTTTAAAACAAATTCTTTTCAATGTGCATTACATCCAAATTATATCTAATCAAATTAGTGCTCCAATATGACAAGTCCTAAAATATACTGATTTCTTCCACCCACATCTGCTTCACCTTGCAATTTAAGCATTCACATCATTTGCTCCTACTTCGGTGACTTTCATCAATTTCAAACTAATTATTTCCTCTAAGAGTTTTGTACCTAATTGTATAGGTGGAGCGATTCACGAACTGCTCGATTCTTAATGAAATGAGTTTTGTTCCATCCAAAATAATGATTAGGTGGTAAGAACTTTTGATGACAATCAAACTATGATTGCTTACCCTAAATTGCTCATAGTTCACATTAGAGCAGCTCACAATTGAAAATTCTACTTTGTCAACACATCATATATCTCCGCTCTTATTTGCCATAGCCATAGTAATTCAACAATCAAAGGCTACCAAAATCCATCCAACTTTTGTTTCCAATTATTTGGTCCGGAGACTATTACAGAAAGGAACATGTATTCCTTTTTGATACATATCCTTAGAGACAGATCATATGGCATGACTATTATTGGCCAAGAAGAATATTACTATCCAGATTGACCAAAAGGCTAAAAGCCATCAATGCATAACCTCAAACAGATATTGCGGATTTTAGAAACAAAATCTAGAATAATCTTATTAAAATGCTTCCATGCTTCAAAATATGAACATTGTTGCATCACACCCTCTTCCTCATGATGCTCAGCATGCCATCTCATATGCTTTATAGTTGCTCCTACCTCGGTGACTTTCATTAATTTCAAACTAATTATTTCCTCTAACAGTTTTGTACCCAATTTTATAGGTGGAGCTAATTCACAAACTGCTCGATTCTTAATGAAATGAGTTTTGTTTTATCTAAAATAATGATCAGGTGGCAAGAACTTTTAGTGACAATCAAACTATGATTGCTTACCCTCAATTGCTCATAGTTCACATTAGAGCAGCTCATAGTTGAAAATTCTACTTCATCAATACATCATATATCTCCGCTCTTATTTGCCACAACCATAGCAATTCAACAATCAAAGGCTGCAAAAATCTATCCAACTTTTGTTTCCAATTATTTGGTCCAGAGACTATTACAGAAAGGAACATGTATTCCTTTTTGATACATATCGTTAGAGGCATATCATATGGCATGACTATTATTGGCCAAGAAGAGTACTACCGTCTAAATCGACCAAAAGGCTAAAAGCCATCAGTGTATAACCTCAAACGGATATTGTAGATTTTAGAAGCAAAATCTGGAATAATCCTATTAAAATGCTTTCATGCTTTAAAATCTAAACAGTGTTGCATCACACCCTCTTCCTCATGATACTTAGCATGTCATCTCATATGCGTTGTAGTTGCCTCAGAAGTATACAATTTCTGCAGCTTCGGAGTTAAAGGAAAGTAAAACATTGTCTTAAGTGAAATATCTTTTTTTGACATACTAGCACCCCAACGGCTAGGCCTATATCTAGGACAATCATAGAACTTGCATGCAATCAAGTCACTGTCTTCTCCCCAGTAAAGTATGCAATTGTTCTTGCAATATTGAATTTTCTCCATTGTAAGTCCCAAGCCCTGCATCAACTTCTTGGTACTGTAAAAATTACCTACCATCGTATTATTCTTCGATAATGACTCATTATACCACTATAATATTTTGTCATAACACTGCTTAGATAAATGGTATTCCAATTTGATATTCAGAAGTTGTGTCACAATAGATAATTTTGATTGTTTCTTACAGTCAGGCCATAATTCTCCATTAGTTGCATCTAACAAATCATATAATTTTTGAGCGGTCAGATTCAATGCTTCCTCCATTCCATCCCAATCAAAATCCAATCCAACAACATCCATTAACATAGTATGATATTCAGTTAGAGGAATAGCTTTTGCATTTCAGCCATATGTTTATCTATGCCTGAAGTTCTAGACTCATTAACTTCACCGTGCAGATACCATTCGTCATACCTCATAAAAAAATCTCATTTTGCAATATGCAACATGACGGTATTTGGTTCATAGAAATTTTAACTCTGACATTTCTTATAGTTACAGGGACATCTAATCTTGCTTCCACTCATCAACCAAGGTTGCGATATCGCGAATTGAATGAATTGGTTTAAGTCCTCCAAGAAATCTTGATTCTAAAACATCCTTAAGTGTAGAATACATTCAGTTTCTATCTAACCCCATGGTTAATCCTTGGAAATTGTGAGAACACATTATTCTATTTCAAGAACACAAACAAAATTAATCTTTATGTTAATTAATTGGTTTTAATTTTAATTAAGTTCTCAATATCTAATTCTACCTTTTTATATCTCCCTCCCTATAAGGTGAGAACTTAACCCATTTAGAAACCCATGCTACATAACCGTAATTGCAATATTCTATAAGCATACACCTGTAGGAATTTTGACAGCATCTCCCTACAGTTCTTCTAGTGTACCAAATTGAAAATTCCCAATAATTAGGACATTTTCAATGTGCACTAAGAGCACATCTAACCAGATTATATAGAAATTTTAGACAATCATATGAAATAGAATGTATACAACAAATTATGTTAACAATGCAATTTCTATATTATCCATTTTGGACAATTCAGTATCATATCATCATCCAATGATAAAGACACCAAACGGGTATTTACAATTAAGTCTAAGTATATTAGTCATTTTCACTAAACTGTATTTTTGGGCTTTTCATTATCAGAGTCCAAAAATACAGTTAAAATCAATTATTTTTTATTAACAAAAATTTGAATTTTAAAATAAATACATATTATGAACTCATAACATAATAACATTAAAAAAAATGATATACTAAATTATGATATCTAAAATATACATTTCGCTAAGTTAAAATTTTTCTAATTTTATTTATATTAGTAGTTTTACTTATACGTATATTTTTAACATTATATTTTTTTAATTTCAGATCTTTACATAATTAAAGCTATTTTCAAATTTTACTTTTTTATTCCAATTATTTAACTTCAGCAAGATTAGTTTTATATTATTATTTTGATTTTTCATATTATATTAATTAATAATTTTATATTTTTATGTTCACTATTTCTTCATCAATTATATTTTCTATATTAGAATCTTGAACTTATTTTTTTATGGCATAATTATACATTCATTTATTTTTTTATAATTTTTATTTTGAAGTCTATTTTTACTCCTAATAGAATATTTTTCCTATTTTTTGGTATTTTACGACATCCATTTTAGATTTCAAAATTAATGGCATATTTTAATTTTATGATTCTTTTTTAATTTTTTTATTTTAAAGTATATTTTATTTCACTCCTAATGTTTTTTTTTAGTTTTTTATGAAATGCATTTTAAATTTCAATTTTTATGGGATAATTATATTATTTGATTTTTTTATGCTTTTTATTTTGAAGTATATTTTTACTCCAAATATAATATTTTACATTTTTCTCATATTTTATGACATACGTTTTAGATTTCAAAATTAATGATATATTTCAATTTTATGTTTCTTTTTTAATTTAGAATTTTAAAGTATATTTTATTGTACTCCTAATTTAGAATTTTAAATTAATGCATTTTATATTTCAATTGTTATGGCATATTTATATTTTATGAATTTCTTCGTATCTTTTTATTTTAAAGTCTATTTTTTATTCCTCATTTAATTTCTTCCAAAATCTAAAAATATTTAATGAAATTATTGTATTTTGAGATTTATATTTTTATGTCATTAATATATTTTTATGAATTTATATTTTTTATTTTGAAGGATATCGAATTCACTAAAATAACACAAATTACAAACATATTTAATAAAAAATACAACTTAACATGCAATAATTATAATTACAAACCATCATAATAAATTGCAATTTTACATGCACAAAAAAAATTACTAATTTACATTTAAAAATTTACAATAAAGACACAAATTTAAAATAAATTAATTTTCTTAAATTACATTCATAAATTATAGTAATTACAAATTTTGAACTAATTTAATGTATCTACCTCTTTGGCAATTTATATCATGGACTCGGGACTATGTAACACCATGGTCCCAATTCAAAATGCACTACTCTATTTAAAAAAAAAAAATACAATGATATCACAATATCTTTTCTTTTGTGAGCTTGTTGTTCTTCTTCTTCTCCTTCTTTTAGTGGATGTGCGATTTTTTCTTTTTCGAAATAGTGAAGCTCGATCTTATATATTCTTTTTCTTCTTTTTTTTTTTTTTTTGAAATTATCTCCTTATTCTTAATAATTCTTTTATAATCCTCCTTATTCTTCATATTTCTTTTATAATCCTCATTTTTTGTGAGTTTTTATATTGTTTGTTTGAATATTTTCAGTTTTGTTTTCTTAATTTGGAATTCAATTGCTTGATATTTTCATTATTTAATATTAAACTTTAAATTATTAGGTTCATTAGATTTAAATATTAGATTCATCACATATAACTATAAGGTTCATTAGATATAAAGTTGAGATTCATCATACATCGCATACAGATTTATTATTTTTTTACTACCAACTTCATGATTTAATTATTCTATAATTTAATTTCATCTATTTCTCATATTAAAATTTTCATTATTTAATATTTCACATATAATTATCAGGTTCATTAAATTTAAAGTTTAGATTCATCACATATAACTATCAGATTCATTAAATATAACATTTAGTTCATCATATATCACATGCAGATTTATTATCTTTTATTGCTGGATTTATGATTTGATTATTTTATAATTTAATTTAATTCATTTCTCATATTTAAAATTTTCATTTAATATTTCACATATAATTATGAGGTTCATTATATTAAAGTTTAGATTCATCACATATAATATTTAAAATTCATCATATATCATATGCAAATTCATTATATTTTACTACTACATTCATGATTATAAATCAATAATAATATCTATTTTGTTTTTTCAATAATCAACAACTAGCTCTAAGATTTAACACAAAAATCACAAAAAAAAAATTAAAAACCAAAAAGAATAATAGTTATAGAAAACTTACTCGCAGTGAAGGAGAGCTCTAATAATATGAATGATTATTGAATTTCTTTGTACAATATGATAAAGTTAATAGGAAGTACTTGATGTAATGTAGTAATAGACAGTTTTTGGAGTTAAGCGATTAGAAGATTTTAGAGAATTAAAAAGATGAAAGTTACTAATTTGAGGGAAATGGGTATTAAGCGCGAAAAAGATGAACAGAAAGATGAACGCTCTCTAATTTTTAAGTTTTAATTAAAAAGAAAAAAAGATAGCAAGAGGTTTAATAAAACAGTGAGTTTGGAATCTGAGTCCATGATATAAAGTAGATCTAAATTCATTATATAAGAACTCTACATCTTTAAGTGCATATCAATATATGAATTTACAATAAATACAATCCAATGCGTTAAATTAACTGAAAAATTCAATAAAACTAATTAATAAAGTACTAAAAAAAACTAAAAATCTTAAAAAAATTCTAAAAAGATAACAAATTATAAAACCATAATTTAATACAAAAATTAAATACATAATTTTATTAAAAAAAATTAACACATAATTATAAAATTAAAAAATAATTATTCTCTACCAACAAATTATACCATAATCACAAAAAATCTCAAAAAAATAACAAATTATAGAACCATAATCTAATACAAAAATTACTAAAAATAGCCAAAGATAAAAAGAAGCCTAAAAAATAACAAATTATAAAATCATAATTTAATACAAAACTTAAATACATAATTTTATTAAAAATAAATTAATACATAATTATAAAATCAAAAAATAATTATTCTCCACCAACAAATTGTACCATAATCACAAAAAAACCTAAAAAACCATAATTAATACAAAAATTAAATGCATAATTTTATTAAAAAATTAAAATATAATTACAAAATTAAATAACAATTATTTTCTACCAAAAATTTATATCATAATCACAAAAAATCCTAAAAAAATCACAAATTATATAAATATAATAAACACATTATATAACAAATTATATACACAACATAATTAAAAAAAATTCAAAACCACAATAATGACTATAAACACATTCACATAAACACAAAATCACATAAATAAATTCACAATATATAATTAACAAAACAAATATGTAACAATTTATATCAAAATAATAAATAAAAACTAAGATGCAAACAAAAAATAAATAGAGAAATGAGAGAACCACCTACTTGCAGGATGGATGGCACAACGAACGGTGGCACGACTGCGAACAACAGGAATGGCAGAGGAGCAGTAGCAAAGGAGAGAGGGAGAGAGGGGAAGAAGAAGAAAGAAAGAAAAGAGAGAATTGCGCTCGAATTTATATTTTTAGAATATAGATGGATTATCGACAACACTTATGCCACCTGAATTAATAAATCCGTCGGTAAGCTAGTTAAACTTTTCATCTACCTTGTTCAACTTCTTTGATGGTTTAGTAATGGATCGGCAACCAAATCGTCGGTAAATATTTTTAGGAGCGTAAAAAATTTTCACCATACTTTTGGCTTTCTGATGGTTGTAGGATGCCACATGGCAATCTTTGATTCATAAGTAAATCATTGATAAATAAGATAAACTTTTCAGTTATAATTTTGCCCTTCACCGATGGGCCACTTGTATTGCTTTACTGAATCGTTGGTACGTTATCGACAAATACTTCCTCCATTATTTTCCTCCATAATTTATCGATGAACATGGTCCATCAGTATATTACATTGGTGATAAGTTAGTGAGTGCCTTTTTTATTTTTTACTTAATTTTTATCACTGATCCATCGATATTTTGAGATGGATTTATTTTCGTCGGTAAATCACCTTTTTCTTGTAGTGAATATATAGATTACTCAATTGAAGTTTCTCACTTATTAATGAATATTTGATTATATTGATAATTATTTTATATTAATAAATATTGTTGTGGTGTACGATGTATTTGAACTATATTAGTGAAATTTTGTTCAAGGTAATTGACAATTTTTATTGTTTACAATTACATGTACTAATATTACAAAAAAATAAGCTACTAACAGTCATGTCATCAGGATTGTTGATTAAGGTATGAATTCGTTTAACATATCAATGATTGATTAATTAATTAATTAAACTTTTAATTCCCAATTGCTCTTTGTATAATTTGTTTTTTTTTTTTTTTCAAACACTCTTTCTATAATTAGAGATAGCAATATTTCACCCTATTAAAAAATATGATATGAACCCACTCAAAAAATTAGAGTCAAAATTCTACTCCAACTTGATCTAAATTTGAAAATTTGAAATGATATAACCTACCTGCAAATCACAATTAATTACATGTGTTAAGTCATTTTTTTTTTTTTTTTACTTACATGGGTCAAATTCGACTTGATTAAAATTGACCTGAACGAGTGAAAAAAAAAAACAAAAATTAATTAATATCAAATTTATTGTTAAAAAATTGAATAAATTTTTTAATAATGTATATATATTTACTATCAAATTATTTTGAATCAGTTTATTACCAAATTTATTGTTTAATATAATTTTTTTTACATAATTAATGTATATATATTTAACATAAAAATAAACTTAATTATTATTAATGTATTTTTTAACAATAAAAAAAATTATTTATAAAACATCAAAATTTATCTTATTTCGATTAATGTAATTAAATATATTATATTTTAAAATTATATTTTACTATTTTTATTTTCTAACATTATCATCTTAAAATTTAAAATTTTGACAAAAATTTTAAATTATTTGCTAGAATAAAAAAAATATATTAATATTATAATAGAATTATTCAGTTTGACTTTTTGATTATTATGTTATTATATGTGTAGGCATTAAAGGATATTTATTTATTATGCTATAATATTTTATATATAAAATCTATATGTGTGATATTTTTAAATTGTAATGTTCATTTTTATTATTAAATTTCAAAATATTATATATATATATATATATATATATATATATTTATTTATTTTTATAAAAAATTTATCATGATCAAACTCGAAAATTTATTTTCAAAACTAAATTCAAAAGTGACTTCACTTGGCCCAAAATCTTTTATGGTCATCAACTCGATGCTTCAGTTGAAATTTAAATACAATCCACGGTGATTCGACTCGAACGGCATAAAATAATCTGACCCAAAAATAACTTTAATCTTGAGGCTATATTTAATTGTATGGATAGAATAAGATAAGACAAAATAAAATATTATTAGATAAATATTTATCTTATTTTATATTTGGTGCAGCTGGGACAAGTGAGTCTTAAGTATTAAAAAAAAAGTAATTCAATAATAAATTTAGTACAATTGATATTTTATATTTATTGAGAATTATTTGGAAATAAGTTTTTTTATGAATTGAATTTTAAAAACTGGATAAGTAAATCTTTCATAAAATAAAAAAATTATAAAAAATAGAATAAAATAAAAAATAATTTTTATTTAGTATTGTTCGTATATAAAAATATGTTGAACACTATACATATTAAATTTATTGAGTCATGTCCAATCCTTTAATACAAAACAAATGCGACCTAAATGATCTTACTGAATCCAATCCTACCAGACTGTTGCTACCTCTATCTATAATTCATTTCTTATCACTAAGAAAAAGCAGATGGCTGAAATTTAAACTTGAAACCGACTTCTAAAAAAGTACAGTATAATTAATTGGTTATTCAATCAAGCGGAATTCTAACAACACTTTCTTTTAATATTTTTTACATAATTATTACTTCATTGGTTCATAAAAAAAGTTAAAAACTTCACTTTTTGGGTAAGTTAAATTTTCAATCTCTTTTTTTAGAACTATAAAGATACTATGGTTAATGAAAAATTACTTTTTATAATTGCACAAAAAAAATAATACTCTCTTCATCGTAAAAAATTATTCATTATTCTTTTTTAAAATATTTCAAAATATTTATTCACTATAAAAATAATTATAAATATTTATTTATTTTATTCTTATTAATTGAAAATGTGTAATCTTCAAATTAATAATAAAGATAATAATAAATTAGTATATGCAAAAATATAAGTGAAATAATATAATAAAATTTATAAGTTGGCAAGTAATTAATGATATTTTCTTAACTGTGTGAAAAAAGTAGACAACCTTTTTAAGATAGATAGAATAATTATTATCAATTCGTGTATATATATATATATATATATATATATATATATAACTACAAAAATTAATTTCATCTCAATATAAATAACAAAAAAAAAGATTTATTTCCTTCTAAATTTAATAAAAAAATTTCAAAATAAAAAAAATAGTGATGTACTTGTTCTTTTAGAGCCAATTGAATGAAAAAAAAAATTCAATAACCATAATATCTTTTCAAAATTTATTAATAGTCTCTTCCCTACAAATAACAACCTATGAATATGTTACATATATGTTTACAGTTTATATTATCGAATTATTGAATTAATAAAATTATTAATTTTGTGTGACTATAAAAAGTGATTTTTTATTAATTACAATATGTTTATAGCATTAAGAAGAGAGAGTTTAAAAATTAATTTTATTAGCTTAACTTATTGTGTAAATGATAATTTTTTAAGTTGAAAAATTAGATGATGTGAACTAATAGAATAAGAGTATCCCTAATACACTATTTATATATCTCAAACTCTTTATTATAAATAGCTATTTTAAAAAATAAAATTTCAATACACTCTTTATTTTTAAAAAATAAAAAAAAAGAGTAAGTTTGATTCTTCACATTTAGATAGCCAAATATCATTATCTATTATAACTTTAATTAATTCAATACAAATTTTTATACACTTTATTTATGATAATTTTAGTGTTATTTTTTCTATTGGACAAATTTAAAAAATAAAAAATTAAAATAATTAATACTTATGAGATAAAGCAAAATAAAGAGTAAAATATAGAGAGTCTATTGAATTCAAATAAAATTTTATACTCATTATCAATTAGATACTCTATATTAAACAAAATATATTTTTTAAAATAAAGAGCATTGTTAAAAATGTTCTAATAATTACTTAAAAGAGTATTAAAGGAGAGATGTTGTTAATATTTCTCTTTAATCAAATTAAAGTGGTAGATAAATATAAGTTTCTATATCAAAAGTATATATGCAATTAAATATTTTTTGTAATTTAATATTATAATTTTATGTATTTTCTATGGTTATTTTATTTGAAAACAAAGTAACCTACTTTGTTTGCGAAAAAAATAATTTTTTTCAAAAAATTATAATTTTATTTGTATTTTTTGTTAATTAAACTATTACTTTGTAATTCTTTTTAGTTGCAAAAAAAAATTTTAATTTTATAAAAATATTGACTTATTTTTTGTAAAACAATAACTTTATGAAAAGAAAAATAATTTTATAATTATAAAAAATGACTCAGGTACGAAAAATCATAATTTTTTTATATTTTTTGGTAAATTAAATTTTTTTTATAAAATTTATAGGTATATAAATTTAAAATATTAGCTCAATCATTTTAACATTTCTCATTTTTAATTAGTAAAATATAACTGCAGGTTAATTTAATTACAATATTTTAAATATTTTAATTATATTTATAATTTGTTACTATTCTGTTGGTTATAAAAAAAAATTATACTTTATTTTAAAATAAAGTAATTTAAATATTTACTTATACGATACTATTTATTAAAAAATTGTGATTTTTTATAAGAATACATTTTTTGGTAATTACAAAATTTTTTTTCTTTTAAAATTATTAATTTATATAAAATAAATTATATTTTTATAAAATTAAATTTTTTTTGCAATTAAATAAAATTACAAAAAATAATTTATTTTACAAAAAAATATAAATAAAATTATAATTTTTCATAAAAAATTTATTTTTTTATAAATAAAATAAAATGTTTTATTTTAAAATAAAATATCTATAGAAAATACCTATAATATTAATACTATATATAGAAGTTACACTAATAGACTTGTAGTGGAGCGTGCGTGCGTGGAGCTAGCAAAACAGAAAAAGAACAGCTTTTTCTAGTTTCACACACCCAACCCGCAAAACCCAAACCGGAGACAGTGAAAAACAGAGAGATGGGAATCACAGCCAAGTCCAAGACTAAGAGCAGCACAGAAAACTGGGGTATGGGATTACTTCTAGTTTTCTTCCAAGAAGACAACTCTTCCTCCGCCGTCACAACGGCCGCCTCCACCACCACAAACTCCGCCGCCATTGTTGATAAAACTAGTACTCCTTTCTCTTCTTCAAGCGGAAATAATAGTTCAAAAACTATAAAAAGAAGCAATTCCAATAACCCAATTCTTACAAGAACCCAATCCACAATTTCAATTTGTGCTCTTCTACTTTTTCTTACTCTCCTTCTTTTTACTCTCTCAACTTTCGAACCCACCACCACAATTAAAAGCCCACGAAGATTTCTCTCAGATAATAATAAACCGGCCACTAATGAGTTCAAGAACCACCACTCTATCGCCGCCGGAAAATCAAGACTTTCCTGGTTTTCCAAGATTTGGAGTAAAAATTACCACCCAAAAAATGGCACTAAAAGAATTGAATTATTTCTCTCTTCTTTTGCTCTTCAGGGAATGGGTAGGCTTTATAGCAGGGGAACCAGAGCCATGAGTGATCTTCTTGTCGCGCATGTTGCAGAAGACACTAATGAAGATGAATTCAAGCTTTTCTTGAGACTCTTACATAGGTCAGGTCTCACTTCCAAAGCTGATGTTGTTTTTATATTCCCTTCTTCATCTTTTTCTTCAAGATTTCAAGATTTGATTCAAGAAGAGAATGACTCGTTCTTGAAACTCGTTCACTATTACAAAGAATTGAACAGTACGAGTCATGACTCGGTGTCGGCGCGGCTGAGATTTGATGTCACTCAGTTTGTCAAACATGGGAAGAAGGTAATTGGTGAACCTCTCTGGGGAAAGAGAATTCGGGTTGTCAATAATAATAAAAATTACAATGAATCAGAAGGGAAAGGTGGTGACTTGACTCTGTTGAGTTATGGATCGGTGGTGGGCTTCGAAACGAGTGAGCTTGACCCGGAGAACTCAGTTGCTGGGTTTTTAGACCATGTTCCAATGAGTTTGAAAAGATGGGCTTGTTATCCAATGCTACTTGGTCGAGTTAGAAGAAATTTTAAGCATATAATGTTAGCAGACGTGAAAAAATTAGTATTACTGAGTGACCCACTCAGCCAAGTCAGGAATTTACGTCTGGAGTCAGTGTACATATCAACAAAACATGATAGTAGTAGTAGTTCAACTTCAAGCAAGCATAGCAAGAGAAACTCGGACAAAACTCAGTCTCGTTCTCAAGTTAACCCAGCGATTTTGATGGGTGGAGCACGGGGAATTCGAAGGCTTTCAAGTGCAATGTTAACAGAAATCGTTCGAGTTGCAATGCAACACAAAACCAAGAAGAATTTAATTACTGAATCAGCAATTTTGAGTGAACTGGTAAGCAATGGACATATATTGAAGAACATTGATTTGATAACATCGACCGAGTCAATACCGGAAGCGAGTTCACTCGTCCGGTCAAACTCAAAGTCGGACCGGTGGTATAATCATAGAATAATCCAACGTAGTAATGTTGATTATGATCTTAATTCAATTATTATGAAGCATATATGTTCATGTGAAGTAGAATCTTCTGTTTATAGAGATTGCTAGCTACCAAATCAGAAAAAAAAGACAGGTGAATAGAATTTTAGGGGTAAAAATAAATGAGGGACATAGAGAGTTTTTGTTGTTTCTATAGTTTTTTTTTTTTTTTTTTTTAAATATTGTTATTAATTTTTTATTTAATTTATTTTCCCAAATAAGTTTTTGTTTTTACATGTAAATGTTAATGTTAATGTTAATTATTAATGAAAATATACATTAAAGTTTTTGGAATAGGTACATTCCAAATGATATCAGCACACTTGACAACAAAATGACCAAAATCAATAATGATTTTTGGATTTTTATAAGCTAAGAAAAATTAACAAATGTCCCTTCAAATTATATACACGTAATTGATTTCATTTTATTTAATAGGTAATTTTTATTTTTTCTTTTATAAATTCAATACCAAAATTGGTTGTCACTTGTGACACACCTTGACGTTAAATGCTCAATTTATTTTATTATTTAACATGATCAAATATATTTATTAAAATTTCACAAGGCATATATGATTTAATTGGTGTTGTTGTGTAACGTATTTCGATTTATTTTTTCCATTTTAAAAAAAATGGCCATTAAAAAAATAAATTTTATTTATAAAAAAGTGACTATTTATTAACTCAATAAAAAAATATAGTAAAATAATTAATTTACTCTTCATTTTTTACTTATGAGAGATATTTTTCATATTTATACTGTAATTAATATGATTTTTTTGATAATTTATCACAAAATTATTATTATTTTGAAAATGATGATTTTTACTTATTAACCATTTTTTAGAATGAATGGAGTATTTGATTTTCATTATATTTATTAAAATGTTAAACAATTTAGATCAATCGGTAAATAAATTTATTTATAATTTGGTAATTCGAATAAAATTTATGAAATAAAATTAAAAAAATATTTTTTATGAAATTACTAATTAATAAATGTTTTGCCTTCAGACAAATGTCAATTATATAATTAAAAAAAAATCCATTACATATACCCTTTAAAGTAAAATTAACTAATTAATTTAATTAATGGTTAGAATCAATTTACTAAGAATGTTAATTATAATAATTAATTGGAGATGGATTGATGGCACTAATCAAGGTAGAAACTTTGAAAATTTGTGGTCATGCTCGTGGTCAACTTTATTATATAATATTTCTAATTTAAACTCAAATAATTATAATTGAAAATTTGATTAATGATTACCAAGAAGGGTTACTATAAAATAACAGATCCTTAATTAAGCACGCCAATGTTCCCTTCTAAAATAACCCTTTTTTTTTTTGCAGAAGGAAATCAAGGACGGATCCTTTTTTTCCATATGAGTTATTATTTTTGTAGCGTGAAAATAGTGAAAGAGAGAAAATTGCAACTTTCTAGGCGAAGATAGTGCAAGAAACTGAGAGAAAATAAAGGAAAGAGAGGAGAGAGAGAGAGTCATGGAGAAAATGTGAAGAACCTACGCGTATAACATTGATTAAAGCAGAGCACGTGATTTTCAAAGCTTCCTCTACGCGTTCATTTCTTTTTTTTTTTTTTTTAATTACAGCAATTAATATTTAATAATAATATTTTTTTAATTATTTTTTTCTTATTTTGGAAGCACAAAAAGCATTAAAACGTGTCATTTAATAAGAGCCTTAAATTTGCTTTTACTTTTTGCCAGCTCTTACTAACAGTACTGTATTATGAATTCACATGGCATCAGAAAATTAAACATTCACATACATTATGCAACAGAAAACGGTGCCGTTTTATTGAAGGTTTCTTTCTTTATTTTATTCTTTTTTTTTTTTCTGATACATATTTATTGGGTGTTTAATAAATGAGAGCTATATTATTATTATTATTATTATTATTGTTTTGCTTCCAAATCCAACAGTGATCTTTTTTACCCATTTCAAGGACTGACAATTGTTAAATGTTTATTGAAGAGAGTTGACATTGTTTATGGTCAGGAGTCTTGTCACTTCAATGCTATTTACTCTTGATCCCTTCAAATTTCCATTCAATCTACGAATTATAAAAATGTGATGTTGTAAGCATGTCTTAAATATCATATGAACGGTTTCGTCTGAATTTTTATATTTATGCTATGTATCTATTATATTTATGTTAATTATATTTATATTAATGAGAATTAATCTTAAAGTAGTAATAAATTATCTGATAAATATCGATATGATTGTTATTTAGCGATATAAACGTAACATGATGTATCAATAAAAAATATTATTATTATATTTTTTATTTTTTATTTTATTAATATAAATTATAAATATATTATTTAAATTATTATTTTATATTTATTTTATTTTATTAATATAAATTATTAATATATTATTTTTTATATTATTTATATTTCAATATATTTAGAACATTATTAATAATTTTTACAAAATTTATTTTTTTATAAATTTTTTATTTGTGGGTGTAAATTATTAGTTGAATTTGACAATTTGATTATATTTTGTTTTTATATATTTATTTTTAAAAATTTAAATAATGAATTTGTATAAAATCTAAATAAGTTTAATAGCAGACAAGAAAATTCAAATCCTCCCCAATACTCTTTTTGATGGTGATTAATTAATATTATGGTGTATTTATTTTTTTAATTTTGTTTTATTTAAATAGAATATGGAGAGATTTTTTTATCATCTTTTTCATCTTGAATAATATGATTTTTTCTTATAATGAATTAATAAAATAAGACTAATTTATTATTATTATTTATGTAATTTAAATTTAAATTATTATTATTATTATTTATGTAATTTGATTATTTTAGACATAATTATACTTATTTAAGTGTTAATTAATTTAATATATTATATTTTAGATGTTATATTCTATTTCTTATTAAATTATATCAGTTTGCTAATTATTTTAAAAAATTCAAGGTAACAGCGGCTAATTCAGTCCAATTCCATTGCACCGATTTCGATATCAATATGATGCGTAAAACCGTTATTTAAAACCCTAGTTATAAGTCATATACTCCCTCTATCTCATTTTATTTGATATATTTTTCTTTTTAAAATATCCTAAAAAGCACGTTCTGTTTCTATTTTTAATATTTTAATATTTTTTTTTACTTTTTATACGTATTTTGTCATTATATATTAATTCAAATTTTTCCTATAAAAGAAAAGAAAATTTAATTATATTTAATCAAGGATATAAAAAAAAATATTATCCTATTTAATATACTCTTAAATTTTGTAAAAAAACAATTTTAACACTATTTAATTAAAGATTCATTAATATCTTCTTGTATAATATCTAGATTTGTCTCTAATTTAGATCAATTAATTAAATTCTAATCAAGAGGTATAATCTTATTTTGAAATCTTTTTGCAAGCATTTCTCATAACTAAATGGAAGACTTATCAAAATGAGACTTTTATAGCCAAATCTAAAACCAATATCAATGGTTTACTTTTCCTTATAATATGATCTTGAGCTTAGGAGGAACGCAAATTGCGGACATCAAAATCCTACGATGTCCATAATCTATAGAACCCTTTATTCCATATGGTAACGTCCAACTCCTCGCACTTGAGTAAGATAATTGCGTCCAAGCATTACCTTATGTCAACTCCCTCAATACCTAACAATCACATCCTCAAATTATTTTGTATTTATGAAAGTGTTGTAATTGATTCATACTTTCAAATAACTTTTATTACTAATAAGTGATTCGGACTAAAAATAATTTCTAATAACTAATAAACATACGTACATAAAGTGTTCTTATTTTTTCTTATAAATAATTAAAGAAAAAGATAAAAGATGACTTAATTATCTCTCTTTTCACTTCTTACCTCAACTCACTCTCACACACTATATTCTCTGTAACTCACTGATTTAAGCATTTGAGACTTCCCATTGATCAGTCTCAAAAAACCTTTAACTCTTTTTTTATCTATCTATAAATTAATCTTATCCTTTACTGACTCCTCCATTAATAAAATGAGGTGACTTTAGATTTATCAATAACATTAGAGGCCTGTTTGCTTGGTGTTACCCTCTACAAGGACCACAACTTGCTTCATAACATCCTCTTTCACGCTTATATTATTGATTTCTCTTATTGTCTCATGCATAACTCCTCTTATTCTTGTCGTTTATATCTCTTCAGCCTCTTTTTGAATACTTCTTCTATACATGTTCATTCCATTACATTTATCCCTTCTTATAGTTCTTTAATTTCAATAAGATCTTAAAGGTAATTATTGAATCCGCTCAAATCGATATATTTTACTATTTAAACTTGACTTATTCATGAATCTTGAAGTTTGACATCTATTTAAAATTAATCACATCTTATTTTCATATTTAGATTTATGTTCAATGAAATACTTGAAATATTTAAGTTTAACATTAACCTATTGTATGAATTCAAATTTAGATTTTGAGGGATAATCTAATTGAAACTTGTATAAACTTTTATGAATTTGAGTTTGTGTTCAAAATTAATGATTTTATCTTGCTTAAATTTAATTATTGCGTATAATATAAAATATTTTTTTAAAAAAATTATAACTATTTAAGTTGGATATTAGTATGATATTTAAATTTAACTTATCTGCTTATTTAATTATTTCTAGTTTAATTCTATTAAATTTTTTTTGGAGCAGTAAATGAGGAATCAAACTTAGGTATATTATTCAGATTATATATGCACTTACTATTAGCCTATGCCTTAGTGTATTTAAAATTTTTTTAATTAAATATTTTACAAATTGATTATTCTTTTGATTTAGAAATTTAGATGTCAATTTCAACCTATGTTATAATCAAATTACCATAAAAAATAAATAATTAAATAGTACTTGATAATGAGGTTATTAATTGGAAATGGTTCAATTATAGATGTATAGGGACAAGGTCAACATTTTTGAAATGATTAAAATTGATAAAGGCAATTCCAACTTCTCACAAAAGTTATAAACCATGTGGAAAGTATAAAAGAAGCAACTCACTATTAATTTTCCATTGATGAATCAAAAATTAGCTTTAGGAAATGTAGGTAAATTATTTTAATTAAGAAATAGGTATTTGAATCAATTGATGATAGTGCACACTGAAAGTGAAACTTGTCTTAAGGTCATTTTTGCATCATTGGATACTTTTCCTTCTTTTCTTTTTTTTTTCTTTTGTTTTTTTCCTTAGAATTCTTCACTTTATTTTTCTTTTGAAAAGGTCTACTTCGATTGGATTTTGTACATTAAGGTCAGTGGGCACATTTGAGGGTAGGAAAAGAGACTACAAAATTGTCTTATAAGAAATATTTGAATTTATTTTTCTAATATTGAGAAAAAAGAATTCGAAATTGAGTTTACTACTTAAATCATGCAGACATTTATCATTAAATTTAGCAATTTATCATTCAATTTAAATCATACAGGCATTTATCATTAAATTTGGCACTTACCATTCTATTATGTTTGAGTGTACAATATTTAAATTTTCTTAACCAATTATAAAATAATTTTTTTAATATATATAGCATTATAGGCATATAATAATGATTATATCTATTTATGGGTGGAGTTTGAGTTTAAAAAATATTAAATATTTTAAAAACTTGATCCGACTAATCCATAATTTCTTTTTAAATTGAAATTTGCAATCAATCGATGAATAAGAATAGTGATAATGTGTTGAATATGGGCATAATATTGAAAAAAAAAAGTTCTTTTTTTCTATCTTTAAGCACCTTGTGCCGTATAAAGTGTATATGAGATTAAGAGATAGTGCACAAAACGTTTGAATCCACATATTTTACTAAAAGTTGAACAAGAAAGTAACATTTACGTATATAATTGAAAGAAAATAAGCAAATTAAACTCTATAAAAGAAAGAAAGCAAAATCAACATCTTAATTAGCATTGTGTTTTTAGTCAAAATGTCATCATACACATAGTTGTCCAAATTCAATAATAATTAATTGAGGAAATTTCATATTTTTGGTAAATATTGATCACCAATTGAATTGGTGATGAGGGACAATATGTACAATGTGCATTGTATAATTTACCCCTTTAATTTATTTGTCAACCTGAAAATGATGAATTAATTAAAAAAGGAGACTTGAATGTACTAAAATTTAAAGTCTCTATCTATAATTTTCATTATTTGCAATATTAACATGTGTTTTATTATAATATGTTAACATTATAATATATTTATATAAGGCAAAACAATTGAACAAATAATCATAGTATCAAAATAATAACTCAATTTTAATAGTAAAATATCTAATTAGAGATATTATCATTATGTATTAGATATATTTATAAGTCGGACTTAAACTTAAAAAATATTCAAATTTTTTAAGATTCAATATGCTCGACTCTAATTTTCTTCATTAATTATGATTTGTAGTATGATTCATCGACAAGCCTAGAATTTTAATTAAAATCAAATTAAAAAAAAAAATCCTTGCACGCTTACCACCCAAGTGCTTCAGTTCTTGCTCATACAGACATCAAATGTTCGCTCTTTGTGAAAAAAAAAAAAAAAAAAAAAAAAGCCACCGACAATAAAATATGATGCCACGTGTCTTCATAAGATTCATATATACATGAGACAATGACAGTCTTCTTCATTCATTGGATTTCAAGTGTGAGAATATGTTGGTGGGCCAGACAGTTCACATAGGATAATGGCGGATCTAATAATAATATGCAAATTAATTACTATTGTTCCATAGTTTTTACCTAATAATATTATTTAGTTTTACTTTTTTTTATGTATATTATTTTAATTCCTATATTTCCTGAAACATCAACTATTCAATTATTAGTGACAATATGAGATTTCGGCCTCCCACATCAGTAGTGTAGAGTATATGTAGAAATATAAATATTAATAAACTTTTTTAAAATTGATAAAATTTTGAGATGTGTACGTATTCTTTCTTTATCTTAGTGTATGTTTATCCTATTAAAAAAAATCTATACTCTTATAATATATTATTTTTGAAAAAAATAAGAGAAGGGACATTAACTCGAAATCCATGAGCCATTAGTAAATTTACCCCATATGTATGTGTGGGTGTGTGTTAGGGTTTTTGAGTGAAAGAGAAGAGAGAAACAAAACTTGGAATAGCAAAATCTGCATTAAATAAGAGGATATGATGAAATGGTTGATATGTGGATATGGAAACTTTACTACTGTTATGGTCAGTTTATGTGAGCAAAGTCCAATATACAAATTTGTTATTATTAAAGTTAAACAGAGCACTGGCACTTGGGTTGGGCCCCTACCTTTTATTTATTATATATATATATATATATATATATATATCGGTGATACTGACTTGGAAGATTTCAGTGTACAATTGCTTGGCTGTCACTTCTTCCATATGGTCCCATGCCTACTGCATTTCATTTGCATGTATAGTAACATCACACACAGACATAAATACATAGCCAAAGCCAAATAATTTTTACCGATCTTCGACATGAGCTTATTACCAGTTATCACTTCTTCATTTCATTTGTAGTTATCTGGTGCTAAGAGATATCGAGTGCTGCTGGAGTGACACTATAGGTGTATTTACAATAGAAAATTTTCAAGTTCATATTTCAATTTGTACGTAATTTAATAAAAATTTTATCTATAATGCATGAAAAATTTATAATTTTAAACAAGTATTATTAATTTAAGGAAGATAATTTAATTGGTGTATTAACCAATAATAAGATGAAATATTTTAAAAGTGTATGTTAGAATTCAATTTCATTAATATTAAATTTCTCAATTTATTACTAAAAAATTATAGAAAAATAATTCAATCCGCTTATATGTATATGAGAATAAACTTGCTTATATAAAATAAATGTCTTATTGATCAATAACTATTCTATTAATAACTAGGGGAAGAATATGAAAATTTTATTTTGGGGACCAAAATTAATAAGAGAACAAACCAAAATGAAAGGTTTTTTTTTTAAGACTTTCCAATAGTTTTTGTTTCAAATAATAATAACCAATTATATTTTAAAAATCCCTTAAGGACTCATTTTCTTTATGCATTACATACTCAAGATATTGTTATTTTTTTTTATGCATTATAGACTCAAGATATTGTGTCTTCTATTCTACTAGGATATTGGAGGCAAACTGATGCATGAAAGCAGTGGTAAGCTCTATAAAAGAGCAGATGCTTCCTTCTTCTAAACTATCAAACCACTATCGTAGCTCCTTCTAGTGAGCCTTTAAAAGGTCTGCATAGTACTTCATCATCAGTAGTCTGGAGTTACACCATATGCTTGTAGTCCAAGATACAGACTCTAGGATCTATTTCACTATTATTCTTTCTAAGGGAAGGTGGTTTGAAATTGATGGGCATGCGATAATCTTGTATACCTTTGACAAAGGTGACTTTAATGCCAAAAGGTGATTGATGCAAGAAATTTCTTCATAGCTTCCCTCACATCTTTGTCTGTCCCCCTACTATAACATTCTAGCCTTTATGATCTCTTCAATATGAGGAAGAGCCAGATTCAGACTCTTCACCTCTTCTCCCCCTCTTATCAAATTGTCCATCAAGGATTTCTATATCCTTTGACCTTCCTCTCCTTCTATTGTTCCTCCTACTATTTGCATAACATCACTTTTCTCGTGAGGATGTGAACGATGATCATCTTTACCATGCCACTTACTCCTTGCATCAATATCTCTATTATACGTATGCATAGGTCCTGCTCTAAGAGGAGGCACTCTAAAGTTCTCAGAGCTCTCTTCTCCATCTACAGGTGTGTCATGTTCTCTTGTCTGCACCACTTCATATCTTATCCTCCTTCCTTTGTCTCAACCATCATATGACCATCCACTGCTCCAAATGCGCCTTGTGACTGATCTCCAGAGGTCAAGCATCTTATTGTTTCTCGTTGTATTTTGATTCAAAGGCATTGGTTGTTATGATGCAACTTGGATGACTGCAGCTAGGGCATTTACAAGTTTTATAGCTAAGCTAGGTTAGTAAGGTTTATAGTAGCAATACTAGGAATTGCAGAGGATTATTGCAAGAACAAGTTGCCTAGCAGTTGAAAAGAGCTAGTCAAGTCAACAGTCCTAGGAGTTTATGTATCCATGGGGGAGGGGATGAGTGTTGGGAGTGTGAGTGATTAAGGGACACATCATCTTTGGGGCGAGTCATTTTCCAAGAGAACAAACGGGTTTTTTTATTGTGCTTGAATATTTTTTGCAGGTAGAGAAATGTTTTTAGTTCGTTTAGGAAGCAAGAAATAATATTTTTGGCCAAGAAAGGAAAGCAAGTGTTGCTATAAGTATTGCTGTCCTTAGAGAAATAAGAGAATCTGAATGTCTAAAGTGAGAGATCTGCCAACGTTTCCCATAGAGCCACCAATCGATTAGAGTTTGATCAAAGAAGATGATTAAGGTTGGATCTCTTATATTGGGCTTAAATAATATAGACTTGCAAAGATAGAAATATTGGTTAGGAGGACTAGGCCTTGTGCTTGACAAAGGAACTTTGACACTTAAATCAGTAGAAAGCTTCACCAGCGACCAAAAAAGGAGGCTTCTCCTCTGAAGTCAAATTTGTTAAGAGCTTTTTTAGTGAGAGAAAGAAATGAGAGAAATGTAGAGTTTAAGCTACTTTCATTGTATGTTGAGCACCCTTTTTGGAAAGTCTTTGCATCTATCTCTATAAAGAGAGAATGTCCCCTAATTGATGTGGTAAGTACACAGATAGTAGAGAGGATGGCCTACTGGCCTGTCGCTTGTCATGTAGCAAGTTGGCGGTGTCAAAGGGCAAGAGTACGCTGCCTAAATGCTCTCCTTTCTCCGACACAAAGAGGCTAATGATGTACTTCATGACATCAGCTTATAGTTAGATAGCCTGCTGAGCAAACTATTATTGATCAAAAGAGGGGCAAAGCTTCTCTTAGAAGGCGAAGCAAGGGCTTTACCTCATAAGAACAAAAGGGTCCTTCTTTTAGGCTTACCTATAGTGGGCTTTATCTTAGTCGTTAATTACTCTAGAATCATTGACGGGCTTCGTCAAAGTAGGTTTTGAGTTTCTTTAAACCCATTATTTCTTTGGGTTATTTCTTTCCCTCATCAATAATATTTGGAATCTAATAGTATCAATGAATTCTTGTGCAAAAGCTTATTATCTCTCTCTTTCTCCCTCTCCTTTTAATTTTAAATAATCACATTCTCTCTCTTTTTAATTTTAGATAATCATATTATCAATACAATGAAAGAAGATAAATAGTTAAAATAGTTACTAATGATATTTTTATTAATTAAATAAATTCAAAGCAATAAAGCATGCCAAAGGACTAAAACAATAAAATTAAGATTTATATTTTATTAAATTTATTAATACATTTTAAAATTAAACTAATTATCACATAAATTATAATTTTCTTTTATATTATTTTTTAGAGTCTTTATATCAATTTAATTTCTTTATCAAACATATAATTTATTATAAATATTTTAAAAAATAAATGAATATAAATCAAGCAATATGTGACATAAATCTAGTTTATTATTAGGAAAACCAAAGAGTTAGACTAGTTAGGGGCAGAAAGAAAATTGCAATATCAATGTGATGATTAAATTAAATTGATACATCACATGAAGATTAACTAGCTAGAAAGGGAATAATTAGTCATCAAATTTGGAAGGTTAAAAAAAAAAAATTGATACAGGGACAAAGTGTTTGGAGGCCAGCCATGGTTATATTTTGAAAAAGTAGACAAAATTGTGAGGTAAATTTTAAAATTTTCAGAAGTTTTGGGGTCATAGCCTCTTCAAATGCCTTTCTTGGTTCCGCCCCAGTAAATAATAAAGTTTTATTCCTTACTTTATTTTTTTTACAATATTCCTTACTTTATTGTTAATAATTTGATTATAATAAATACATTTTCCTTTATTTATCTTAGCAAATGATTCATCTTTTTTATAGTAAATTTAACACCAAATAAAATTTGAATTTAAAATCTTTCAGTATTAAAAATAATTTTGATACTACTAAGCTAAAGATTCATTAATATAAATAATTAAATTTTAATTGGATTGAAAAGTAGATAATCATATTTAAAAAGATAAATTACTATTTAATTTTTTAAATTTGATGTAATTAATTAATTTGTATTTACTTTTTAAAAAATTAACTAATTAATACCTTAATTTTAATTTCATCATATTATTTAATCATTCCGTCTAATTTTTATACTATTTTCTATTAAATTTATGCAAAATGACTAAAATATCCTTATATATAATAAATATAAATATAATTTTATTATTTAAAAATAAAATAAAAAATTCAAATTAATAAAATTATATAATAATTATATAATAATAAAATAATATTTTAACTATTTAACTATTATTTAATTTTATTAATATAGATATTTTTTATTTTTATTTTATATAATAATTATATAATTATATAGTAACAAATAATTTTATAATTTGATGATATCAAATATAATCATTATATAAATATTATTTACTTTTATCAATTTAAATTTTTTATTTTTATTTTTAAAAATAAAAATAAATTTATATTTATTATATATATAATAGTATTTTTATTACTTTTATAAAATTTAATAAAAAAAAGTATAAAAACTAAATGGAAGAACTAAATAGTCTAATGAATCAAAACTAAGAGATTAATTAATTAATTTTTTAAAAAAATAAATTAATCAATTAGGTTAAATTTTAAAGATTAAATAATAATTTATTCAAAAAATCTACTAGAAAATTTTTATATTTAAATTCTGTAGAATTTAAGTGGAGGAGAATAATTCTATAATGTATATAAATAACTAATAATCAATAACTTACATGGATAATTAATTTTCCATTGCACAAAGAGATTGAATATTATATGATATATATTTTTATTTGATTTTCGTCCAATTTAAAATCTCAGTGTCTTTACACACGAAAGTTCATTGATAAAATATAATATTATTTAATACTAATTAACTCACTTAATTTATGAGTGATTTCCAGCATATATTTATTTATAAATAAAAAGTTGAAAAAAAATTATTTATGGCCAAAAGGTTGGGAATGTTACTTAAAACTTGGGTTGGGCATGCATACTTTTTTATTATAATAAAAGAGACGGCTCCCCACCGCCTTCTGCCGAAAGGTTCATGGCCGCTCCTCCGTCAACAGCGCTCTCTATTTATTCCTTTTTTTTTTTTTTCTTTTTTCATTAGTAATTCTTTTTTTTTTTTTTTTCCTTTTTTAACGTTAAAAAATTTTAAGAAAGAACATTAAAAAAAAAAAGAAAAAAGTAAAAAGAAAAGAGATTGTTTCCATGAACGATAATATTTTCCTATATTTTTTAGTACATCACGAAAAACAATAAAAAATTTATTAAAATATACACTAAATAAATTATACAAAATATATATATAACAAATTAAAATCAAATGTTATATTGCATGTCATTACTCAACTTGAGAATATATGACCGGTATTAGGACACGGATGATATACATGCTTACCAGTGCTTGTAATAAGCTTAATAATTTACGAATTGATAAACCATCAAATCAACCATTATTTTCATCACAGAACAGGACTTTGAGCCTATAGGTTAAGCAGACTTGTTTTTTCATCCATTCAATGCCATTCTAATTTAATATATTAACTATTTTAAATTTCAAATCAAAATAAGATTCTACTTAACTAGGCACTCAACAACTCAAAAAAAAAATTACAAAAGACGATTGAATTAAATTACAGATAATAGGGATAGTATTACAAAGTTCTAGAATAATAATACAATAAAATATAATATCTAATACATAACTAAGTTTAATAAAATACATATTATTGCTGAAAAATAAAGACAAAATAACTCAATAAAAATTTTCTTCATGAACTCATACCATGACTTGAAAAAATAATTTGAACAAGAACTAGTGTTCGACTCACTGAATGATACTAACTAATATATCAACCTAGTATCCTATATACAGGTAACTAATATTCATGCTGGTATACCGTATCATAGAGGCAAATAAATCACATAAAAAAAATAATGGAATACAATCCATAGTACCATGCTAAATCTCAATATGGGGAGCCAATTTTCCTATCTTTCCTCTCTAAATCCAATATTAGGATCACAATCGTTCTAGCAACGCTGACTCGACTAGTAGCAGCTAGGCTATGAGCAGGCTTCTAGCTGTCAGCCACTAGTCTTAACTCATTTTATCTCAATTATCATCATTAGATTCACATTCTCCTAAGTAGCATTGTGTCATTCCAATCTCATCTGTCAACCACAAACAATTATGTATAAACAATTATTAATTCATCAATTATAGTCAAATGCTAATATATATATATATATATATATATATATATATATATATATATATATATATATATATATATATATATATATATATATGTATATATATATATATATATATATATATATGTATATATATATATATATATATATATATATATGTATATATATATATATATATATGCTAATGCATCAAAAACAGAAAAATACATGTGATAGTATCATTCACAAATTCTATGAAGTGTCTAACTAACTTTCCTCTTGAAGTGTAATATATGGTGACAAAGGGACGCCTGAAACAATAACACTGAATAACGGATGAGATTATTAGAAAGAGAATCACTTACCTCTAAGCCTATACCTAAATGACTTTTAAAATTCAGCTGAAATTTCGGTAGCAGAAGCAAATTAAAAAGATATGATTTGAGTGTTTAGTGCTTGTCTTGGTTTGAAAATTCAAGGACAAATTTTTTTAAGGGAAAGATTGTAATAACCTGAATTTTTATTTATTTTAGAAAATTCTTATTTTGTATGAATGTGATTATTTAATTATATTTGATATATAATGTTTAAATTTTCATTTTTATAGGATTTCAAATTTTTTCGAATTATATATATATATATATCTTATTTAAATTTTGAAACATATGAACTAAATATAAAGAAAATATTTATTTATATATTTAATTATTTACGAAAATATTTTATTAAAATTTTAAGTGGTTATTATAAAAATTATTTAAGATAAAAAGAATTATTTTGAATTAATTAGACCAATCAAATTCCACCCCTAAGTTCAGACAGAGAAGAGAGAAAGAGAGAGAGAGGAAGCTACCCACCAAGGAGTCCACCATCACAAGCTCGGAGCCAATTGACGCCAGAGATCACCGCACGAGCTGCCACATTGCTAGCCAGCTAGCAGGTTTTCCAAGTTGATTTCGGCAATTTTGACTTCCGTTCATGGCGATTTTAGTCCCAATAGACACCTCTCCTCTTAAGTTTTGTTTTGGTACCTCATTTGTGAATTTTGGCTAACATTTTATTTTGACCAAAAATCGGCAAATTTCCAGGCTGTTGACGTCAGTTTGAGCGAGCCTTCGGCTAGTGAGGGAGAGTGGTGAATATTTTCATACTTTTCACTTTAAGACGAGTCTATTGACGTCAATTTGTCATGATCAATCGCTATCAATGTTTTTCGGCGACTTTTTGGTGAGCTTTACTGATAGTTCAAAATTAATTTTTGATGTCTATTTCAATGAAGAAATTAATTAATTTTGCATTTTTGATTTATTTATGAATTTAATAATTAATTATCATTAGTTAAATTAATTTTAAAAATTGTTAAGAATTCTATAAATTAGCTGAAAGTAATCTTATGAAAATAAATTAAATTAATGATATTAGAATTCAATGGTCTCTGTATAATTATTATACAATTTACGAAATTATATGATTTGTTGAGATTTAAGTTGAATAATATTAAAGGGTTCATATATATATATATATGTATGTGTGTGTGTGTATGTTAGTAGATTGATTTTAATGAAGCTGATAAATGGATATTGTGACGATGTTGTTGGGTTGGAGACTAGGAGTGGTTTTGTAATTGTGATTGATTATATGAAAATTCATTGATAATTTAAAATTGTTATTTCTCTATTACAGTTGAGTAAAATCTTAATAAAATGAAAATTTAAATATTATATATCAAACATAATTAAATAATCACATTCCATACAAAATAAAATTTTTCTAAAATAAATAAAAAAATCAAGTTATTACATTGCATATCTCTCATACCATATAAAATGCAATTGAGATAATAAAAAATGGACATTTTTATGCATGGATCATATATTGTAACTAGGTTTTTTGAAAAAAATTAACTATATAACTTTATTAATATTTTTAGATGAAAGAGGCAATTCTCATTTATAAAAATAAATTGTATGATTACAACATAAATCATGTTTTTGAATTTAATTTAAAGGATAATAATCTTTACAAGTAGAAAAATAACTATGTTGACAGAACAATTGATTCGTTTATTGCTCGACTCCATGGCTATATCATAACATAACTCAACTTCTATATCTTTAAATGAGTCTGATCACATAATTACAAATATCCAATCTATTATTTATATTGAAATCTTCAACATTAATCCTATATAAGAATAATAATAACTCAAAAATTGAAAAATAAATATTTTCATAAAAGAAGAACAAACAACTTCCATCAAAAAAATAAAAATAAAAACAAACACAAACACAAAAAAAAAAATAATACTAATAAATATGCCAAGAGCTTATTTGTATTTATTAAAACAAATAAAAATTATGAAAACGTGAAATGATGAGGTTACAGTCAACTTCTTTTTTAGTTGGCAATAATAATAAATAAATAATAAAAGAAAATTTGTGAGAGAGAAAAGGAAAAGAGAGGATTAGGACTTTAATATTGTTTTAAATTTGATAACAACTTGTAATATTTTATTTACTTTAAACAAATAAGAAAATTTGATGATCGATGATTTTTATTATAAGAAAAAAATTGCATGTAAAGTTAAACAATTAAGACAAATAACTTGTCAATGTGAATAGTTTGATTTTTTTTTTTAATTTAGTTTTATAATTATTTTAATTTATTTAAAATTTAAAGCTAAGTTCTTGTATATATGTATAGAAAGAATATAAAAAATAAAAAGAAAGAAAAAATAACTAAATCCAATATTCCTTTTCCAATGTTTTAATTAATACTGACAAGAATATATTAATAATTAGATTTGATAGATCCATTGAAAGGAACCTCCTGTAATCTTTTTGAATGTCTTATAATATTGCTTAATCATGTAATTAATGGTGGAATCAATGATTATTAATAGGTTTATCGGTTTGAAATACTCTTAAGTTTTATTTGGATTAAAAAATTTTTAAATTTATAGGTTTAATAAAATTTATAGATTTTAAATTTATGAATTGTATAAAATTCATAAATTGTGAAATTCATAAATTTTAAAAATTTCACTTTTTTATTGATTATAAAATTAATAAATTGTTAGGGACAATCTTGGAATAAAAAAATTTTATCATAATTCTTCATATATAAAAAATAGTGGATTTTAAACTTTCTCATCTAGAAATTGGGAAATTAAAACTTTTAAAAATGAAAAATTTTGGAAGATGAAAAATTTTCAAAATTCACGAATTTTAACAATCTTTTGAATTGTCAAATGATGAAATTAGTTTAAATTTATAGGTTTTGTAAAATTTTTCATTTGAAATCTCTCATACCAAACGATGCCTTAATTTTTTGAATTTTTATAATTAAACTATATCTTTTATAAATAAATTGTTATACTCAAAACTTTTAAAGTTGTTTACAATTATATATTTTGATCAAAATTATTGTTTTGAACTTTTTTTTTTCTCCTAGTAACATATGGATTAAAATATGATCACACCATTAGTATTAAACTTTTAAAATTTACTATATTAATGTCTAAACAATTTTTTTGAGTGGATGAATACCAAAACAAGATTTTTGAAAATTAAAAAACTCATTGGACAAAAAAATTATTCAAACACTAAAATAGTATATTTAAAAAAATCCAAACACTATTGATATGATTTTTTCATAAAAATATAAATGACATATTATTATTTAATTCACCATATTTAATCTAATTAATAAGTTCATCCCTTCATTTTTATAAACAAATTAAATGATTGTTCATATTTATTTTTGTTCACAAACAGTCATTTTGTTTAAAATAACTGAAATTTTCCATCAAGTGAAAAAAAAAAATCAAAATACCCTTGAATAAATTATGTGATTATAAAAGTTAATATACTATTGTCTCTCATTTATTTCTTTATTTATTTTTGAATAAAAACTCAAATTAAATATTAATTTTTGAATTTTCACCTAATTTTTCTAAAAAAATATTTTATATATTATAAATAATAAAAAGTATATTTTTATTATAATAACAAAAAAGATTCTACACTATAAAAAATATATAAACTTCATTTTCATTATTTTGAATGCACATATAATTTTTTTTTACTCAAAATATAATTTTTTATATTATTAGAATATATAAATATTTTTAAAATAAAAATTAAGTTCCATTGAACTAAAACTAAAAAAAAAAAATTATCTTGCTTATGTTCCAAAATCAATTTTGGATCTAATTAGATGAATTGAAAAATCAATTTGAATTTTTTTCTTGTAATAAGGGTATTTTTAGTACTTTTACTATACTGCTAAAAATTATTTTGAAAAATAACACAAGACTACTTTGTTAACAAAAATAAACAGATAGACTATTTAATTAATTTATTAAAAATGAGGGATGAAATTATTAATTAGACTAAATATGAGGAGTTAAATAGTAATATGTTCTTTATATTCCATGTTAAATGCCATTACGAGAGACAAAAACTCAAAGTAATAATTAGGAGAGCTATGTTAATAAAGAGCTAAAAAAATTTAGGATAAATAGGCCATTATTAATGTAAAATTTTATCCAACTCATTTGCTCCTTGTGGAATTGACAATATTAATTTAAGTTAATTAAAGTGGTTGTGCTCGGAATGTAAATGAGTCAATCTACTTCTTGAACTATTTGAATTTGACTTGTAAAATATTTGAATTTGACTTGATTTTAATGAAGTCAAACTTGAGTAGTTTAAGTAACGAATTGAATTGAGTTTGAATATTACAATATTCAATTTGACTGATGACTCGCGAACCTAATAAAGTATTAAAATGTTATATAATTTTATTATTTTATATTACATATAATAATTTACTAATTCAATTTTGAACTCTTTAGAACTTATTTTTATACTAATAAATAAGTTTTTTTCTTTAATATCAATCGAATCTAATAAAGCCGAATTCAAGTATTTTGAGTATCTACTTGAGCTCGAGTTCGAGCTCTAATTAAGTATCAAACATTGAATTTTTTAATCAAAGCAAGCTAGAATGAATTCAATTACACTCTTAAATTATATCTTGTCTTTTTGTGGGATTTAGTATTTTTTTTTTTTAAAGAAGAAGTAAATATAAAATCTGAATAATATTTATAAAATCTGAATAATATTTTCTTACGCTATGAGACGTGAACATATATTCAGATTACCATTTATTATTTTATTTATTTAAATATTGAAAGAGAGATTATTATCTATGAGATTTATACTTTAGTGCAAAATTCTATTAATCTAGATTTGTCATTATGCTAAAATATGGATATTATTATTTTATTACTATGTAGGGTACATTTTGGTCTCATCATACCGGCACATTAAGTTGTATATTATGTTGATCTACGAAAGAATTTTAGACCGAATTCAAATTGCAAGTTGTGTTGTAGTTTTTTTTTTTTTTTTTTTTTAATTAATTATTAAAAATAATTTTGAATTGTTTCTAAAAAATTGTATTTGTATTAATTTATTTTAAGACAAATGTGGTGTTTTGGATTAAATTAAAATATATCAAGTTTAATTAGATTACAGGTTAAATTTACACTAATTATATTAAAATTTCTCATCTCTCATCAAATGTTATTTATACGACAGAAAAAAGAGAATTCAAATTTAAAACTTTTACTCATAATATATAAAATTTTCAGCTTAATCAAATGCCACCCCACGCTACAATATTATGTGTCATTATTCAATAATTATAGAATTTTAAAAGCATAAGTTTGGAAACTTTCCAGAGGATATGGGAATTGTGATATCTAAAAGAATAAGCTTCAAATAGGCAAATACATAGTTTAATAACAAATCAGAATGTATTGGAAAGAGAATCCTTCCTCGCATGATATTAAAAATATGATCCCACATTAATTAATTATAAATATAAAGAGAATCCTTCCTCGCATGATATTAAAAATATGATCCCATATTAATTAATTATAAATATATTAGTTGATTAATATAAAAATAGATTTTCTAATTTTAATAACTAATTTTTAATATTAGTTCTTGCAAATCTATATTAAAAATTTAATATGATATCAGAATTTAATCGATTCTTATATCACCTCATATTCTATTATAATTTAGACTGGTATTTCAATTTCTTATCCGTTAAAGATTTTTTTCAAATTTCTTATTTATTGAGGGTTTCTTTAAAAAAAAATCCAGTTCATATCATAAATTACAATTGTCAACTGAGTTTAATGAAAAATTATCTTCGCCTAGTTAGCCATTTGAGGGGTTATTAAGAATATGATCCCACATTGATTAATTACAAACACATTAAGTGATTAATATAGAAATAAATATTCCAAACTTGATAGTTAGTTTTTAATATTGGTTCTTTCAAATTTATATTAAAAATTTAATACATGGTAAAATATATTAGGTTTATATAGCTAATCATTCTGAAATTTATCATCATATCTATTTTTTATAGTTTTACACTTAAAATTTAATTTTAAATGTTTATATATGGAAATGCATTTTTATAGTATTTCATGTGAAAAGTTTATATAATTAAAAGTTTATATAATTAAGTCATTAATTATATAATTGTAATATTAATTCCTATAACAGCTAATATACTAAAACTAGTTAATTACTTTTTTGGTCTAAAAAGGGGCTAATAATATTAGATCATGTGAACCAATTAATTAGTGTAATAGCATATGGAGTAACATGGGTGATGCATGTAGTTTATACTTTATTTAACAATGACCAACCCTATAGCTTAGATGACTTATTGGATTGTTCCTTTTCTATGGGATATTATAGACAAAATTAATCAAAGGAATGTCAATAAAGAATATACTATATGACTCTTTGTAGGTCTCATAATATGTATATTGTGGAACCTAATTTGCATAGAAGTTAATTATGGTGTGGTGACATGCATGGTCTAATAATGTCAGTTATTAACTGTTTGGTTTCTTTGACTTTCTTAGCTTTTATTGTCAATTTTAAGTATCTTTTGCTAAGCTTATATTAAAAAGTGAAATTCCTCGCATATTAAAAGGCGTAAAATGAAAAAAGAGCGATTAATATTTCAGCATTTCGTACTATTTGTAAAAAGATTGTGTACGAATTATATAAATTTACATATTTTATAAAATTATTATGATTTTGCAAAAGATTGTATTCTATTCCTTAACCATATGTGCATATTTTTTCTTTTTTTTTTTAAAAGGTAAATGGATTTTTTTTTTCTGTAGTAGAAGTAAAGTAGAACAAAATCCAATATGGAATGAAAGGCCAATGTAGCTAGAACTCCAATTCAGAGCAACCAATTTCATGACCCACCCAAAAAGATTGCAGACCATAAGGAAAGAGTAAAATAATAATAATTAATATTATTTAATCTAATCATCATTCATCAACTATTACCAAAATATACAAAATTTTCCTCAACAATGTAAAAAAGTGTAAAATCCACTATATATGCCTACTGTAGAGAGTAAAGACTTTATTTGAATTGATTTATGATTTTTTTTTATTATTCTATAAGGAAAGTTTAAAAAAAATGAAAAACTAGTTGTAAAAATAAATTTTACCCTTATACAATAAAATTATTTTTTTATAAACATTATTTAAAATAACAACAAAATCCTTTGGATTTAAATAGAAATTTTATTGTAGTTGTAAAATTAAAGAAAATTTGTTGATAAATTTTATGTTTATTTTTTTTTATTTTCATTGGTTGAACATTTATTAATTTTTATTTTTATAAATTATAAAATAAAAAGTAGTACCATAAGAATAACGCATGAGATTTAAAGAAAATAAAATATTTAAAAAAATTAGAAAAAAATTTCTATATAGCCTAAAAATAATTATTTTAGAACATTGTGAAAATAAATATTTATCATAGAGATAAAAACATCAAGTTCAACACATCATTGGTGGAACAAAACAAAACACATTTTCAAAGAAGATTAGGAATGAAATCACAAAATTTATAAATTATTTAAAATAATATTTTTTATTTACTTATAAAAAATAAGTAAAATAAATACTTTTATACTATCACTAGTTCAACATTTAATGTATTTTTTAAAATTTATAAGATTGTGAAATAAGTTCATAACTCTTATTTAAGTAGTGGAAATAGAATTTTATTTATTTTTGTTTCGAGTAAAAAAAGAAAATTGCTTTTATTTAAAATTGATATTTTTCAAGAAAATAAAATCAATTATTTTTTAATATGAGATAATAGGAGTGCTAGAAGAATGTGAAAGAATAAGAAAGTATATATATATATATTTTTCACAATGATAGACAGTTTGTCTTTCATGAAGTGAACATTTAAAAATGCTATATAATTCTAATTACTTAATTAATTAATTAATGATAATAAGACAACATTTAAAAAAAGAAGTGATATATAGCATTCATGAGTATGTAAATTATAACATAATTTCTTTAAATAATTGCAAAATTTTAGGTGGTCCTTCAAGATTGAACTTTTATTCACATATAAAAGTGGGATTGATGCATAAATTACTAATTAGATATAGAAAAATGATTAATTTTGCTTCATCATCAAATTCCTTTTCACCTCTTCTCAATCAAGTATAAAGAAAAATGTTTTATCCCTCTTGAATTAATTAATTCATAAAAATCCTTCAAGAATGTACCAAAACATTTAATAAGTTATACTAAGATATAGACATTTCAAGATAGACAAGAAAACAATAATTTAAAGAGATTCAAAGTAGTGGACCCTAAATCATTCACCCTTTCTTGGGCCAAAAATTGTATAATTTAATTTTTTTTTTATTAAAAAAGACTATGATTTATATATTTAATAATTGACAAAAAAAAAAAAAAGCTTATAATCAATTCAAGTAGTAGGTGTTTTGGATGTGTGTATGTGCTTAGTAGGATTGTAATTGAGATGAGAATAAAAAATTTGGTGACCCCATTTATGATTTATTATGTTGATAATAAGAGCCCTATTCTTTATCTTGTACTTATCAATCCACATGCCCTTTCTCAATAAAAAGATATCTTTCAAATGAATGATGTTGTATTAGTGCCCTTTTTATTAATGTCATGATTAAATAAAGGTCTTAATTATAAATTTTCATTAGAATGTTTAGTGAATTTCTTTTGGGTTAAAATATTTGATCAATTTATTATGGATAGAAATCAAATGGAATGAAATTTGAAAGTTAATTTAGTTGGTAATGGAGTCTACCACTCTTTCTTCTTCTTTTTTTTTTTTATTCATGGAATGACTCATTGAGCTGTGAGCTACATAACAAGAGGTAGCCATCCCCTAACACTAGCCATAAAATTAAAATTTTTTATACTTAATCTTTTTAAATTGTTTAATAATGTAAATTTTAAAAGTCTCAATTAAGTTAAAAATAAATTAAAATAATAAGTCAAAATTTTAATTTAGAATATAAATTGAATACAATAAGTGAATAAATTTTTAATATTTGTACAATTTGAAAATTCTCACTTATCCAAAGCCTAAAAAATTAGAGCTCCAGTGCTACTTGTAGTCTTTTAATTGATGATTGTCGTTCTCTGGCTGCACAATTTGTTGATGTGCAATTTCATTTTGTGAAGAGATATGCGAATAAAGCTACTGATATGTTAGCTAGGGTGGCTTGTTCTTTGTTTGATCTCACAGTTTGAAAAGTACTCTCCAGTTTCTTTCTAATGTTATTGCTTCTGCTCTTTTGAATTAACAAAAGTCCATTTTTATGCATAAAAAAATTATTATCGCTGATCATATTCAGCAATTAAATTTTCAGTTTTATCAAATATCATCTTATTTATTAAAATTTAATTTTTAAAAATACTTAAAGAAGTGCTTTCTGAATATAAAAGTTGAATGTGAAGATATGTTACCACACTCATCAAAAATGGAATTTAATTTCAATAAGCATATATTATTTCAACATGTTACTATTCAGTTTGAGAATATCTCTGTCCATTCAAATAAAAGAAAAAAGGCAATGAAAATAAATATTATTTCAACATGTTATTTACAAACTTCATTGTAATTTTATTTTTAAGATTTCCCTCAAAAAAAAATATTTTTATGATAATTAAGTATTATTTTGTTAATTGTTATTTTAAAATATTATATTTCAAAATAAATGACATGTAAAATTTAAATTATCATATACAGAATAAAATTCTAATAAAAAATTTAAAATTCATATACTCTGAACATGAAAATAAAATTTGGAAATGGAAAAATAAAAAAAAAAAGGCTGGGTGGAGTATTGAGGTGTCCTTGATGCTAGCAAATACTATTTAACTAAGAAGGCGTAAAGTAAAAATAATTATATTGAATGTGCCAAAAAATAAATAAATAAATAAAGTTCTTGATAAGGTTTGGTGGGCATCTCTAATTTCTAATCAGTTATAAATATTATCTTTTAGAAGAAAAAAATAATTAAAAAAATAAATATTTAGTGTAATTTCTCAAACGTAAATGTAAATATAAAAGGAAATAAATAAGTAATTATTATAAAATAAATAATAATTATAAAAAAATAGAGAGAATAGAAGAAAAACTATTTCTATGTGTTACACCTCATTGATTGTAATACCTATTTACAGGTGTAAAAAGTTATAAAAATAAGAATAAAAATAGAATTCTATTTACATAAAAATATCTATTTATATAAATAGAATAAACATTCAATTTTATCACATTACTTAAATATTATCTTAACAGTAATACTATTTAAATAAAATGTATTACTTACTAATTTTTTTTATATAAGTTCATATATTCTGGCCATTTATTAATTCCTTTCTAAAATTACGATTAGTAATTTTAATCCTTTCTAAAATTATGGAATTAATTCGTTTCTAAAATTAAGTTTAGTAAGTCTAATCCTTCCTAAAATTATGGAATTAATTCCTTTCTAAAATTACGTTTAGTAGCACAAGAATTTTAATCCAAAAGGAGTCTTGTTGAAGGGATGCTTAAGCACTTTATCAATGGTGTGTTTGCATACCTTTGCACTTATATTAATTTAGGAAGAATAAAACAACTTTAAAACTTACTTGACAAGTTCATGCTAGAAATTCAAAAAATAAATAAATAAATAAATTTATGATAATTTTTATATTTAAGTAACTTAAATTTATATGAAAATGATACTTATTTGAAGAGTAACATTCAAGATTATCATTGAAATTATAGAATTTACAGTGACAAATGAAAAAGGACTAGGTAAATCTTCACTGACAAACAAATAACAAAGCAATACAAGAAATTTCCAAGAGATTGAACAAAATACAAAAATACAATATCAGCTCCAATTAGTACCAAAAAAAAAAATGTAATTTTCATATAGGATAGCATAATGCAGCCTCTGATCAGTTGATAAAACAATTAAGGTATTATTCCAAACAACAAATTTTCATTCCTGAATATTGGAAGTCAAGTACAAAAGCAATACATATACCCCCCCTTTCCTCTTAGCAAATAAAAAGTAGAAAAAATACATATATATATATATATATATATATGAAAGAAGTCGAACAAATCACAAATGTGATACAATACTGACCAAATGAAAGAATTTGACCTGCCTACTGCCTGTAAAAACTACAATCTGGTATCATTACAAAGAGGCAGCAGGAGATTGTAGACCAAAAAAAGGGCAAAACTCACTCTTCAGGCATAATCATAACAAATATGGATGCTAATCACAGCTAGATTCATCAAAGGTAAAAAAAAAAAAAAAAAAAAAAAATGCTACACAAAGCAAGCCAGCAAGGCGGATCATCGAAACCACAAATTTTCAACAGAGCAGTGGAGACCATAATGAATGAGGCAGTGTAAGTCAGAGCATAAGAAAGCAGAGAAATCATTCCTTTTGGTGGATGTGATATCTAAAATAAATCAACTTTCTTCTTCTGCATATCCTGCTTCCATTTTGGCAATTTATAGAATTCTTCTTTTGGCATTCCAAATATGCTCTGGAAATCCTCCACTGACAGATACGCCTGAAAATTGGAAGGGAGAAAACTTGAACATGCAATCAAAGGAACAAATTCAGGTATAGCAACAGCATTCAATAGAATTACACACCTCTCTCCGTTTAAAATCAATTCCAGTCACAGGATTGTCAGAATGAGCCTTCAGTTGATCATAACTGAATGTACTGTCAGTGCTTCCATTACCATTTTCATCCTGCTCAGTGTCTTGTTTTGATTCTGAATCTTCCCCAACACTTTCAGATACAGATGCAACTTCCTCTGTCTCCTTGCCTTCGGCAGCTTCTTCAGAACCCTCCACTTCAGAAAGTGAAGTTTCACTCTTCCCTTCAGCTGCAATGTGCATAAACACATCAGACATTACAATTGCAGTCATGCACGCACAAACGTGTGGCCCAAATTAATTAAAGAAACAAACAAAAGAAGAAGATACAGACAGATTCTAAAGCAACTGTGCTTTTACAAGTAAAGCAATGTCAACAAGACAAATTTTGGTTTCTTACTAGTTTCTGGGGGAGGACTGCGGGAAGGTGAGCTTTCAGGTGTTTTCTTCTTTTCAGCAGTAAGAACTGATGATAAAGCAGCTACAGCTGCAGCTCTTTGTGATCCCTGACTTGGTCCAGCTGGCTTTGAAGTACCTTTGGGTCCAGAGGATGAACTAAATGCAGAGTTCAAGGCAGCTAACGCTGAAGCTCTTTGTGTTGGTCCTCCTGACCCATTGGACCTATCCTGGCTCTACAGCACAGAACATTGCAGTCAGCTCTTTAGACAAGAAGCTGACATGGTAAATGAACCAACAACACTCACATATACATTGTCATCAAGCAGTGCATGAAAATAAAAACGTAATGCAGGATGAGGAAACTGAAAGAAATTATAAAAGAAAAACAGTAATAGCGACATAAAAGAGAGACAAGCAAGAGCTTAAAATTAGAATTAAAATCCTGTATTGAAGTGCAAATCCCATGTGACAACCACAATAAAATCTAAGTAAACAAATGCATGCGAGCATGCATGAATAAGTGTGTGTTTCTGTACAACACAATAAAAGTTCCTGTTGATTTCATCTACAAGAAGATAAAAGAATAAAAGATTAAACCACGTTATGTGAACTTCCAAATGAATTCCGAAAACAACTCAATTAGACAACCAACCATCAGAAGAAGCGGACACTGGGGGCCTAATAGTATAATGAATGGAAAAATAAAATAAATGCCAAAATGTACTGTAAAAACATTATTTTCCTTCCATTTTATTGTTGTAGAGATCATAGGAAGAACAATTGTTTGAAAAACATGCTACAATTTACTATAGGGCGAGAAAAGAGGAGGAGAAGAAAAACCAACCAATTCAGTAAAGAACCAAAAAAAAAAAAAAAAAAAGCCACTTATCGCTCGTAAAGGCCCCACGGAGGAAAAGGAGGAGGAAGGGGAAGAGGAAGAAGAAGGAGAAAGAAATCAGTGAATAAAGGTGACTAAAACGATGAATGTATCATAAAGAAAGCAAAAGAGTGATAGCAAAGGCCTATACAGTTAAATATGAGCCTGAGCAACTCAGTTGCACGGACAATTTACTTACTGAAGGGGATGACTTTCCAGATGGTTTAAATGCAGAAGATAATGCAGCTAAAGCAGAAGCCCTTTGAGTTGGTCCTCCTTGATTTCCATTAGATTTCTCCTGTCACAGCAATGTCACATCATATCATAGAACTAATGCTTCAAAGTGCACTAGCTGGCACATTCATACATCCTCATCCTCATCAACCAACGTGAGACATATAAGACCCAACAACTACGTAAGCACATCCAAGAAAAATAAGAAAGGAAGATCTAACTATTTTGGACGTCAAATCCTGTGTTATCTCACATTTTACCAGATAGTGTCCCTTTTCAATGAAGGTATATCACTGTTTGCAAGACCTGATTGAGGAAAGTAGTTCTGGCTAAACAATCCATGGAAAGTGGAGGAGGACAGAATGAAAAGAAAGAAGAATGCATAGGAAGGAAAGAAAAGCAAATTCGCAAAAATGGAATGCAAATACCGACAATTTATACATTCTATATCTAGGCATCTTAAATCAGAGAACAGCTTTCTTCATCTAGCAATCAAATGGGTCCTGATACAGAACAAAATAGAGAAGGAAACTGAGGAGAAAGGAGGAGCTGCCAAAGTAAATTTGTAATGATCTTGTCTCACCCTAAAAATCTTTGAGAAGATAGTTGGCCTAGTTTCATGCTAACCAGATCATATAAGAGAAGATAAATTATCCTAGTCAATGGAGTATGAAAGAAGCAACAAGAATAAATGGAAAGAATAATGCAGTGAAAGGCTGAAAGGGAAAGGACTTGAAAGACAGAAAGTTACATTTTGTAATGGCAGATATATGTGTATATATATATATGTGTGTGTGTGTGTGTGTGTGTGTGTGTGTGTGTGTGTATGTTACAACCATCACAGGGTTATGCAGTAGTCTTAGTTCGATATGAATAAATCAACCATTTACCTCTGCAGCGTGATGTCCTAGACCAAAAAGTAATGCTACCTTCTTTTGGAATGAGTTTCCTGCAACCTGCAATCAATGAAGGAAATTTCAAAAGATGCAAACTGAACATAACTAATGAACAGAACACATATGGATAGAATGAAACTTGCAAACAACAGAGTACTAGATCTCTTGAGGTATAATTAAGGTTGGCAAAAATCAAGTTCTGCCTTATAACCTCGAATAAAGGCTTCTGAGACAATTTTCTAATTTGTGCTCCCAAACCACAATTTTTCCATTTTCGTAATTTTCAAATGACGCATTATCCAGATTCATTGTCATTAAATATTAAAAAATGGTCATCTCTCCCTATCGCGTATGAGAACCATTTTTCAGATTAAAGGTCAAATCACTAAAAAAAGGTGATGAATCAAGGGTTTGTTATTGAGTTTGAATTCTTTATTATTCTACCATTTATATCTACAAATTCATGTTCCACGGCATTCTACCTTCTAAATGCTTCAAAGTTTCTAATTTCCATAAGCAACTAATTGATGCTTCTAATGCACTCCAACCTGACATGGTCATGGTACCTGTGCCATTATCATTATCTGGGAATCTCACTTAGTATTATTTTGGATGTTCTTTTTTTTACTTTATGCCATAGGATCTCACTTCTTGCATCAGCATCATTTAGTCTGCAATTTGCTTGTCAATCTACAATTTGCTTGTTTTTTAAGAGACACCTTGAACTTGGTCAAATAAATTAACAGTCAAGTTAAAAGCTTAAATATCTTCAAACTATGCAAGTACGACATCAACATCTACATTCAGACAACTAAATTCTCAAATATTTCCTACACAATCATGTAATTTCCATTTTCTGCATGCACATACTGTATCCATCTGAACTCTGCATAAACATGCCAAAATTGCATTCTGAGTCTATAATTACCATGAAAATTGATAAAGAATTATAATAAAATTTTACAGAACTTCAGACATGAGAAATAGTCCTGATGCAGAACCTACCATGGATTTTGCAGGATCCCATGAAAAGTATGTAGTGAAGAATGATGGTTCATTTCCCTCGGTAACTTTGTAGAGTGGCACATTTGGAGACAAACCCTCAAGAGATGCGGCCATTTCTATGTATTTCTGTGAAGAATGCATGCAATGAAATAAAAGAACATTATGATAAATTCTGCTCAGATCAACTCAACCCCAATCCCAATCAAGTAGGTATCAGCTATATGGATCTTTCCGCTCATACTGCATTTTGGGGAACTTCCCTAAGGTACAGAGAAAATCAGAAAAAATATAAATTCTTTAAGCAGTACCTGGCCAATGTCAAAGGCATTCTGCTTTTCTTTGGGTTCAGCAGATTGGCCAACCCAAACAAAAACTTCAGCATGTGTATCAAGTATCAACATATCTTCAGTCAATAGGTCATCTTGAGAAAAGTTGTAAACTTCCTCAACCTGCCCAATTGAACATTAAAAGCAGCTAGGTAACTGTACAGAAAGAATTTTCAATTACATTTAAAAGTCCAGAACTAACCTGAAATTTTCCTGAGAGATCCACATAGCAGCAAAATGATAATAAAAAAGCATGTTAGAATTTTATTTCAACAACTTAGAATTCTTTCTAAGATGTTATTTCAAGTGAATACAAAACTAAATATGACTTGCTTTGGCAGAATATAAGAATATGAGAGACACCTTTATTGAAAGAGAAAGCAAACAAGTGGGGATCTCTAGCAATTTCTGAAGAAGCTTTTTTGCTGGTGTAACTTTGTTTGCCTCCAAGCGCAAACCAGAATGCTGAGCTTTCAGTTCCTTCTTTAGCATGCTTCAAAGCAACTCCAGGCTAAATAAAGGTAAACAAAACTTGGATTAAATGATAAGAAAGGTTAAAACAAAAGGAACTTCTAGTTCAGTTCCATGATTCAGTTTATGAGAATTAAGAAGCTACTTTACAATAATTCCCAATGGACAGTCAAAATTGAATTATACATGAATCTCATATTTCTCACACTTGTGTTTCTAAGAGAAATTAAATGATGGTTTGTCACAAAGTGAAGATATCAACAAAAAGCTTCAAAAACTTGAGATCATGGACTAATTGAAAAAATTATTATATACTGTAGCTTATCAATACCACCTTGCCTACTTGAAACTACTTGCACTGATGCATAATACAAAATGAAAAATAAATGTCAAGGAAATTTGAACAAAATACGCATGACTTGTATCATTATATTGCCATTCCCTTTTAGCAGTTAACTAAATTAGTGAAAAAAAGGTGGCTATTCTGCTTGCTAGCTGATAAAGGAATCAATTTCATCATAATCAAGTTATGTAGAAAATTATTATATACTGTAGCTTATCATTACCACCTTGCCTACTTGAAACTACTTGCACTGACGCATAATATAAAATGAAAAATAAATGTCAAGGAAATTTGAACAAAATACGCATGACTTGTATCATTATATTCCCATTGCCTTTTAACAGTTAACTAAATTAGTGAAAAAAAGGTGGTTATTCTGCTTGCTAGCTGATAAAGGAATCAATTTTATCATAATCAAGTTATGTAGGCTATTAGGCCAGGACAAGGCATTGAGTATTCCAAAGACATGTTCCAGAAAAAGCTCAAAGAGTACAATTCTAATAAGAAGAAAACCTTCAAAAATTCAGCAACTTTTGTGGATAACTGCTGCTGCTCAAAAGTACTTTGATTCCCCTGCCACAAGAAAACTGAAGAACCAGATTGCAGTAGGAAACACTCCATAGAATTCAATGATGTTGCCACCTAAAAAGAATAAAATGTTGGTGCATAACAAAATAAGCAGATAATTGATGCAATAAGAACCAGGTATACACGGCCTAATTCATGAAAATTAGAGATATAATGAAATAAGCAAATGATGCAATAGATATTATGATAAATGCAGGAAGCTAACTACTATTGTGATGAAAATGGGAAGTTTACCAAACAAAAAATAAAAATAAAAATAAAAAAAGAGAAAAAATAGAAAAGAGAGCTCATAAGGCAAGCTTCAAATTCAAAAGGGGAAAAGCAGAAAGAGTAGATCAATAGGGCCCTCATGTCTGGCTTTTCACACAACAGATTTAACAAAGCCTCACTTGGTCAACCAAACAAATTCTCATCCTACATTCCACTGCATCCAAGTATGACAACTCATGTGAAACCATCTGCAATCATTTTTCTTTTCCTTTCATTCAAATTCTCTTTTGGCCTGCTTCTCAGAATAAAATGCCATGGAGAAAGCAAAAACCTTGAATAACCACATCATCCTCTGCCAAACTCAATTATCTTTTGGAATCTTGGATATGACACTACTGATAATTGTGCTAATCATTTTCTGATGTACCAATAAAAATAATTGTGCTAACCACGTCTCCATCAATCAGATCCAATTCAAAAGATGAAAAATCCCATATTTGTTTTACTTTGCTAAGAAATGAAAAATGAAAATAAATACAAATAAGGATAACATGTCTGCCAACTTTCTTTGATATGCCTTAAATTGAGGCCATATTTGGCTTATCCCAATTGCAATTTCAGAATTTTTCCTGACCATCAACCTAGTCCAGCATCGTATGTTCTAATTTTCAGAAAATTTTCAGCTATCAATTCTACTCCAGCTATATTTTCGAAGCCCATCCCAAAACCTTTAAGTATCAAAGCAATTTCCTCTTCTTTAAGATTTACCTAAGTAAACATAACAGTCAAATACTGTACACAAAGTTTAAACAGTCAATTTTCATTAGCAATCGCACAGGGAAATCAAATCAAATCACAAAGCTCACAGCATCATAAAAAAAATTCCAAAAGGGAAGGAGAAAAATCAGATTTAAAACAGATAAGTCATCTAAAAAATAACAACTAAAAAAATTATCATTTTGAGCTGCTGTAACAAAAGCTCCACTTATTGTCACTGAATAATCAGCAACATAGTAGCAACTAGTAAGTAAACTATATCACATCCATCAGGCCAACAAAATCTACTCAAGTTTGAAAATGCAAGTGCCAGAAGCTATTTAGCTTCAAGAGCAAAGTATTACCATCCATCTGGTTCTACTTCTCTACAATGGCGCCTATATTCAGTTCTCAACAATTCAAAACACAGAACACATGTAAGTTCACTTGTAAAAAATTTTACCAGGTATTTGAGGGAAAAAAAATAAAGCAATAGGAGGTCAGGATTATAGTTGAAAATCTTTTCGAGATGAATTTCTTCTTTCCTTATTTTATAGGTAAAAACTAGAAAACATTTAAATTATAAACAAAGAAAATAATCAATTCTACTACAACTGAAACACAGTGCATTCACCATAGCAGACAGAAGAATAGGAAGACAAAATAAAATTTCATAAGCTTAAAACTTCATGAAAGCCATGAAGGAAAATAAGTATCTTCATGGAAATTTTAGCAAAATAAATTGGTAGAAAAGAAGAAACTCAATATCATACCGCATCAACTTGTTCTATCTTATTTTTATGAATGGAAGTCCCAGATATCCGAAAGAGTGCAATGCAATCTGCAGTATAAGTTTCATCCGTCAATCCTTTCTCTCCTATGTATTTCTTGTATCCAGAGCTCAAACCACCCTGAAGACAGATTTAATCGAACAGTACAGTAAGCTACAGTCCCACTTCATAAAACAAAACATTCACCATAGTTGTTATCGAGTCTTCACCTATAACATTATTTTCAAGAAATTCATGGTTTACCTTGAGGACTATCATTGGCTGAAAAAGGGCGATAAACTGTGGTGGCTCCTTGCCTTGAAAAATTCGACCCTACATACAAGCAATGCATATTAATGCAAATAACAAAAGCAACATTCTATGACTTGACTACACATAATATCATACCTGAACAGGTCTGCCCTTCAGTGAGTTGGACATCGTACTGGCCAACCGAACAGCCATTTTTTGGTCCTCCTGAATTGGAAAATTACGAAAGAAAAATTAATCTAACAAAAAACTGGACATCAATATAAACTAAGATAGCGAAAATGAATATAAGAATGAAAGATTTAAGGCAGCAAAGAAAAATAAGATATCTAAAACACATTTCCTAACAACATATTGATGCTCTAAAATATCCAGCAAAAATGACAATAATACTGATTCCTATTATAAAAATATTCAAACCCCATCCATTAATGTTGAATTATATGTGCCTGTTTTCAAATACACAAGTATGCTCTACAACAATAATGGATGCAATTTAATAGCTCAGAAAACATTACTTGTGATATTGGTCTCTCTCTATATCATGTTATTATCAAATTTCAATTATTTTAAACCAAAATATCAACAAGAAATATTACCTCTATGCTATCCTTTCCAAACCAACAACAAAGAAGGTAATCTTCTTTCCTGTCACCTGAGTGGTAGGTGTAAAGTATGATATAGCAATCTCCACTATAAAATTTACCAATATCCTCCTTGGCCAATGGAGTCTTAGCACTGCCATTGATGCACCATACCTGAAAAACAATCAATAGTCAATATAATCAAATATAGCAGTGTAACAAGTCTAACACATTAGATAGTTCCCTAAAGCAATCAGGAGAGGGAAATGTCAACTAGACCTCCATCTTTCCACCTCCTTCAAGTAAAGGCGGGACTTCCTCATTAACAGGAGCACTTTTGCCCATACCCTTGACACCAACACCTTGTTGCTTAAGCAAAGCTATCATTATGTAAAATACCAAATTAAATAATGTCAACCAGATGTACCCTAGTTCTCTACCAAATTGAACACTAATGAAGTGATCATTACCTGCTACTTTTCCTCTTCCCTCTTCAGCGCCAGGCGCTGCTGACCCAGCTGGCCAGGAATCAAAGTTTGATTTAAATGAATGTGTCTCATAACCTTGAATAACCCGAGTTATGCGAGTAGCTTTTGGCCTGTTTTGGCTTGTAACAAATTCCTGCAAACATTATTTAGAGATGTCAATCCATGTATTTTTTAAGACAAAAGGAAATAGAATAAATTCTAGATCTCTACCTCAGCAACCTGGCTGGCAGCTTTTCTCTCCTCCACTTGTGTTACACGGCCAACCCAAACAAATATCTCAGCACCACAATCCAGAATATAGCATTTGTTATTTTCTAGCATGCCTTTGGACAATTCACCTTCAACAGCCTTCACCTCACCATTAGTGATACTACAGGAAGTAGTTAAGCAGTGAAAACAAATTTAGCACCTTATCTTGAAAAATGCAGATGTTATAGAACACTGTAAGCTCATTAACATACTTATGTTACTTTCAAAATAGGAAATTTTATTTTTTGAAGACAGCAACAAAGGAATAAAAATGTCAACGCAATGTTGATAGTTTTTCCTGTTCCAGATTTTTTTTTTTAACCAAAACAAGCAATTCCAGACAGAAGAAGACATTGAGTTGAGAAGCCTTAAACAACCTAGGCGTGACGACGAAAAAATTTACTGGATTTAACTTTCAAACCTTCTAATCTTGTGTTAGGACTGCCAATAACATCTTAGCTGGACAAAGGAAAGTAGGACTAGTGGAACTAATAGATCAGGGATTTCACAAAATCATAAAAAATACATTGCAAAAGAATTAATTGATTGGTTGCCAAAAAGAATATGTCGGTAACAGATCTAGCAAAGATATCAAGGAGTTGAAATGGTAAAACAGATATCTATATGCTTATCTATAGAGCTAAATCACCGTTCATGGGCATAATCAAATGCTTAAAGATCAACACAACGCATTTACTAAAAGCACTAATTTTCTTCGCAATCTGATTGGTGCAGCAGTAAACGTTCCAATGTTTCAGCAACAAAAAGAATACGGCATCAAAACTTGATATAAACTTTGCATCTATCTGAACAAACAAGCAAGCACATACAAAATCATGGAAGATTAAAAAAACATACCTATACAGTTTAGCAGGGGTCACCTCTGGGACAACATCATCTTCACTGACAACTTTTTTGCCAATTGGAGCAAAACCACCAAAGAGGACCCAGAATTCACCTGAATCTGACTCAGTATCTAATTTTCCATCATCTAATACAGCAAAAAACCATTATGCAAAAATAAGTAATGGGAAAAAGAATTATGAAATAGAATGAGGAAATCCAACAAAAGAATGTTTGATAAAGCATGTGGTTGAAAGTGCTTAGAAAGGGGGAAAAGGATCATGAAATTGTATCTGCATGTGCTCTTACCAACAATTGCAACATCACATGTCCCATCATGATACTTTTCCTTCAAAAATTGAATTACTTCCAAAGCCTTGGCCCTTTCCTGGATATTGGAATTTGCACCATTGAACTGATAAATCTTCTTCTCTGTGTCCAAGATAAACACATCATCGTGATTCAGTGAAGATCGGGCAAAGGGAACCTGCACAAGTCAAATGCAATCATATTCAATTAACTCACACGCCTACTCAGATTCACATTCAAGGAATCTCCATCATGGGTCATTACGCCCATGTTAACCAATTCTGATACCTGCTTCATTCTGACAACACGTTTTCCCTTACATACGTACAACCGTGTTTCAAATACTTCTTCATCAGGTGTTTTGAAACCAGATGCAACACCTCCCTCTAATGGTATGATGCACGGTTTGAAGTAGGACAAAAATTTGTCAGACTCATGGCCTTGTAGTTCTCTGTGCTGAACAGCACGCCCTCCAAGAGCTGCATCAAGTTCAACAGTTTTGATAGCTGCTGTTCCAGCTTCATCCTATGGTAAGTCATGACAATAAATGAGTTCGTAATTCTAGTCATTAAGTCCATTGAGGACAATAATTTAGAACAAATCCAGGCCTCAAAAAAAGAGTAAGAAAAATGCAATAAAAGCACACCTGACTAGTATCTTTTCCAATCCAGAAGTGTATGTCATAGAGATAAGCACCCCCCTTGCCAGGCGACGTCTACAAAGAGAGAAGAAAGATAAGTATGATGAAAGGTAAATACCCAAAAAGAAGTTCTCCCTAGGAAAAGAAAGAAGACCAATAAGTGCACCAACTTGACACAATAAAACCTCCTCCACCCCTTTCCTAAAACAAATGAGTAAGGGCAGATGAAGAATCAAGCTGCAAATAATTAGGGAGTGCACATACAATATTTTTTGTCCTAACCGATGAAATTGCCCACCAGCCCAGCAGTAAAACAGTTTAAAACAACAGAGAACAATTCATGAAAATCTCATTATGTTGAATAACATAAACTAACAACAAAAATCAAGAAATATTGACTTTGTGATATTTTTCATACTTTTTGCACTTCAAAATACCACATTGTCAGCCATTGCGGTAGTGACTTGGTGGCCAGGTACCGACCTCACAGGGCAGGTAGTTAGTGATTCAAATCATTGCACACACACAAACACACACATCCCCAAAAACCAGAAAAAAAAAAAAAAAAAAAAAAAAAGAAGAAGTCTGAACTCAGAGAAGCCACTCTGTGTAATTTCTGATCTGCAAAAACAAAACTACGCTGATATTTGAGTATTTGACAATGCTGATACTTAACAATCACTCTTTACAAGAGAAACTATAAACCCTGTGTAAAGATTTATTTTGAGTCACACCATTCATGTGAAGGTCAATTTATGAAGACATTAATACCAGACAAGAAAGTAAATAAAAAAAATTAGAAAGAAAGAGAGAGAGATTATACCTGCAAGACAATGTAAGAATCTCCCATGTAGAATTTTCCATAATCAGACTTCGGAAGTGGGACTGGCTGAAAATTCTCAATTCGCCAAATTTCAGTCCCTCTATAAAATGTTAAGCTTAACAACCATATGGATAAGAATGGAAGCTTGTTCAACGTTTAACAAATTTCAGACAAATATTTGCCATTATCATATCCAATTAAATACTAAAGAACATGCACAGTACAAAAAGTTTACAACATCAAAACTTGTATCCAAGTGTCCTTTCTGTAAAGGATACGGTCTCTGGCCCACTCCCTGAAATGCAGGATCCAAAGCTTTTGTAGAGCTAGACATTGTCTGAAATCGTCCTTATAACTGATTTTACAGAAATCTCAGAGTATTAAAACTCCAGCTATCTGCTTTCTGCTATCTGAAAAGTGCACAAAGCCTGCTGCAAGAGTGAAAATTAATGATCTGCATAATTACCTCTGTTATAATGTTTCAAGTCTCAACCATGCATTGGGAACACAAAACACAATTTCACAGAAATCTAATGAACAAAACCCAAACAGATGGAAAAATGTTTTCAATTAGTTAGACACAAGCAAAAATCAGTAATGCTAATGACAAGGCATAATAAGAATTTTAATGAACCATATCTCAAACCATTTAGACATTTTTTATTCTCTTTCTGGAGGCGGACAGTTATGACGATTTTCCAAGTACCATACCCAATATATTGGCACAGGCTTGGTTGATTAGTGACCTTCAGTTTCAGGTAATGGGCTACTTCTAAACACAATGCTCTCCTTCCATCCATCTCTCTCACTATTTTTATTTGTAGTTCAAGTAATCAATAATTAATCAGTGTTATCCAATCATTGAACCCCAAAACCACTTCCATGTGCTAGTATGTGCTAATAACTTGACTATGTAAAATTCACCACAATTAGGAAGACAAAATCTTGAACACATGGAAGACCTTGCATGTTCTATCTTAAAAGGAATCATAAACAGTGGGAGTTCATTTATTTGTTGATGTTCAGGTGTTACACATTCCAACCCTTACTGCATATTGATTTGCAACCCAGCCTTCTCAATAGATACAGATGCTGGCAAACGAATACATGAGATGACTGTTATGGAGCACAAAAAAAATATCAGATGTAATGTGATGTAATACAAAAACGTTAACACGCATGAGAAAATAGAGTCCAATAATAAATCATATTGGCATATTTGTATACATACATGTATATGATATACGTCTGTGTTTCTGTATCATTTTTCTTTCATTTACTGAAGACATTAATTACTTGAGGAAGCAGCCATAGTTTGTAAAACAGGCATAGATGTTCTATAGCTATTATACAGCTCTACTTACAACAGCATTCTTTTATGTTAATAACAAAAAGCTGGACAAGAATGCCTATGGTATACCAACCAGTAACTCCGTAATTCCAACTTCTGTAGCCTCATTTCTCTCTGAGTTACCATTTCTTAGTATTCTTCGTATTATGAATTATCATTATCCATTCATGTAGAATTGACTAACTATTTTTCAAAATATTTGAGCAATTGCACATAGCTTTAAGTTCTAAAAAAAAAAGATGTCAACAAGCATTATTGCCGACATGATCCTGCAGGTAGAAGACTCCAATATGTCTTACACCCATCCTTCTTGCAGCATGCAAATGTTTGCGTGCCCATAAAACAATCCTTTGAAGTGGTGATAAAGTCCTAAGATTTTAAACCTTCAATATTCCATAGCAACATTGGCCAATAGCATTCAGATATGAATATCGTTTAGCCACTCTGACAGGCTTTATGAAATAATTAGAGTAACCAATTTAATATTGTCTATGCATCTTATATTCTTGGTCATCTCAAGCCAGACACTATAATGCTTCTTCGCATGAGTCTATATTTCTGGTCCTGGGCTCCTGGCCAATACAATAATAGCCTAAGAGTGCTAGTCCATGCACCATAGACGTCAGTAGAAATATAACCACCACAGAAGGAAATACTACCTTGTTCTTGAGGTATCAGAATGAAATCAGCACAAGTAGTGGATGATTTCAATCATCGCTCTTGTGGTAAAAGATTATCGTATTTCTCTCATATACTTCTTTCCAGATCCAAATAATTCTGCAGCTGATAGATTCTTTTAACAAGAGATCCAAATTTTCCACATTATCCATGCTGAACACAATGTTGTCAAGTCATCTAAATTTTAAGGGAAATAATGCCAGCGTACCTTGTTCCCAACTCAAGAAATTTTCATGCGTATTCACTGATCATTAGGCTTGAATGAAGATCATTATTGGGGAGCTTGAACCAAAACTAGATATCTCAAAAACAAAATTATCAACAAAACATTCCAGTTTCCTAAGAGCTCCCCCTCACCCTCATCTGACAAGTAATTATCACAAACAAGCAATCCGAAACATATTTTCCAGCACTAGCCAAATGATCAATGATCTAGTTGGTTTAGATCACAAGAAATCATCAAATGATCCAAAACCCAGATAAATTTTCCATGAAACTCATGATAATACATTGCAACAATACCTGATTTATTTAAGAATTAGCTCAATATTAAGATCATCAAGATGGTTTCATCTTTGTTACAAATCAAATAGTTTTTACAGCACATACTGGTTTTAAGAACATGACAAAACATAGCACCAGACAAAAATGAATTAAATCAAACACGTATACAAAAAACAATTAAGAGATCAACAGAGGCAATAAACCATAATCCAGCCGAAAAGAAAAAACAATTAGCATCAACAAGAAGCCACTAAAAAAAAGAAAGAAAATGAACAAAGTTACAATTAGATCAAATCATAGATCAAAAAAAAAACCAAGATAATGAAAACCCAGATCATAAAAAATGTGAAAACGAAAGAGATCTAAATAAAAATTAGAAAAAATAAGCAATAAACATACGAAAACAAACGTACCCGGAATTCAAATCCCTGTGTGGGTGAGTGTGTGTGTGAGCGTGTCAACGTGAAGAAGAAGATGAGAAAGGAAGAGCTATCAGGGCTGGCGATAAAGAGAGAAGATGATAAAAATAAATAAATAAATATAAATAAAAAAAAAAAAAAAAGAAAAGTGAATTATTGATTGCAGTATGTGGGGGTTTCTCTCTCATATAATAACTTTATAGAGAAGGTGGATTTTCTTTTTTCTCTATTATCATGAGATTTGTAATGTTACAGAGACAGAGAAAGGCTGTGGTTATGCGTTATATGTATGGTAACAGTAATGGGTATGGTTTTTAGAGAGAGAAAAGAGATGATGTTTGTACAGAGAGAGAGAGCTCTGAGAGGCTCGCAGTGGACAAAGTCGTTATTTAAGGCTAAAAAGATCCGGTGACGATGGCACCGGCCATGTTGGCCTTCCCTTTTGCCTATTTGGATTTCTTTTTTTTAACTCTCTATATTTTGTTTTTATTTTGTCTATTTATCTTGGCATCCTAAAAAAAAAATGTTTTTAGTTTTCTCAAATATGTTCTTTAAAAAAATTTGTATAAATTAAAGTATATCTTTTTTTAGGGAAAAATTTAATATTTATTTTTTATATGAAATTAAGAGTATTTTTAATTCACTTATACATTTATAATTTGTCTTCTCTTAGATAAATAAACTAATTAATACCCTATTTAATACTTGATTTATTTTGTTAAATTTTTAATATAAATTTAAAAAAATAAATCTTAAAAATTAACTTGTTGAAGTTAAAGAATCAATTTTTATATTAATTACTTAGAGTACGTTTGGTAAGCCGTAATGAGATGTCATGTAATGTAATCAAGTAAATTTTTAATATAAATTTATATTAAAAATTTATTTGATTATATTATATTACGGTCTAATAAACGCACCTTAGTGTATTAATATATTTGTATTTAATAAATATGGGAAATTGCCCTATATTATATCCTTAACATATATATTCACAATATAAATTGATAAAATAAGTAGTAAATCCACTTGTCAGTATTTATCTAATATGTTAAAATTTAGAACTTTCTTATTTTATTTATGTTCTATATTAAAATAAAAAAAGTGATATTATTATTTAAATTATAAATTCTTATATAATAATGAAATAAGTATTTAAACATTAAATTATTAATCTAATTGCTCTTTTTAGATATTTTTATGGTAGTAAAATTAGCAAAATATTGAAATACTTTTTAAATAAATAGTAAAAAATTATTTAAGTATTGAGGAAAGATAATCTAATATGGGATGAAGATGAATAAAAATGGACATAAAGTGGACAAAAGTAGTGCATATATTTATGCCTGGTCTCAATTTGAATACAGTTATATAACCTCAATTATCATATAAAATTATTTAATTTTAATTTTTTACTTGTTTACCAAATAAAAAAGTCACATGGCTCAATTTTTTTTTTTTTTTAATAATAGAATTGAATTTTTCATTTTTGGAAAAAGTAATTTACTCCTTTATAAAGTTAAAATCCAATTAATTTTGATAAATGTAGTGATGATGGTTTAAGAATATGGTGTTCTATTTATTATTAAGGGGTGATTTGTTGCCATGGATTTCAATAATGAATTTTGTAAAATTTAGGACTATAAGTGCTTTATTTGATTTGAAAAATTAAATTATATTTTATGAATTTGTTAAAATTTATTATACTCTAAATTATTTATTTTTGGAACTTTTAAAAATCCGCGTGAGATATAGCATTTGGCCACATCCATATATTTGAGTAAATAATGGATTCTACTAAAAAAAATTATATTTCAAAATTACTCATACTAAAATTTTAATATTTTAAAATTAATATTTACCTTCTAAAATTATATTTGTTTGTTATAGATATTGAGGGCATATTTAAAATTTACTCGTAAAATCCATAAAATTATAATTATTCATTCAAATATGAGTATCGTGGATTTCATTCCTAAATTCTATGATTTTATTTTTGCTAATAAATATGACATGTATCAAAATTTCATAGTTTCACATTTTATGATTTTTTTATTCCATTGATTTTAAAATCCATCATGCCAAAATAGGCCTAAAATCTTGTTTGGGGTTGAGTTAAAAAAAATGATTTTCAATAAACTTTTTTATTTTTTAAATTATTTTAAAGTAAAAAGAGATAAAATAATATTTTTACCAAAAGAAAATTTAAAAAAATAATTTATAAAAAATAATGAAAATCAGTTAATTAAATAAAAAAATTTAAAAGTACCTTTTTTAATTTTAATAGTAACCCCAAAAGCACTAAATGATTTTTATTCTTAATATTGGAAATGGGTACTCAAAATTGAATTTATTGTCAGTTGAAAACATGTTCTACAGTTGCCACGCCATTAGCATTAAGTGACTTATCATGTTAAGTAATTGACCATATCAAATGGTAGATGAGCCCAGGGACCTACCCCCAGCAAAACGGTGGGAATTTGTTAATTTTGCATTTGTAAATGTCGTGGATACTGTCCGCTCTATTTTATTATATAAATATAAATTATATTTAGTGAAAAAAAAAAGGAAAATATGAATGATGTAATTTTTCAATTGTAAAAATAATTAAAAATTTAATTACATATTATATTTAGTACAAATTTTAAACTAAAATTTTTTATTTATTATTTTAAATAATTTTTAATAGGAGTTAGTACAGAGTCTGGATTTCTTAAATTCTACTATATAACCACTTATCCGAATTATTCTAAAAAATTGAAAAATTTTAAAAAGATTCATTAAAAATCTAACCATTCTAAATCGCATGATATTAATAGAATAATTTTAAACTTTTGTGTTAATCAAAGCAAATATCTGTCTCCGAATTATATTGAATATTTGAACACCTAAATCAATTCATTAATTAAAATATAAATTTTAAAAATTTTTCATATATGTCTTCATATATTTTATATGTGTGATAATGATAATATATAAGTAAATATATACTTTTTTACATAATAAGAATATATATAATTTATTAATTATATGTGATAAAAAAAAAAGTTATGAATTATAATCAATAAAACAATGATATAATTATGTATAACATATTAACTTATAAAATATAAAAAACTATATTTAATAAGTATTTAACTATATAATATATATAAGAGTCATATTTATAAAATTTTTAACTATATAATATATATTATAAGTTATACCTATAACATTTAAGAAGTATGTATATAATTAGTATTAGTAATATTAGTAGCATAACTAATTATTAGTAGTAAACTCACTAATAATTAGTAGTATATATTAATTTTATCCAAATCTAATAAGATATTTTGTATATTTGTGATTTCATTATTTAGTCACTAATAATATTAGCAGTCTAATAGAAAAATAGTCTTTTAAAATATTTTATAATAATGAAAATAAAATCATTATTACTAAGGTTCAAATATCATAAATCATTTTATAAATAACAATTTTTACTAATTAGCTCTAATTTTTTTCTCTTTTTTTTTTTTTTTTTTTTTTAATGAGCAACCTGTATAACCTATTTATTAGAAAAGAATTTTTAATGCATTAGTTGCAAGTATTGAAGTCTATATGTAATGTTTGTACCTAACATCACCTTATAAAAAAAATTTATAGTAACTGATTATCAAACTATTTTTTTTTTTTTTATAGCTTATGATAATCAACTATCAAATAAATTCATTTTACCACTACACTGAGGCATTAATTAGTTTCTATTTTCTTTTAATGAGATGATTAGATTTAGAATTTATCTAAATCCCATCCCATCAATAATAATGAAGGGATTGAACTCAACATTTTCATCTTTTTATAAAACAAAACTACAATTTTTTTTTTTCATGTATAACTTCATCTTTTCTTTTAGTTTTTTTTTTTAATAAGGAATAATGTGTTTAATTTGAATATATGTATATATATACACACACGTTAAGCTAGATCTTAATTGGTAAGTGAATTCAATTAATAACTATAATTCGATATTATCAAATTCCTACAAATTATAATATAACGAAACATATTAAAAATTCGAACTAACATATTTTAGTTCAGTTATTTATTTATTTTAGCTATTAATTAAAATCTACATACTACAAATGTAAACATCAATCAGAAAAAATAACCATATGTTTCTATTATTATGGTCATAAAAAAATTTTAAGTTATAACCATATACAAAAATTTTGTATATATTAACAAATTAAAACTAAAATAAAAATTAAAAAAAAAGTGAAATTCATCAATTTTACTTTTTTTTTAAATAATTTTACTTTTTTTTTCAATTTACCACAATAAGTTTATATAATTTTTCCCTTTTAATTAAAATCAAAGACTATGGGGGAAAAAAAGAAATGTAGAAATATATATTTTTTAGTAGCAATAATTAAGCACCTAATCTTATGAATGTAAAGTTGGTCCATGCCAGGCTGAACCACTGCAAACAGCTAACAATTCCTTCTCTGTTTTCTATTAGCTCATTTTGTGGGCTTTAAGGGGTCCAATATGGTTTGTACTAAAAGAGTGAAACTAACTGGCAGGTGTACCTAAATCAATAACCTTCTCATTTCAATTTTATTTTCTTTATTGGTATATTTGATTCTAACAAAGACTCGAACTTAAGATTTAATAAATTTGAAAATGACTCCATTATCATTAAATTAAAGAATCACTAGTTGCCAATTTTTATTTTTTCATCTCTTATTTTATTGAAAAATTAGGATAATGTATTGGTCTTTATCAATGATAAGTGATGAATAATATATTTCAATAACTATTAGTAAGATATATTTGATAAGTCAAAATATAATATAATGTAATACAATTAAATATACTTTTAATATAATATTTATATCAAAAATGCGTTTGATAATATTTATATTAAAAATACATTTAATTATATCATCTTGCATTACAGTCTAACAAACATATCATAAATTTTATCATTTATTATTCTCAAATAAAAAATAAAAAAAAAGTTGTCTCCTTTATATTATCTCTTACAAATTTATCAATATAATCCATAAGCTATTTAATGGGTAATCTTGAAAGCTAATTAATTTAATTGATTAGTCACCGTTCTTTTCTCATCATTGGCAAGAATTTTAATTTTAGGGTTCAATCACAGAGAAACTATTTTTCTTTATTATAATTTTACAATCTTTATATGAAATATATAATGTGTAAAAAATAATTTATATATATTTAAAAAATTTATAAAATCACATTTTTTGAAATTGAAAATTTATAATATCATGTTCATAAAAAAATAAAAGTAAATACCTAAAATCTCTTGAAACTTTTCTCAATATATACGTTTCTATGTCTTAACACTAAAATTTTGGGTTTTAAATGCATTTTATTTTTAATAATACCTTCATTTTGCCTTTTTTTTTTTTTTAGGAAAAAGAAAGTATACACTTTCTTTTGTGAAATTATAACATTATAAAGAATTTTAATTTTTTGAAATAATTAATTTTAAAATAATTTTGACCAAAATAAATATTAGGGTGAATATCATGAAATTCTATTGATTTACCAAAGACAAAACCTATATACATACATAGAATTTTATATTTTTGTTATAGTAGAAAATAGATGGTCACATCTTAAACAGTGTTATGAGGATAAATGAGGAAGTGGGTCTAGGTTGGCAGTTCAAGTGAATTGACCCAACATTAGAACAGGTGAGGACTTTAGGGCTTTTGTTAACATATTTCTGCAATTTTCTTTCTTTTTAAATTATTTCATAGGAATGAGTTTATAGCCTTGGAAATGGGGCAAAGAAAAACCAAGAAATGGAGCAATGGACCCCTTTATTTTCTTGTAAAGTCATTTGAACGCAGATAGTAATTCAAAAACATGATGAGAAAAGAATTTTCTCATATTTTAGATTATAATAGGAAAAAATTAAGAATAATAAGTGTATCTCAATTATAGTTAGATCTAAGTTGACATTAACACTTGACAATTATACATTAAGTACTGACTAGATCACATAAGAAAATAGTTCACAATTTTTTATTTATTATTCATTAATTCTTCCATTAATCATGATTTTTTTTTAATTTGATTATTTTGAACCAAATCCGCTCTAATTTTGATATCATGTAGAAATATTAAAAACTTATATAGTCATGGAAATACTAATTTCAAAAGCTAGCTATTGAGATTGGAAAACTCAATTATATATAAGCTTATTCAATATTTTATATTTAATCAATATGAAATTTATTCCCATATCAAATTATTATTTTAATTCTTTTTAATTTTTTTTTTAATATTAAGAGTTTATCCCATTAAGCTAGTATTTTACAAAATTGAAAATACAATATTAAAAATTGAAGCGCTTAATAATATGTAAAAAATAAATAAAATATTTTACTTCTTTGTATAAAAATATTTTTATATTGGACGAAAAAATTATAAAAGTTTATTTATAATATTGTCTTATGAAAAAAAAAAAAAGAGAGGGAGAGATAAAAAAAAAAAAAAAGATGAGAGGTGGCTAGAATTATAAGAAAAGATAAGTATGAAGTTAAAATTATAATTTATAAATTGTTGCATTACAAGATAAAATGCTCAACTTTTTTAATTTACTAACTTTGGTAATACAACAATCATTTCATGCTAACATAATATATTATAATAATAATAAAAAATTAGCAAGTTGTTCACTTTAATGTGCTAGCAAAGTCTTTTTCTTCCCTTAGGCAATTATCAATTATAAATCTAAAGCTTATATTCCCATACAAGTAATAAACATACTTCCCATTTGCTTGTTGATTGAATAATTGAAGAAAATAAGAGATTGGTTAAGTTAATTAAAAAGGATGAATTAAGTGGGTCCAACATATCCTTCACAGCTTTGTTGGGTTGAAACATGTATGGCACACATCATGGTCAAGGCAGGAGTGTGAGAGAGAGGTGCAATGGTGGGGCAATTAGTACATTCAAAGAATATGTCCTGCAAAAAGGTTCAAGATTATCTAACATTAATTCTTTGACAAACAAACCACACTTCTTTGCATTTATATTTAATTATGATATATGAAAAGGAAATTTCCAATAAAAAAGAGAAATTACTAAAATGTCTCTCAATTAAATTTGGATTACAATTTATTTCAAACTCATGTATTATTTAAATATGGTATAAAGTAGAAGGTTTATGTATTGTTTTATATATTGTTGAAATATCTTAAACAAGTCTTAATGTAGATGTGATGAGATCATTTAAATGTGCATAATTTTTTATTTTTTATTTTTACTTTTGAAAAAAGATATTCAAGTTGAAATTTGCACTTATTATCATGCTAAATTTGTTGATGCTTAGATGTGGATAATGTGATAGATTTTTTTTTGGCAAAAAAAAAAAAGTCAAAATATTTCTTTTTTCATTAAAAAAAAAAATTTTTATAATACTTGAATCTTTAGCTTAATTTCATTATATTTTTATTTTTGAAATTTAAGATTGGGTTTTAATTTCTTAATTAATTAGTATTTTATAAAATAGTTTAATTCCATGAAATTTTATGTTTTTTATATTTTTCTTTAGAGTTTAATTTTGAATTAGTAAAATACTTTTTTCTCTTCTAAGAAGAGAAATATATTAGTAAATTAGAGGGGAGGATATTAGTATTTTTTCTTTTGTTTTTTCACCATTAGATCGGATTTCATATTCATATTTGTTGGATAATATTCAACTATAACATATAAAAAGCAAAATAATAATCAAATTGGTGGGATTTAGATATAAAACCAAGAGTTTTAGGCTCTAAATTTTAATCTATTAGGCTAATGCAAGAAAGTAAAGTAGAAAGATATATATATATCATTAAGATAGAAGTCTTCTTTATAATTGCAAGACGTAATGAAATTTATAAAAGAAAAACAATAAGGAATATTTTAATAAATGATAAAAGAAATAGATAGGCATTGAAAAAAAAAAAAAAAAAAAAAAAGTAGCAATGGCATGATAAAGCTGCCCAAAAGTGAAATTAAGAAAAACAAGAATCCAGCTCATGCAAAGGTAATATGGAAAGAAGGACAACCCATAACAAAAACTATTAGCATTTGGTCATTGTCACATGATGCAATAGATCTCCTTTGTCTACTATTCTAAATGGGAATCCCTTTTTATCTAAAATCATCTTTAATTTCAATTTTTTTTTCTCATATATACTTCTTTTTGCAATATTTAGTGTTATTTATCACATGCTAATGCTTGATATACACAAATTAAAGAATGCTAATCTATTCTAGAACCTACCTACCTAAGTGATTTATTATTATCAGTAGTAGTAGTAGGCTAAATAATAACCACACACCACAAAAAAAAAACATTTTAACTAATTTAGCCAATATTGTTAATCTTATAAATTCTAACGACCCCTTTAGTTAGTTTTACAAATGTTTGTCTAATTTTTTTCCCCAAGAATAATTTACTAGCATTGCATTAAAGAGACAAGAAACTCAAATGATTATAATTACAATTTAAACACATGAAGTAAGCCCACAAAAATATAACATAAAGGTACATTGAGTCTAAGTACAAGCTATCCAATTGAAAGTTTTTAAAACTAGACTTGAAACTAAACTAAAGATCAGAGACACGGTATACGTGTGAGACAAAGCTAAAAGGACTAGAAAATATGGTATGGACTAAATATGTCTCTAATACTTTATCTCTCTTCCATAAGTCACTGCTGTCACCTACAATGCTGCTTGCACCATCGATAGAGATGAAGAAAGTATCAATGCCGCCACCAAAAGGGAATATACGATTAGACTTATCCCTTGGAGCTATGAACCATCAAGCTTCAATAAAAATTGTTTATTGTCTATGAAGATTAGAGACAGAGCAGACTTGACAGGAGATCAAATCTCAAATTAAAAACTGATTGCGCCATGAGAGAGTCATATCTCTGTCAAGGATATCACACCTAATTTAACATGATGCATAATATATACCATATCATATATTAGGATTATGCAAATTTGGATGGATGGTTTAATGATTTAAAAAAAAAAAACTCTAAATTTTGTAATTCTTTTATTTTGATTTTGAAACTTTTAACTTTGAAAATGGTTGCAATTTTAGCAATTGATCAAAATTAAATAATCAATAATATTTTATTTTTTGTTATGATAAAAATATTATAAAAAAAATTTAACCCTTCGTTTTTTTTTGTATTGATCTTTTTATAGTTTTCGTATTAAGGGATAAATAATTTTGTTAACTTCAGAAATCCATCTTAGCATGCAAATAGGTGAAAATTGAAAAATAAATTGATTTTGTTCTTATTAACATCCTAGTAAGATAAAGAAATCAAATACTGAAAATATCAAAATAATAATAATAAAAAAATTCAATCAACCATTAATTGGTAATTCATTGATGAAATACCTATCTCACAATGCAAAAAATTAAAGGCCCAAATTCTGATGGTCTTATCTTCTTTAAGAATTTTGATGAATATAAGAAAAAAATAAAACAAAACACCAATAATATAATTATTTTTTATCCTATTACATTATGCTTTAAAATTTGATTATTAATTATGATTTTTTCTAAGTACCCTAAATCACTAGCATTAATTATTGTAAAATGGTAAAGGAACTTGCATTTGAAACTATCTCATATTCATCATGAGATGAAGGCTATAGATGCAAAAAATAAAAAGTGAAAGTTTTTTTGAGTTCCTGCTCCAATACCCTAAACATGTATCTTCTCTTATTTTAACATCCAACAAGTTTTTGTTGGGGTTTTTCAACAAGAAAGGACATAGTAAAATCACCTGACTTAGACACTTCAACAACCTTATGTTTGGAAGTGGTTGTGTGTAATTGACCAAGTTATGGCAACTTGAATTAGACACCAAGAAAAAGCACATCAAATTTCTATTTGTTGGATCCTTTTCTTTGTTTTCCTTTTAGTTAAATAGAACTCTAATCAAATCCAATAATAGGAATTTATTATTCTCAAAACAAAATCTTAATTTTTATTAAATTATCAAAATTATGAGAAATCTCAAATTTATTCTAAAAATTTTAAGTTGATGAATGGTGAGTCCTATATTTTTAACTTAAAAAAAATATCCTAAAAAAAATCTATATTTTATCATAATCCAATTTTAAGTAAAATCATTCCTACACACTGAAATATAGCCTAACGGTACGTGCATACTCTCCTGAACGATATATTCAGGATTAATTCCTCATTTCCAATACTTAAAAAAAAAAAAAAAGTAAAATCATATGCTGATTTTAATAACATAATATTCCAACTCTCATGACAAAGAGTAGTACTGCCTAATTTGATTCACTTTCTAAATAAAAGAGACCAGCATATGTGTAAGAGGTCATAGCAATTAACTCTACATATTGTTTGATTTATGTGAATTCTTCAGTGTTTTTCCATTTGTAGCAACATTTATCATTTCTCTATTTATTGGGTTATTGTAACTAATTCTACATTTAAAGGATAGATAATGGATCATACATCCCACATGGTATGTTTGCTTATATTATTTTTGTGGCAACCAAGCAATGTTTTTATTTATTTTTTATTTATTTAATTTTTTATGGGAGTCTATGTGTTAAGTAAAATTATTTGTTTTTGACTTAAAATTTTAGGTGTGTTCAAATTTTGAAATTTTAGGTCAGGCTCAAATTGTCCTATCCAATCCGAACAATAAATAAATATATACTATTTTTATTATAAATTATATATAATTTATTTATTTATTAATAATTGTGATATTCTGTAAAAAAAAAAATAATTAGTCTTTGTTTTTATAATTTAATATATGAAATATTTATATTTGAAAACATTTTTACATTTATATTATTAATTTAAATAATTCAAATAAAAATTAAAAAAATAGAAGGGATATTTATACAAATGACCTAAAAATATAAAAAATTACTTTTTAATGCCTTAAATTTATTTTTTGCAAAAATAGCTTTTAAATCTAAAAAAAAAATTCTCTCTGTCCAAAAATTATAGTCCACATTTTCTTTATGAGATATTCAAAATAAATAGTTCGCTTTTTTTTTTAAATTAAATTTATTATTGTGTTTCTAAATATATTATTTAATATAGTTATAATCAATAATATTATTTTATAATAATTAATATAATTTGTAATCATAACAAGGATAAAATAGTAAAATAAACACAAATTCTTAATCTTTGTACCAAAATAAAAGTGAATTATAATTTGTGGAAAAATAGAGTAATATTAATAGCTTTCAATTCATGTGTTTCATTCATATTCTATCTTTTTTCTTCAAATGTTTATTCAATATATGATTTGTTTATGAAAATACTTATCCGAATGACTACCAAATTAGGATTATCAAATTTTTTTAATATGATTTATTTATATTTATATATTTAAATTTAGTTAAAAAATTTATTATTTAATAAATAATTATTTATTTTATAAAAAATTAAAATTAATTTTTAATAGAATAAATTAATATCTCAAAATTTCAAGTGTTATTTATGTGTTTATAAGCATATATTATTTCAATTTCTTTTTATTTATTCTATTTTTAATTAATATTTTTAATCATAATTATATGTTTTTCCTCTATTAAAAAATTTTGTTAGTCTAGTCTAAATAAAAAAAAAAAATATCTTATTTATTGATTGGATTGATACAAAAAGTATATGATGGTATACCTATTATAAAATTTGTGTTGATTATGCTTCATATCTTACAAATTTGCCATTTAATTTTCTTGAGTTTTTCAAATTAGCTAGGTTTTATTTTTTATTTTTTTAAACAAAAAGCATCTAATATCAATTTAAAATTTTTTAAAATAATATAAATTTGAAGACACTAATCTCTTATTTTAAAAAAAATCATAACAAATAGTATACATTATCATAAAATTTAGTATTGTTTAGCATATAATTTGCATCTAAAATAAATTTAATATACTTTCAGAATGTAATTAGTATCTATTACTGTTTATACAAGCTATAGATTTCGATTAAAATAAAAAATCACAATGAATAATGTACATTGAATAAAAAAATAATACACTTCTAATACTTTTTAATATTTAATTTATGGAATATATTGAATAAAATTCAGTATACTTCCACAATGAAATTAGTATCTATTACTATTTATACAAGCCGTGGATTTTAAACCAAATAAAAAATCATAATAAACAATATACATTAAACAAAAAAAATGATTTTAGCAAATAATTAGTATCTAATATTGTTTAACCTTTAAATTTATTTTTTAAGAAAATTGAAAAAATTTGTAATAATATGATTTTCCATTTATTTTATATAATTTTATTTTTATACGGAAGTATATTATTTAATTATTTTCTTACTAAAAGCATAATGAAAGTTATATTTTTATTTAATTTTATATGTTTTCTTATGATTTGAAAATGTATTATTAATTGTAATTTTATTTAAATATTAAATATATGTGTTTAATTGAAGGAAGTATTTATATATTTAATTATGAAAATATTATAGTGGTTATTTTTAGAAATTATATTATGATATATGAATTTAAAGAAAATATTTTATTTATGCAATTAATTGTCAGAATAATTTATTAAATTCTAATTACAAATTTGAAAATTCTTTTAATATGAAAATTATTATCATTTAATTGTTTAACAAAATTAAAGAAATGCTATTTCAAGAAAATTTATTTGAAAGTTTGGGATTTTGTTTATAATTATTAAGTAATTATTTATTATAACAAATATTGGTGTTATTATTATTATTAAGATTGATTTGGTATATATATATATATGTGTGTGTGTGTTTAAAAAAAAAAAAAAAAAAGAGGAAGAGAAGTTAAGCCATCTAATTGGCTAAAGAAGAGCCAATCATATGGTTATTATTTGCAATGAAAAGGAGCAAAATGAAGAATTGGAAGGCAAAGAGAGAGAGAGAGAGAGAGAGAGAGAGAGAGAGGCTATCAAGGGAGGACTTTTAGCCGATGGTACACGACACTGCCATCACCATCGCGACAACCGACACTCGACGAGCTCAAAATAGGCAGTGGCAATTGGAAGTAGCAATGGATGACGGCGAACTCGTGTATTGAAGAGACTCCAATGACAAAAGCTTTGGATAGCAATTTCGGCCAACTCTGACTATATTTTATGGCAATCTTAGTGGTGTTGTAATCCTCCGGCCTCAAGCTTCAATTTGATACCATTTATGCCTTTGATCAGCCACTGGAGAAGGAGATCGGAAAACATCCCAGCGAAGCTTCTATGGTATTTTTCGGCTAAAGGACGACCAGTGTAGGGCAAATTCAGACTGCTAGCTTTGAGGCCCACCTAAGGAGGTAGTTTTCGCCCTGTCAGCCACTAGCAATGGCGATGCATGACCGGTCAGCGGTGCTCTGGTGGCGGAGCATGGAGTAAATCTAGTGGCTCCGTTTTATCATTTCGGTGAAATTCTCGATGTTCATTTGATCAGATTTTGCGGGGGTAAACCCAAAACTCTTGAATTTTGATTATTTTGAGTTATAGTTTGATTTAAATTATGTTATTAGATTTAATTAATAATTTTATGAATTGAATATTGGATTTTGGATTGATTGTTGAGTTGATTGTGATTTGGAAGGACTTAGGAGGGGTCATTGATATTATGTTGAGTTGGGTAGATTAATGAAATTATTTAGAAGTGTTGTTTTCTCTGTGACTTTTGGGTAAAGTCCTAGTTATTGGGGAAGCTTTATCGAAATTTCAGTAGAGTCTTGGTAGTCTATTAAATATAGTTTTGTAAGTGAGTCGTTCGAGTTATGATGATTTTGTCTGTTATTCAAAGTTAATGTTTCAGAGGTCCTTCCATTCGTCAGTTGTTGCACTCCACGATGAGAGTTAATTGGATTCGTCAAATTTGTGAGTTATATAGCTTAATATAATATTATATTCTTTATTTAATTAAAGTTACACTTGTATACATGCATTGATTGTGTGTGTGTGTGTGTGTGTGTGTATTATGAATAGTATTTAATATCTTAGCATATGTATGCAAATGTTCATTAATATTGTTATTGCATATTAGTTGTGGATGTTGGATGGAAGTGAGATAATATAGTGCCACTTAGGAACGTGAATTTGTGTATAATGATGTTATGATGATAGATGAGCTATGACTGGTGCATGACGTCTGCTGGTTTGCTTATGAATTACGCACTGCTGCCAATCAGATCAGAACTGCTACAACTCTTATAATGAATTAAGAGAATGTATTGGACTCAGAGAGTTAGGATAGAAAGATCGGCTCTACAATATTACTCTTGAAATCTGTATTTTCTTTTATTGATATATATATATATATATATATATATATATATATATATATATATATATATATATATATATATATATAATGAATTAAGAGAATGTATTGAACTCAGAGAGTTAGGATAGAAAGATCGGCTCTACAATATTACTCTTGAAATCTGTATTTTCTTTTATATATATATATATATATATATATATATATATATATATATATATATATATATATATATATATATATATATATATATATATATATATTCTGAGATGATAAATTATTTTGTTAAGTAGAAACCAACTATATGTTATTTGATATTATGAAATGATTGAGATATTAGCCCAGTGTGACATTAATTTAAATTGATGTTGGTTTGGATTTACTTAACATGTGGACTTATAACCTTATTATGTGCATGATAATTTTATCATTTAGTGTGATATTATGCTTACTACGGGGACTAGTAGTCATGTACATCACCCATGTCCTAATGTCGGTCACGTGTCCTTAGGTTCAGGTCGTGAAAAAATTAAATATTAAAATGAGAAAATTTTTTAAAAGAAAAATCATAAAATAGACTAATTCAAAATCATTATAAATTCTATTAAATTAATGATCAATTATAAAATAAATCTAAGAGGTTAATAATGAAAAAAAAGGTTAAAAAAGTAATTAGAAATATATAAATATGAAAAAATTTGAGAGATTATAAATATTAAAAATATATATAAAAAAAATCGGAGATTTGATAAAAATTGCTTAAAATACAAATAGAGATAGCCCGACCAAGGCGCGGACCCTAAGATTTTTGCTAGGGTTGAGTTCGGCTTAGTCATTTAGGCTCACATCCAAGCTGAAGCCCACTCTCTAAGCTTTTTTTATCAAATCCGGAACTCATGCCTAAACCTAAAAAAGAGAATTAAATTATTTGAAATTCAAAAATAAATTTTGACTCGTTCGTTTTGTATATCATAAATTTTTAAGACATAAAAAAATTTATTAGCATTTGAATCAAAAAATTTATTAGCATTTGAACCTTTAATCTATCACATTATAAGAAAAACAGTCAATCACTAGTATTATAGCATGATGCTAAAATCAATTTTACTTGTAAGTATATCAATTGAGTTGACTTAATTTTTTTTTTATTCAGTAGTAACATAATATCATAGATGGATTTTTTGTAAATGTTGTTGTTAATTATAATTATAAAATATTAAGGACTAAAATGTAATTTAATCAGAGTTTTTTTTTTTTTTTTTTTTTTTAAATGAGACGCCACTTTCCACATTTCAATTTTCCAATGGCCCCAATACCTGAAGAAAAATGATGAAATTACGACATAAGAAAATAAAGAAACTATTTTAGGGACGGTTTGGGCGGTGTCAAATTAGAAGGCTGAAAGCGACTGGGAACTACGGAAACCATGTTGGTGCCACTACCTTACACAAATTATTTTTATATTTGGCAAAATCACTATCTTATTATTTATGTTTAATTTGTTTGTTTTGCAAAAGAAAAAAAAACATATTTATATAAATATATTTTTTAGGAAAATTAGTTTTTATGATTTTTATTAACTATATCAAAAAGTATTTGAAATAAAGCTAATCAACTATGTTCGATTGATCTTTTCATTCCCTTTAAAAATATAAAAAGTAAAAAAATTTCAGATTCGAGTTTCTAAAATTATAAATAGTTATTATTAATTTAGTAAAAGATATTAAATGAAATCTCTCTAGCATAAAAAAAATAATAATTTGAAGTTTATTTTATTTGCAATATGTACATTAAAATGTATTAATTTCTTCAATAAATAAGTTTTTGTTATAAATAAAATGGAGAAGAACATGAACAAAAAAATAGAGAAGAGAATAGTTTTTCTAGTTGTTCCATTCAATAGTATTAAACCCTTTATATAGAGTACAGAAGAGAAAGAAATATGAAGTTTTTCCAATCAGGAAAATACAAGAAATAGGAAGTTTTTCCAATAAGGAAAATACAATCAATACTAATATGGAAACTAGAATATTCATGTATATGGAAAGACATCAATCAAATATTATAATATATCATAACACTCCCCCTTGATATCTTTTACAAATAATATGTCTCGTTAAAACCTTACTAAGGAAAAATCCTGTGGGAAAAAAATCTTAGTAAATGAAAAAGAGTACATTATTCTTATAAGGATTTGCGCCATAACACTGCCTCGTTAAAAACCTTACTAGGAAAACCCAATGGGACAAAACCTAGGCTAAGGAAAAAAGAGTACAGTGCATTAAAATCTCCCCCTCATGAAAATATGATTTCTATCAAATATCTCTTAGCTGACGCATGCTAATTTTGTTGACTAACTTTTCAAATGTGATTGTAAGGAGTGCCTTTGTAAACAAATATGCCAAGTTGTCAAATCGTATACTTAATGATGTTTAAGTAATATCCACATATAATAATTTATTTGTAGTACTCCCTTAGGATATTACTTGTGCTATGAATATAACTCGTTAAAAACCTTATTAGAAAACCCAGTGGGAAAAAACATATATAAGGAAAAGAGTATATTTCATGCGCTATTTTTTCATTGCACAGATTGCCTCGTTAAAACTTTTGTCCAAGAAAACCTTGTGGGATAAAAACTTGACTAAGGAAAAAGAGTACAATCATATACTAATTCGCTCCCCCTGATGATGACAGATTTTAACACGGCGTATACTAATTGATGAAACGATGCCGTTTAAATACCACATTAGGTAAAAACTTAATACATAAGTCTGTTAAATTGTCACTCAAGCGAATTTGGTGGATATCTCTTCTGGAGTTTATATATATACAAGAATTTGGGTGAAGTTTATGTCTACTTCGTTACCCTTAATATAACCACCTTTAATTTGTGCAATTCAAATTGCATTATTCTCAAAATACAATGGGAGTATCTTTTAGTGAGGTACTTCAGGACCATAAAAATTTTTATAAAATTGCAATACCACTATAAATGAATACATAGCCAGTCTAAAATCTACCATCATAGAAACTAAGCAAATAAGCAATATTTGCATATAAACCAATTTCAAATATGAATTATAATATTAATAGTATATTGAAGATAACTTTTTACACCACTCTAATATCTCTTTGTAGGTGCAAAGCTATACCTAGCTAGAAAATTTTTTTTTTCTTGCAAATGCAATATCAGGCCTGATGCAATTTGCAAGACACAAGAGTACCATATAGCACTTATATATGGTACTTCAAAACCAAACAGCTCTTTATTATCTTTTTTAGGTCTAAAAATGTCTCTCTTCATTTCTAGTGAACGGACCACCTATTAGTGTGGTTGAGAGAGAAGGTTTATCTATGCAAAAATTGCTTAAATATCTTTTCCACATAAGCATACTGGTGTATTTAAATATCTTTTCCACATAAGCATATTGGTGTATTACGACTCCTTAATAATCGGTCTGCAGGCCGATACAAAATTTCATTTCCTTTAAATTTTTCATTTCAAACTCACTTTTCAAACAGGTACATATTTATTTGAGTTCATTAAGAGTCACATTGATATTTAAATCAACTTATACTGCAATAATAACATATACCATTTTATGGTCTTTTATGAATAGAAATGGACATAGTGTATTGTTCATATATTTTTCTTTCAATAAGAATTTACTCAAAATAATCATACCACATGTCCATATTGCTTTAATCCATACATAGATTTTTGCAATTTGATGAAATATATGTCATATGTTTAATGTGTATTCATTTATAATATACTTAGTCCTTCTGGGACTTTTATTACTTTCATAAGGCGTACAATAAGCCTTTCATTAACTGCCATATTAATTAAGTATCGGAACATGATCATTTCCATAATAAGAGAATTATTTTTCTCATAATCAATGATAGAACGAGTCTAGCTCTACTTTAATTGCCTCATTCCATGATGATCAATTATGTTTATGCTAATATTCAGTTATACTTATAGATTATGGATCCATATTTTCTCTTGTCACAGCAAAAGCTACTGTTGAGGCAAATTCATCGTCGACGATAATTAAATTTCTATCAACTCTTTCTTATATCACAAAATAATTGAGATCTCATAATTTTCATTTATATGATCATCAACTCCAGAAGCCACATCTAGAGGATCTAATTATTCCGTTGTCTCAGTCTGTGTCTCATAATTAGCTATAGCTTTTTGACTGAGATCTTCCTCTTCAGGAGATTTCTGTTCAGGAGATTTTATGAGTGGCGCTACTTTTCTTTTCCGCGGATTTTTGTCTTTAGTTTCAATTTACTATCCACGCTTCTGGCGTGTAGTGAGATTGATTGATTTTCTATTTGCAATTGGAATCACAACCCTTGCTAGGGTATTAGCAGTTGTAATATGAGACTTTGTCACTCTTTTAGCATCTATAAATGCATTTGGCAGTTAAGTTGCAATTTGTTGCAACTGTATTATTTTGTGAACTTCTGGTTCACTCTAACTTGTACATAGATCAAAATTATTTAAAAGATTTTTCTTCTAATAAATTTCTCGACATTCTTTAGCACTGCAGGTGCTTTTTCTCCCCCTAATGTCGAAAAATATGCCTCATCAAAATTCATAGTCTCTTTTATGGACCCATTATCACACATTGAGATAGATTTAATAATTCATGGCACAGAAAAAATTTATGACTCATGTCCTTATACAAGTTTCAAGGGAGAGTATATATGATGTACATAATGGCATTCATACCAAACTTTCAAGGTTTAATTATTGAACTATAAGTTCAATGCTTGAACTGCAGGTTCAACGCAATATATTGTGCATGTATACTAGGGATAAAACAGTAATTAAATAACTCATTATAATACACAACTTATAAAATCCTTACAAATTACTCCTTCAAGGAGTTTACATAAAATCATCAATATTGAATTGAGTTGTGTTCTCTATATGGGCGATTCCTCTTTCAGAATCTCATGATTTACCAAATGATTTATAGTATTCACTTCGGGGAATACAGTTGTACTAGTGGGCATTATTTGATGATTTCTCGTTAGCAATTATTTTTTCAGAATTCTCATTATCTACCAAATGATTTATAGTATTCACTTCAGGGAATACAGTTGTACTAGTGGGCATTATTTGATGATTTTTTATTAACAGTTATTCTTTGCAACTACTAAAAAATAATATTTGTAAATTTTCACTTTTTATACTGCTACTACAGGAGCACGTAACTTTATTACTGCACAATTTCAGCTGTAAAGTAATTTTAAACATGGTTGAATTATATTCTCAAATAGACTTCAAGTCTTGTAGGTGTAAATTTAACCAATCATATTGAGTTTATAGTAGTACTATATATTTCAAGTGATTATATCTATTTTTAAAACTCTTTTAGAAAATATAAAAATCATTAATAGTAAGATATTCAACCTTTAAATTCTCACTTAAATGAGGTTTAAGTAGATAATAGCTTTTGCTTTTGCTAGCATCTAAATGCATTTCATTATCAACAACTCACGTTAAAAATTATTTCCATTGAATTCAAGAGCATATAAAAATTATCAACCAAACTTTAATTCACTATACTTCACTTTATTTAAATAACTTAATTTGCATATATTTAAAATATATCTAAATAGACCAATCAGAAAATAAATTAATATTAATTTTAACAAACATTAAATTCATAATTTATCATATCAAGAAAAGGTAAGCACTAATTATGCTTCTTTATACTAACATAAATCCAACAATGTATGCAATCCGAAAATAAATTCATCAATTCACAAATTAACAAAACCATATTACTTATATAATTTATATTAATCTCATCTCACATTTAAATCTCTAATTGTTTTCACATCTAATACACATTAACATAAGTAAATTCAAAACATATATAACACACACAACTTTCTTGTAGGCTATTCAACTAACAAATATGTATATATATATATACGAGACATGTATTGTCCATAAAATAAATTTTGAGTTGAGATGTTAAGACCGAAGGATATGTAATAATATATACACTAGTAGGATCAATCTCAATTTAATGAATCAAGTAAACCTATTAATATGAACGCAAGATCACCATTTTCCCATAAAGCAAGTTAATCAATCAATAAATAAATAATTTAGGGTCGGATTTTATGCCAAAAAAAAAATTATAAGCCATGACTTTAAAACTATGCATAAAATGTGTTGTTATAATTGATAACCAACTAAAAGTTGCAATTTGGTTGGTAAATCAAATAGGCCATACCCATCATTCCAATACATATAAACAACAATGAAGCACCCAAAACAGAAAAATCAAAGCAAAAAGGTTTATCTTAATATTATGGCCATACGCAGGTATTTTATTGATATCCAATTTATTCAATGCATGTAGCTTAAATCAAATTTATTAGTTATTCAGGGACATAAAATATCAATTTTTCAAGGATATCTATTTTATTTATTTGATTACTCGAATGAGTGATACTAGTATAAATAATTCTTACTCATGATGTCGAGACTCATCAATTAACATTGTCTAATATAAAATCATAATAAAATCAGTCTTTTAAAGACTTGTAGACAATGCATTTAGTTCTTCATGAACATTTAATGATTTTTTAATGAATTTGTTTACTTTAATTAGTTTTTTAGGAACTATATAGAATATTAATTCTTCATGAACTGTAGAGAATATCAGTTTTTCAAGAACTGTAATTATTATTAGTTCTTCAGGAACTCATAACTTAGTTATTTATTTAATTAGTTATTCAGGAATTATAAATAATACTAGTTCTTCAGGAACTAGAATTTAAAATATAATACTAATTCTCTAGAAACTCATAGCTTAGTTATTTATTTAATTAGTTCTTTAGGAACTATAAATAATACTAGTTCTTCAGGAACTAGTATTTAAAATATAATGCTAGTTCTTCAGGAACTATAATTTAATTGATTAATCATTAAATAGTATATCAAATCTTTATAAATCTAAAAAAAAACGATTTGAAATAAATGATTGTAAGAGAGAAGAAAAAAAATGATTTCTTCAAATTAATTAGCCCAATATGTTCAAACGATTTCTTAAAAAAAAAAAACGATTTAGTTTTTTTTTCTTAAAAAAAATATTTGATACATAAATATTAATAATAATAGTAATTAATTAGATAAAAATTGTTTACCATAAATCTTGAATTTTATTTCTTCAAATTTTTCGCCTTAGCTGGGTTGTAGCAAACCACAAGCTATCCAAAATTATGAACAATATTGTAAAACGATTTGTGCTGATAACGTGTTATAACTAAAATGGAGAAGAACATGAACAAAGAATATAGAGAAGAGAATAGTTTTTCTAGTTGTTCTATTCAATAGTATTAAGCCCTTTATATAGAGTACAAAAGAGAAAGAAATATGAAACTTTTCCAATCAGGAAAATACAAGAAATATGAAGTTTTTCCAATAAAGAAAATACAATCAATACTAATATGGAAACTAGAATATTCATGTATATGGAAAGACATCAATCAAATCTTATAATATATCATAACAGTTTTGTTTTATTATTTGAATTTAAGTTAAGATTTGAAATCGTAATCCATTCTACTTTTAGAAATAATTTAATACCGTTGAATTAAAATTTATTATTTTCAATAAATAAATTTATAGAAAATATTTGTACTTATAAAAACTACATAATTTTTCTATTAAAATTAATTATTTGCATATGAGATAAAATTCAGATAAATGTGTGAATACAAAATTCACATCTAAATTTTATAAATGTTTTTTTGTTTTTTCTCAATGCCATTGTAATCAAATTGATGGTTGGTTAAAGTTGGCCATAATGAAATGTGGGCACATGTACTATATTTCCCTACTCATCCATATTCTACACTTTTGTTTCCCAAATTGTGCAACATAAGAAAGTACCTTTTACTTATAAATTAAGTCTTTCTACCAACAAAATAACAACTCAATCTTTATATTGTATACATAATAAATCAATATATGGTTGCTTTTTACAATTCTATTTATATACCCTTGAGTTATGGTTGTTTGTTGGTGTTATACTTATAGGTGTATTAGATTTTTAAATCTATTATGTCCTAGTTATGGCCTTGCATTGAGCAGTGTTGGAGCTAAAAAAACTCATCTTGAAAAGAAAAAAAAAAATTGGAAGTTTAACAATAGTATTTGGATTCCACAACCTACAAATTTAGAGTTAAGATTAAAAAAAATCAAAATTTAATATAATTAGTTGGTAAACTATTGCTTCTCACAGCTTGTTATTAAAAAAAATTTTAGTTAATTTTTATTTATTATAAAAATAAGAATATATAAATATTATTTTAAACAAAAGATATATCAAGATAAATTATTATATATTTTATAAAAATAATAATAATTATTATTATAATAGATTTTTATCTTTATATATTAATATAAAAATTAAGTTATCAGTTAAAATTAGAGCTGAGCACGATTTGGTCTAATCCAAGAATTTGAAAATCTCTAAGACTAAATCAAATTTTGAGAATTTTGACTTCTAAAAAATCGAAACTGAAATCAAAATAAAAACTTTTTGTATTATATTATTTCAAAAATTTTGAAACAATACAATTTGAAAATCAGATATTTCATTTTCGGTACAATTCAATCCAATCTAAAATGGAAATTTGGAAAAAATGTATTTAATACATTCCAATATTAAACAATCCACTTAATAATACCATAACTCAAATTTAAACAATATTACATAACTCAAGTTCAAACAGAACATACATAAGTTAAAAAGATTGTAGAATAGTTCAAAACCAATAATATAATTTATAAGTTAAATGGAAATATAGAATAATTAAAAACCAAGCAAAATGTTTATAAAAAATTAAGTTATTGAATCCACTCGATATCCTCTTCCCAAATTCACATAAGAAGAATATCCCAACACTTTGCTACAGATGTGTGGGATCGGCATTCTATTTTGCTCTCGGGCATATATTTTTCACAATTTTAGGATCTTGAGTAATCTCTTAAAAAAGAAAAATAAAAATATGCAATTTGTTAAATTATATGAACCAAAAAAAAAAAAGAAAAGTAAACAGTAATACAAATTGCAAATTTAATTATGCAGTTTTTCTTCATTACAGAACCCAAATCCGCAAAAAAAAAAAAAAAAAAAAAAAAAGGTAAATCAATTACAGAACACAAATCTTCATTATAGAATCTAAATCTATAAAACAAAGTTAATCAATTACTGAACCTAGCAGAACCCAAAGAGCAAATCTGCAAAACAAAGTAAATCATTATAGAACCCAAATAAATCAATTAGGCTAGAGAATGGTTCGGTCTAATCTATGCATATGAAAATTTTTAGTTGGACCAAATTTGAGGGATTTTGATATGTGAGGAATTGGAACTAGAGCCGAAATTAAAAAAAAATTTCATATTGTATTGTCCCGAAAATTTTAAGATAATATAATTTAAGAATCAGATATTTTGATTTCAATCCAATGTAATCCAATACAATTTAGAGATTCGGAAATATAATCTTAAAAAATTCACAAAAACTTTTCTTCTCTTTTAAATTTTCTATAATAATAATAATAATAATAACAGTTTCTAAATAATTAGCAAGAGGATTTTAGTTAGAAATTGATGAAAATCTACAAGTGAGAAATTAATTAGAAATTTGAAAACTAAAAAATTACAAAAATTACATAAATAAAAATTATAAAATCTATAAATCTAGTTTTGCATGTCCAACTTAATTTATGATTTATCAAGAAACTACCAAGATTCAGAAATCACCAAAGGGAAAATAAGAATTGAAAAGAAGAAAAAGGAAAAAAACCATAGAAACGGAAAAAAAATTAAACATGAAAACCAAAAATAAAAAGAAAAATTAGAAACTTAGTTTTGAATATAAATCTCCTCCATGTGAAGCCATGCGAGTTCTAGCTACACTACTCAAGTTGGCAACTCCAACAACCATTCTCACAAGCTCCACACCAACCTTTGCGCCATGTCTAATGATCCTTGCAAGCCTCTCGCTAGTCATTCAGCACATAACATTGTCGCTTGTCGCCCAGCAGGCCTCACGAGCGTGTCATGACCTAGCAGCAAAACGATGAGTCTATTAATCATTAAGGATGTTTAAATAGTTAGATAAAAAAGATGAGTATATTCATCATTAAGCAAAACAACGTGTTATTATTATTATTATTATTATTATTATTATTATTATATTAAATTTATTAATTTAAAATTTACAATCCACACAGAAAACTCTTAAGAGAAAAATTAATATTATAATTTTTAGTAATATATAAATCAATTTAATATTATGTTTTTATTTTATTTTATTTATTAAATTTTAAATTTCATATTCAACGTGAAAGGTCAATATTAGTTAAAAGTCTATGATTTAGATATTTTAGATTAAATTATATTTTCATTAATATTTAAAATTAATAATATTTTACTATATATATATATATATATATATATATATATATATATATATATATACACACACATTAAAATTATCTTATATATATATTAAAATTATCTTATAAGAACTAATATATAGTTTTATTTTTCAAGATTAAAATAAATTAATTACAAAATTACATAAACTTTGAAAATAATAATTAATGCAAGATGAAAAAACCATTCATAATTTGAGGATTAAAGTAATTAAAAATATGTAAATTCAAATTAATTACAAAATTACATATAAACTTTGAAAATAATAATTACTATGCAAGATTAAAAAAAAATCGTCTTGGCTATGAAAATTTATTATAAAGCACATTATGAAAATTTTTAAGTACTATTCATTAGAAATCATGTTACAAAATTAATTAATTCTTATATTTATTTACGTGGTCAATTACTATTAATCATAATAGAACTCTATTTCTTAGATAAATTATATTTCCATTAAATTAATTCCATCTTTTCATTAAATTGTGTGCAATTATTATTAATCCTAATAGGACTAGAAACTCAATTTCATAAGTCATTTATATTTTCTTCTCCTATTAATATTACATTAAATTTCCTTTATAAAAACATATATAATTATTATCTTCATCAATCTGATTCATAAACTTCTATATTCTCATTAGTTTTATTTTTATTAGCTTTATTCTCATTAGTTTTTTTAAGATATCATGGCAACAATTTAGAAAATCAAATAATCGATACCTTTGAATTTGTGAAACGGAATGGAGTATTAAATTCATAGTTCTACGAGTGAGTTTCGTAGAAACATACCTCAATAGTGAAGTTCAATTAAAATGATTGATTTTGGTTGGTATTAAAGTTAACAAATTTATTTTATTTTTCTACTTGATATTAAGGTTTGTGGAAATTATAAGCACAATACTTAAAGAAACAGAGGCCTTATAATTAATGGCTAATTTTCACTAACAATCCCCAAACTATTGACCAAGTAATGTTATAGTTTTTGAACTTTAATTTGTAACAGTAAATTCTCTAAACTTCAAATTCAGTAATACAATAATCTCTGAATTTCAATTTGTAACAGTAAACCTTATGAACTTTAATTTCAGTAACAGAAAATTCATTCATGTAATCTTTTATTAAACACTTTAACAGAATACTAACATCGTAGACCATGTATAAAATCAAAAAATAAAAAAAGAAAAAAGCTAGGTCATTGAACTTAAAGAATCAACAAATTTGGCCAATTGTAGGATTTAAGAGAGTTTTGAAAGATGATTTAGCTTGCTATGAAAGTTTAGCTCAATGAAGAAGATAGAGAGAGAAAGAGAAAGAGAAAGAGAAAGAGAGGAGTTAAAATCCGAAGGAAAATTTATTTTACCGTTGAAAATTAATTAATAAGATTTGCTGACATGGAGTCTCATGTATGCATTTAATGAACTAGCTTTTTTCCTTTTTCCTTTTTGATTTTACAAGTAGCATCGCAAGTCAACATTCTATTTGGGTATTTAACAGGAAATGACGTAAGGGGATTTTCTGTTACTAAACTTAAAGTTCATGGACCATAGTATTACTGAAATTAAAGTTTAGGAGGTTTACTATTACAAATAAAATCATGGCGTTACTAAAATTGAAGTTTAAGGGATTTTCTATTACAAATTAAAATTCAAGGACTACAGTGTTAATCGGTCAATAATTCAATGACCATCAGTGAAAATTAACCTATAATTAATATATGTAGTTCACTCTACTATAGTATAGAGCATATGATTGTGTCGGCTTGATTAATTATAATTAATTAGTTAGATTTAATAATAAAATTTAATTAAATATCAATTTTATTTAATACTTTAATTTTTATGAATTATATTATAAAGAGTCTTAAGAAAAGTCAACGTGCGAATCACCTTTGACAAAAACTAGTATGTATATATATATATATATACACACACACACAAGCATACACTTGTATATATTTGTGTGTGTATATATATATATATATATATATATATATCGTACACGTGCGCACGTGCACACACACACACACACACACATATATATCCCAGAATGAACAATATGATTACTCTTTTAGCTAACCGCCCTGATAGCTCCGGTAATAAAAGTTGTGGTCGTGCAAATTCCAAGAAAGGAACAACTTAGGATACGTCATGAGTCTGCCTTATCTACCTCAAAATCCTCATCCCTTGGTGGAAGGTTATTCAAACTAAACACAATAAGTAAACTATTCGACAACCATGGCCTTTGGTTATGAAAGATCCAATCCCTTACCATTGGTAGTGCCAAAATGTGTCCTCCGAAGCAAGCTGCAAGCAATCATCCTATTCGATCTCTAACAAAGTTTCAAAAAAAGTAGGGGCCATCATCCGAAAATGATCCATCAACCACACATGCAAAACAACCTAAGGCCTGAAATCAAACACCTATAAAGCACCTATAATAAAAAGGCTAAGAACAAATAAATTTTTCTCATATGGAGAATAATTAGGGAGACAATCCATCTACCCTGGACAAAGCAAATCGAGACTCATTAATGTTTCTGCTAGTATAGCTCCAATCATGAAGTGACTCTACTCCTTCTATAATATCAATCTTGCCACTCTAGCATAACTCCAATCGATAGACCTAAGAAATAGATATCTTATTGTCAAGCAAAAACCTAAGGCCCTCATCTTGAGCTTCTACCTCCTCAAATCCCATAGTCACAGGATCCTAAAATTTCTCAATCACAAACATCATTTTCACAAGGTCACTAATAACTATTTGGTTAGCAACATCTTGGGCAGGCCCATAAACTTTTGAAAATTTGAAAATGTAAAATTCAGGACTCTAGCACCACCAGAGTTGCCTTTGGGTCGCTGATAAGTCATAGCATCTATCTTCTTAAAGGTGGGGCATGACTCATTCTTAGCATTACCAAAATGGAAAACACGCCACTAGATCCCAAATCCCAAAAAGACTTTAGAAAATCTCAGTCAACTTATACTCACTATAATGTCACCATTACAACGTCATATCTACCTAGATATTTCCTTTCTGCCTATATGAATTTCTCAGTCAACAAATGTATGTAGTGGTTGAAATATGCCTTTTATAGACGCAAAAGTCACATGAAAAATTGCATTCACAAAGTAAACTCGTGAATCTGTCCTTTTGCGTCCAGGCAATCATTCATTATAGGCATTATCATAGATCATCTATAGCATACAAATTAAATAAAAGGTCCATAAATTCTAAAACATACATACATGAACATGCATCATCTATGTACAAACATATATGCTTATGCAACTATTCACAGCCATGCAGAATCATGTATAACCCGAGCTAATAGCCTTTTTAAAGCCAATCAGTACTCCCTCGAAGCTGACCGATATCTCCTTAAAGCTAAATAATACCTTTCTAAATCTAACTGACGAAGTGAGACTCCTAGAGTCTTTTTAATCCCAACAAAGTTTCTTTAAGCCTTCTAAAAGACCCAACCTTTCATATTCAAAAGCCTAAGTTTCCTTAGCACAACAAAAATCTCCTCATAATCTTTTGAGCCAACTTGCCATAGGTTGAGGCTTTCCTTATATAAAAATCTTTTCAGAATCTCTCAAGTTGACTCACCATAAACTGAGGTTCTCCTATTACCAAAATCCTATTAGAATCTTTTGAGCCTTGGCTATAGGCCATCAACACTGATAAATGTCTAGAAAAGGTCACATATACATCTCTATGGTTCCTTTTTCCATCTCTGCCACTCAAAAACATCTAAATCCTCACTTAGATGTCAATATGGTACCCTTTTGTCATCCTTATTCATCTTAAAGTCAACCACCTTCACCTAGAAATGTTTAGACAATTGTGAGGTCTCGCCTGAGCACCGGTCCGGTCTGCTAGAGGGAACCAGAATGCTCATTCGGGTTTAGACTCACGATGGAACCCTCGAGTTCGGATTTGGTTTATTTTGAAAATGATTTTTAGGAGTCGCCACCTTAATTTTATTTAGTTGGGAAAATATTAAGAAAAAAATCCAAATTAACTCCAATTTATTAATTTTTAAATTAATTTGCCCAAGGATAAAAATCACTATCCTTCGAACTATGTTGAGTTCAGAGAATAGGTTTTTAGTTTTAAATAATATAAATTTGGCTCTTAAGTTTAATTTGACTTGAAAATTGGATTTCATGGATAACATTTATAAAATGATATTAAAGAGAAATGCATGAATATAGCAAAACATGAATGTATGGTGAAAATAAAATATTCACAAATTAATTTAAAAAAAGGAGAAAAGAGGATTGATTGGGATTTGGATTTGAGGTTTAGATTTAGATTCTAAGTATGCCTACGTACCCCATTGAATAGAGATCAAAACCAATGTAGTTTGTTCCACGATTAAGTGGAGGGGTTTAGGGTTAATCAGATTGATTGATTTGATTTGGGTTTGAGATGAAAAGGCTAATACCTTGACTTTTAGTGGGTGGAGGATTTTACCGGACCGAAATTCCGTTTTATTAAGACCGAGTGATTAGATTAATTGAGAGATTAATTAATTAATTAAAAAGATTAATTAACTAATTAATATGATGAAAAGGATGGATGGATTCATTAATTAAAAAGATTAATTAATTAATTTGGATGAAAGATGGATTGAGAAAAAGGATTAATTTGATTTTTTAAAAAAAGAATGATTTTTGAAAAAAAAGAGTGACTAAATAATTAATTAAAAAGATTAATTAATTAATTAATTGAGTGATTAATTAAAAAAGAGTTTTAGTTAATTAAAAAGATTAATTAACTTGGTTAGGGTGACATAATTAATTAATTAAAAAGATTAATTAATTAATTAGAGAGTAGTTGGAGGGAGAATAGGAGAGGAATTTGAGGATAACAATTTACTCAAATTCAAGAGGTGTGTAGAAATGAGAAGTGGAGGGGGATATTTATAGGAAAAGTGGGTAAGGGTAGTTTAGGTAATGAAAATGTGAAAAGACCATGAGGGTAGGGTCAAAAAATGGTTGAAAATTGGATAAAAAGGGGTAGAAGAGTCATTTTCTGCGCAGGTGGGGCCCACATGGATCAGAAGCTCGCAGAGCCTAGTGCGGCGCTGCACCAGTCCTGTGTGGCGCCACATCAGGCATTTGTGGCATGCCGCATGCAGTGCCGCACGCTACGTGGCGCTGGCATGGTTTTTGAGGTTTCTCTCTCTCTCTCTCTCTCTCTCTTTTTTTTTTTTTTTAAGAGATTGGTTGTTGGAATGGAGTTTGAGAAATTTAGATGTCTAGTGGCAATGTAAATGAAGTCTAAAAAATTTTCTTTTAGGGGCAGCGAACCCCTGCCCGCTAACCGGTTAGCAGGACCACCGTAATATCTTTGCGTAGCGTGTTGAACTTAGCAAGTGCTAAGGCTATGGTTGGATGATAAAGGTGTAAAATTGAGGGTTCACAGTTGCCCCCTCATCAAAATTAGCTTTGAACAAAAGGTGATTCTGATGATTGTGAATGTTGGGAAGAGGTGCCATGTCAAATTCTAGGCTTGTGTGTTCTTGTCAGGTCCTTTGGGAGGAGGCCCTCTAAGATAAATGAGATTTTATCAATGGCTATCTGTTCGACCTTGACATTTGTTGCGAAAATAGTCTTGGTGAATTTCAATTAAGGTTATCTGTTTGGCCCTAATGTTAGAGGATAAAGAAGGTTTGGTGAATTTTAATCAAGGTTATCTGTCCGGCCTTAATGTTAGAGGATATATAATGTTTGATAAATTTCAATCAAGGCTATATGTTTGGCCTTAATATTGGAGATGAAGAATGTTTGAGGCAAATCTCAATCAAAGCTATCTGTCCGACCTTAATATTGGAGATAGAGAAGGTTTGTTGAATTTCAATCAAGACTATCTATGCGGCCTTAATATTAGAAATAAATAAGATTTGGATAAATCCCAATCAAGGCTATTTGTTTCACCTTAATGCTAGAGAAGATTTGGTGAATTTCAATCAAGGCTATCTGTCTGGCCTTAATGTTAGAGGATAAAGAAGGTTTGGTGAATTTCAATCAAGGCTATCTGTCCGGCCTTAATGTTGGAGATAAAGATGATCTAGGATAAATCTGGATCAAGGCTATCTGTCCGGCCTTAATGTTGGAGGTAAAGATGACTTGGTTGAATCTCAATTAAGGCTATCTTCTCGGCCTTAATGTTGGAGGTAAAGAAGATTTGGGTAAATCTCAATCAAAACTATCTATCTGACCTTAATGTTGGAGAAGATTTGGGTAAATATCAATGAAGGCTATTTGTTTGGCCTTAATGCTAGAAAAGATTTTGTGAATATCAATCAAGGCTATCTGTCCGGCCTTAATGTTGGGATTTAAAAATGATTTTGGACAAGATAATTTAGTGAAAAGAGAGCATCGACCTATGGCGAGTCGGCTGGACAGATTTTGAAAATGTTTTGATAAAAGGAAGAGTCTCAGCCTATGGCGAGTTGGCTCAGGAGATTCTGACAAGATTTTGGTTGTGCCAAAGAAACTTGGGCTTTTGAATTTAAGGGGTTGGGCCTTTCAAAGGCTCAAAGGAACTTTTCCAAAAGTAAAGGGACTCTGAAAGTCACATTTCATTGATTAGATCTGAAAAGGTATCATTTTGCCTTAAAGACATACTGGTCAGCTTTAGGAGGTGTTGGTCAGTGTTGAGGAAGTATTGGTCAGCTTTAGGAGATATCGGTAAGGCTATTGGCTCAACTTATGCATGATGATGTATGATTACAGATGATTGCATAAGTGCTAGTGCACAGATGATGCATGCATATTTTAGAATTCATGGACCTTTTGCATGACTTCTATGCCATGCATGATTTATGGTGATTCTTATAATGAATGGTTGCATGGATGCATAAGGGCGGATTCACGTAGTTACTTTGTGAATGCAATACATTTATGGACTGAGAACTCGATAAGGTTGAGAAACTCAACTTAAGTTGGTATGAGATGGTTGCAATGGTGGTATTACAAGGAGTTCAAGGGGTTGCTTCAGATTTTGGAATCTGGTGGCCTATGATTTCTATTTTGGTGCTGTTAAGGAGGAGCTGTGCCTATTCCAAGGAGATAGAGAATATGGCTTTACTATGACTCAAGGCAACTCTGACGGTGCTAGAGTTCAAAGTCCAGCATTTTCTTGAATTTTCAGGAGTTTTTGACTTACTTCAGGATGTTGCAAGCCAGATAATGGTTGGTAATGGTCAATTGAATTTGACCACTATAATTGAGAAGTTCCATAATTCTAGTGACCAGAGAGATATGAGAGGGTGCAGAGGCTCAACATGAGGGCCTTGATTTTCTGTTTAAGTGTCAATTATGGATCTGTTGATTGGGGTGGTGTCACAGTGGTGGATGGAACAGAGGCATTTAGTGGTTAGGGCTATGCTGGCAAAGACACTAATGAGCCTTAATTACTTTATTAAGGATTTAGAGAGATGAACTGTCTTGCCAGTTATTTTCCAGTGAGAAAAATTTGTCCATTCTTACCCTTTCTACTTTGGGTGCTTTGTGGATGTCTATTTTAGGTTTTGGTTATCTTGGAAATGTAGTTGATGGATCATTTTTAGGTGGTGGCCCCTATTTTTCAGTTTGCACATGCTTTATCGATGATTAGAGATCAAATAAGATGGTTGCTTACAACTTGCCCCGAAGGACACATTTTTAGCACTGCTAATTGTAAAGGATTTGATATCTCTTGATCGAAAGCCATGGGTGTCGAGTGGTTTTGACTGTTGGGCTTAGTTTTAATAACTTTCCACTAAGGGACGAGGGTTATGAGGCAGATGAGGCAGACTCAGGATGTGCCTCCAGTTTGTTTTCTTTTTAGAGTTTATGCAGATCATAGCTCCCATTGCTAGGGTTATTAGGTGATAACTAGCTGAGGAGTTATTATACTGTTTATTTTGGGATTTCACTTATGGCCAGAGAGAGGTATGATAGGTGATTGATAAAAGTAGTTTGGCCAATTAAGAAAGGGCACCAAGCTGCCCTGTTGAGAGGAATAGAGGATGAAGCAGCTGAGAAAGGAGAGACTGTATGAGGAGACATTGGTGGAGCGAGGACTGCAACATAAATGGAGGGGTGACTCAATCTTTGAAGGAGACTCGAGGATCTACTAGAAGTGCGACACCACAGGTTACATTAGTGACTAAAAAAAAGGAGATTGTGATATCTTTGACTCTGATGAGGACACAAGAGATTTGCATCTTATGAGGTAGAGGAGGGTTGGCTAGACCATGACTTCAAATATGACCCTTTTTTTTGAAATAATTATAGGTTGATAGGACTACATGAAACAGAATAAGCTATAGATGACATTTAAAGTGCTATCTTTCATGATGGGTTTGCATTTTACAAGATTTGATCATCATTAAATGAGACATCTTTTATTTTTGCTATAATTTCTGCCTAAGCCGCCCTTTCAGATTTTCAGCTTAGTGAGCATTTTCTCTCTCTCTCTCTCTCTCTCTTTTTTTTTTTTTTTTTTTTTTTTGTGTTTAGGCAAAAGAATTAAGTGAGTGATGTACTAGGCATAAAGAAAATGAGAATGCGATGCAAAAAAATATTTTGTATTATGATTTGGACCGCACCCGAATCGGGCTGCCTACGTATCCCTTACATCACTTTTCTGTTGATTATTTCTTTTAAGGAGAATCAGGTCCATGTAGTTTTGATTACATATGCATGAAAAATAGAAAATGAAATGCAAATATCATCTTCGAATGATGTATCATTTCAGATGATTTGGGTTGCCGAGATAGGGGAATTTGCTTCTGTCCACGTCTGTGAAGATAGTGTCTTTGTCGGATAGGATCTTCTTGAGCTTGCAGTGTCTAGCCCAATTCTGTTTGAACTTCCTCTTAGACCATGAATAAGGGCTAGAACTGGATTTCCTTTTTGCGAATCCTTGTCTCTCATCTTCTAGTTGAAGTGCTAGACTAATCTCTATCGATAATCATGATCTTCATTCTCCATAGCTTCTCTTTGATAGGTTTCTTGTGTAGGTCGGGATCTCGTGAATTGCAAAGTTTGGATCATCTCTATCTTGTCTTGTATATTACAATCCATGAGCTTTTTCACTGCTGCCATGCAAATACAATGTATGGGATTTTTGATTTTTTTTTGTGCCATAATTAATTAATCCTTTTACCCTTTTCATCAATTTTTTTTGTATTTTTCATTTTTTTTGTTCTTTTTTTTTTCAAGATGTCCCATTTAAAGATCAATTAGAAAGAAATTAAAGCAGATCAGAAAGTTTAAACTTTTTATTACTAATAAAAATCCCATCATGAGTACATTAAAGGATAAGCCTAAAAGACGAAATACATACTTAAAAGGACAAGACCTAACAGACTCAAATTCAAAAAAAGATTTAATAGAAACAAACTCAAAAGACTCTGACATAGACTCTGACTCAAGTGACTTTCACACTAACTCAAATGACTCAGACATAGATCCAGAGGACTTGGATAAGGGCACAATAGTGTTGGCACTCTTCTCAAAATATCGGTTATTGGATGAAGCTTGAGATGGTCAGGTGAGCTCTGTGGTTCAGAAAAGGATTGATGGTGGTGCTAGACTTTGGGTTTGGGAGCAATGATGTCTCCACTGTCAATGAGGTCTTGGATTTTATGCTTCAGAACCTGGAATGCATCAATTTTGTACTTCGGCCCTTGATAAAAGTTGCAATGCTCATTAGCATTATAACTCTTGGGCAAGGGGTTTGGAGGAGGTCGTGGGTCTAAGGACTTAATCAGATTAGCCTTTAGGGCTTTCTTGTAAACGATGCTAAGGGGCATGCCCAGCTTAGAGAAAGTCCTCCTTGTTTCTAACTTCATCGGCTGGTAACAGGACACAACATTTACCTCTCCCTCCCTTTGGGTAGTGTTAGTGGTGTTCTTATGATACCTTGAACTAGAGGATTCATCTTTGATTCATCCTGATTGAATCAAATCCTCAATCTTGGTAGCAGTGGCGATGAGAGCTTTGAAGCTAGGGAGATATTGTATTTGCAGGTGAGCCTGATATTGGGGGAGGAGGTTCTTAATGATGATGTCAATTTGCTCTACTTTAGATGGACGGTTTACCATTTGAGCCGCTTTTGTTCTCCACCTTATAAGAAACGTGGTGAAGGATTCTCTTGGCCTTTGTTTGGTGGTTTCCAAATCTCGACGGGTGACATCCACCTCTATATTATAGTGGTATTGCTTGACAAGTACATTACATATGTCATCCCAAGTCTTATTGTGATTTTTGTCGAGATCTAGTAACCATTTAATAGCAACTTTAGTCAATGACTGTTGGAATAACTGAGCAACGAGCTCGTCGTACACACTGAAAGATCTCATGGCACCCACATACATCTTGAGGTGAGTTTTAGGACACGTGGTATCATTAAACTTGTCAATGACTGGCATTTTAAATTTTGGTGGAACTCGTGCATTTGGGAAGAGAGTTAAAGAGTTTACATCTATCATGTCCTCGTGCTTTTTGATGTTCTTGAGCATTTTTTCCATGACCTCAACTTTCTCCATCAATTTCTTAGCTTTGGAAAAGCTAAAAAAAATCTCCACTTTGAAAATGATTCGTAGTGGGAGAGGGAGTGGTTGTATTTAAGTCCATGGTAAGAAAGATTGGAGTCTCAGGTGCTTTTCCTTTATCGGTGAGATCGATAATGGGAGAAGTAAAAGTAAGGGCATGACTAATCCCGGCTTAGGTGGATATAGGCTCAACATGAGCAGGAAGGGAAGTGACAATGGCATTGGTCATTTCCTTGACCTCATTAATGATGGACTGGCGTTGGGAGTTGAGGGTATCAGTAAAGGTGGCAGACTAGGCATTGAGAGCATTGGTGAAAGTTTCAGGTTGGGTCTGAAAAGCGGTGGTGAGTATAACTTGAAAAGTTTCCTCTTGTTTCTTGAGGAGGCTAGCAAAAAAAGTGCTCATGGCGTCTTGATCGAAGTTGAAGGTATTGGCCATTGGTACCTTCAAATAGAAAACAGATAAAAAGAATACAAAATTAAAATGGTATGAAGGTGTATTGGGAAAAAGATTCCTTCCATATGGTTAATCACCGAGTTTATATGTTGACAAGGTGAGTGTGTGAGGTGTTTTGGAGTAACGGACCACCGGTTTGGGTCTTTGAGGGTTGACCTTGTTGAGCTTCTCATATTATGTATGCATGATCATAGCGTGATGCATGTTGAAAAAGGTTTCATGAACATGTAAGAGTATCGATTATTATGGTATATAGAACCTAGGGTCAATGCTAGGGTGACTACATGCATAAGGGTGAAGGGTGGTTTAATTTAAGGATCCCCGTCCCATTAGAGCATCGATATGCCTAACCATATGTGAGGCAAGGAGCCTCGCATGGGTCTAACAATACTAATTGCTCGTTACACCAATGAAATGATAGGGGATTTGTCGCGGGGTGGAATGCTTTTGCTATCTTCCAACATACTCAAAAAGAGTTGTCGAGCCAATGCTACTTGCCATCCAAAAGTTTTTCTAAAGCTAAGGTTAGGCAATGAGCCCTTATTATGCAAAGTGATGCATGAAAGTCAAATTATACTTAATGAGCCAAAAGGAGATTATTTTGGAAAAATTTTCCTTAACCAAATAGTAATCCTCTTATTTTCCTTTTTATTAAAATAAGGTGGCAACCAGTCCCCAGCGAAGTCACCAACTATGAGTCCTCGCCCAAGTACCGGCCTGGTCCGCTAGAGGGAACCAGAATGCTCATTCGGATTTAGACTCACGATGGAACCCTCAGATTTGGATTTGGTTGATTTTGAAAATAATTTTTAAAAGTCGCCACCTTAATTTTATTTAGTTGAAAAAATATTAAGGAAGAAACCCAAATTGACTCTAATTTATTAATTTTTAAATTAATTTGCCTGAAGATAAAAATCACTATCCTTCGAACTAGGTTGAGTTCGGGGACTAGGTTTTTGGTTTTAAATAATCTAAATTTGGCTCTTAAGTTTAATTTAACTTGAAAATTGGATTTCATGGATGACATTTATAAGATGATATTAAAGAGAAATGCATGAATATAGCAAAACATGAATGTATGGTGAAAATAAAATATTCACAAATTACTTTTAAAAAAGGGGAAAAGATGATTGATTGGGATTTGGATTTGAGGTTTGGATTTAGATTCCAAACATACCTACGTACCCCATTGAATGGGGGATCAAAACCCACGTAGTTCGTTTCAAGATTAAGTGGAGGGGTTTAGGAGTTGATCAGATTGATTGATTTGATTTGGGTTTGAGATGAAAATGTTGATACCTTGACTTTTGGTGGGTGGAGAATTTTATCGGACCGAAGTTCCGTTTTATCGAAACCAGGTGATTGGATTGATTGGGAGATTAATTAATTAATTAAAAAGATTAATTAACTAATTAATATGATGAAAAGGATGGATGGATTCATTAATTAAAAAGATTAATTAATTAATTTGGATGAAAGGTGGATTGAGAAAAATGATTAATTTGATTTTTTAAAAAAATAATGATTTTTGAAAAAAAGAGAGTGATTAATTAATTAATTAAAAAGATTAATTAATTAATTGAGTAATTAATTAAAAAAGAGTTTTAGTTAATTAAAAAGATTAATTAATTTAGTTAGGGTGAGTTAATTAATTAATTAAAAAGATTAATTAATTAATTAGAGAGTGATTGGAGGGACGAGAGAAGAGGAATTGGAGGATAACAATCTACTCAAATTCAAGAAGTGTGTAGGAATGAGAAGTAGAGGGGGATATTTATAGAAAAAGTGGGTGAGGGTAGTTTAGGTAATGAAAATGTAAAAAGACCATGAGGGTAGGGTCAAAAAATAGTTGAAAACAGGATAAAAAAGAGTAGAAGAGTCATTTTCTACGCAGGTGGGGCCCACAGGGATCAGAAGCTCGCAGAGCCTAGTGCGATTTCACACCAGGCCTGTGCGGCACCACACCAGGGGCATGCAGCGCTGCACAGCTCTGACGCGGAGCCGCACGCCACGTGGCGCTGGCACGATTTTTGAGGTTTTTTTTTTTTTTTTAAGAGATTGGTTGTTGGTATGGAGTTTGAAAAATTTGGATGTTTGGTAGCAATATAAATGAAGTTTAAAAAATTTTCTTTCGATGGCGCTACCCCCGAACACCTGCCCACTAATCGGTTAGCGGGACCACCGTAATAGTTTCACGTAGCGTGTTGAACTTAGCAAGTGCTAAGGCTGTGGTTGGATGATGAGGGTGTAAAATTGAGGGTTCACAATAGTAACATCCCTCTGGTTCATTTCTCCACTACTCTTATCCAAAATTAGTCCAAACACTAATCTAGATATCCATTTGTTTTCTTATACCATCTCAACTTCTGGGTTCACTATCATCATATTTGCCGTACAGACAACACAAATTTGATAAGGGGGCAGCTGTGAACCTTTAATTTTATATCCTCATCATCCGGCCGCAGCCAAAATACTTGCTAAGTTTAGTACATTACACAAAGCCAACACGGCGGTTCTGCTAGCTAGTTTGTGGGCAGGAGGTCAAGGAGGCAATGTCCCTAGAGTGAAAAATGGGCTTTTAGTCATACTAGTACAAGGATATTTAATTTTTAGATGTTGACACTTTTTTGACTCAAACTAGACTCCCTGAATCAAACTATTTTTTTCTGAAACTGATTGGACTCTTCCTCAAACTGATCGTCTTTGTATTATAAAATTAATTTTGAGCCTATCAACACTAACCGGTAATTTTTTTGAAATTAAAAAGCCTTGAAAACTGACCCAAATTCAAAAATTGACTCGAAATCACGAAAAATGAAAAAAGTTACTGGAACCACCAGCAAGCCAACTTTTCTGGATTCTCTAGGCAGTCCAATGGATTTTTGCTAAAAGGCTTGCGGATCCAGCGCCAGCAGATCCACTGTCCTGCTAGGTAGAATCTGTTGGAGGCTTAGTGGTAATCCACCGGGCAGTTCTTCGAATCCAAAAAAGTTAGCCAACAAATCTGTCATCCTCTTTGGCCACTGGTCCCGCTTTTCTGCTCCAACATTCCAAAATTACCCCTCTTTCACCCCACTTTTTCAGCCCTTTTTTGTTTTTTTGCCCACACCATTCACCTATAAATACCCCCTCCATTCCTTCATTTCTCTTAACCCTTCAATTTAGTATTGACAGGTATCTATCAAATTCTCTTCTTTTTCTTCCTCCAATCACTCTCTAAATAAATTAATTAATCTTTTTAATTAATTAATTGTCCATCCTAACATAACTTAATTAATCATTTTAATTAACTAATATTTTTCTAAATTAATCACCAAACTAATTAATTAATTAATCCTTTTAATTAATTAATTTTTAAATCAATCTATCCATTAATTAATTAATTTTTTAATTAATTAATTCACCTTTCATCCTAATTAATTAATTAATCATTTTAAATAATTAATCCATCCATTAATCAATTTTATCACATTAGTTATTTAATTAATTATTTTTAATTAACTAATTAATTCCCAATCAATCCAATTACCTGGTTCAGATAAAACGAGATTTTGGTCTAATAAAACCCTCCATCCGTCAAAAGCAAAGGTATCAGTATTTTTCCTCTCACCCAAAAATCCAAATCAAATCAATCAATCCAATCAATCCCTAAACTCCTAAATTCAAGTCTAAGTCTGTTGTCTTATTTTCTTTTTCATGTATTTTATGTCTACCATATCAGTCCCTTTTTGTCATCTTGTAATAAAGTTTCCTTTATAGTAATGCATCTACATTTTCTTTCCATTATTTATATATTTATTTTCTTATCTTTCTCATTTAGTCCAATATGGATGAGCTTTAAAAAAAGAAGGAAAAAAGAAAAAAGAAAAAAAGAGAGAGAAATTAACAAACTATTAATTAAATCCACCACAATTAGTATATATTAGAATGTGAGGTGGCTCGTGCTTATAAATCGACAATCGCTTCATTGGCTCTTAATCAAAGAAGGTCAAGCAATGGACCTCTCATCAAATACTTGAAGCACAAAAGACAATTCAATGTAATTACTCATTGCGCTTTAGGTAATCAAATGAGACATCTTAGTAAGGGGAGACAATTTCAAAGGAGGCCTTCATCAAACCTAAATTTCAAAGGTCAGAACCCCTTAGAGTAAGCAGCAACTTAAATCATGGTGGAATACATTCTTCCAAATTTTATTATTTCAAACTCGTTAAGTTGAAAACCTGAAACTGTGTCTTAAGTAGAAGTTAGAAGTAAGAGAGAGAGAGAAATAAAGAGAGAAAGCTCATCCTAGTTATCAATCCTTCAGTGTCATATTTCTTCTTATTCAAATCGTCTTTTAGCTCAAGCCCTTATTCTTTATCAAGGGCGCATCCTCCAAATTTTTCAAATCATCTTATGTTGAGTTGTCTCATCTTATGTCTTTTAAGGTTGTCCTTCCTCATTAGAGGCTTGTTCTCTAAAGTTATATTGACTTTTATATCCTTATCCTATAATGGGGGCATATCTTCCTAGAACATCATCATCTCTTAACAGTCCATCTTATCACTTAGCTGAAAAAGCTAATGCATAGTCTCCAATCTATTATATCCCTTTCTCTCATTTGGGGCATGATTCCCAAGTTGTCTTCTCTCACTAGTTCTTTAGCCACTCCTTCAGCTAGTATGTCATCTATATTCAAACTAATTAAGTGTCATTCCAAGTATCTCTTCGATCTCAAACAATAAGATTAGCTTGGTTTGCTCTTTTCTATGAATCATGCTATAAATAATAGAACCATACTACCTCTCTAATCCTTTTTGGAAGTTCTAATCTACCTTCAAACCATTCCTAAGTTTCATGAAATCATACTGTTCTATCTCAAGCCTCATTGGTAAATCATATCACCCTTTCCTTGTTAAGTCATACCATTCTTAGGTTTCCTTAGCAAAATCCCATCATCTTCCAAAGATCAAGCCCATAAGCAGAACAAAAATCCCAAGTCTCTTAGGACTCATTATATTTGAACTCAAATTTCTTGACAAAACCAAAAGTTGAGTTATCATCCTAAAGTTGATTATGAAGAGCTCGAACTAGTCAAAGCAAATCCCATGCATCTTCTTTGACAGGATCAAGCCTCTTTGGCAAAACATATTATCCCTGAAATTAATGTCTCTTAAGGACTATAAACCATTCTCAGCTTAATTTTCTCATATTGATGCAACAATGTCAAAGGGCAAACTCCTATCGATGAGCCTGTAGTATCCTTATAACTAAAAACCTTTAGCACTATACTAAGCTAAAACCAATCATTTAGGTCCAAAGCACCCTTGTAGAAAATCCTAAGTTGACAAACTGTCCTCAAAGCCCGAAAGCTTTTTAACTAAAAGCCTTCAAGCCTTCACCATAAAACTCCAAACCAAGAAGTCTTCACCATGAAGTCTAAAGCAAGAAGCCTACTCCTAAAGGCCTTCACTATAAAGCCCACAATCTCTTCTAAGGACAAAATTTGACTGAGCCTACCCAAACTAGTTTCCTAGCCTGACAGTTGCTCTAAGCTAAACTTAGCCTCCCAGTTTGACCTCCTACAAATTCTAACATCCCATCAAGTTTTAAGGCAAAATCTGACCTAGCCTTAAACTTGACCTTTCAAAAGAACTCTCCAAAAGCCAAGACCTAACTAAGCCATTTTTATCCCCTTTGTAGTAGAACCTAACCAAGACCCTAATCTGACCTCTTATATAATCAAACCAGACCAAGCATTCCAAAATGACCTCAGCCAAGGCCAAAACTGACTTAGCCTTCTAAGATGACCCCATTGATGATTTTCTCTAAAGTTGACCCTAACTTGGCCATCCAATCCATTTCCAAACCTAACATTTTTCTAAGGCTAGTCTAGCCTAAGCCTTTCCAAGCTAATTAGCTTGATCTCTTCTACATTTAACTTAGTTTTCCTCTAAGGCCAAATCAATAGTCTTTGACTAACCCTTTAACCAGCATCATACTCGGTCCAAATCAAGTGTGATTTTACCATCGCCAAGCTAGTCTATCTGAATAAGATGACCAAACCACTTTCCTTTATTATACTAAAATAGGGGCACCTCCCTTCTAAATACTCACTTTTCTGAAATGGGGGCATCTTTATACTAAAATGACCCTCCATAAGTTCAAACTGTCCAATTATTGCATAATCATATACATTTTGCATTAAATAGACTATTGAATCAAGATGGATTATCAAGTCAAGACAAATCATCAATCTAAATCAAGAAAGGTCATCAATCCAATTACCCAAAGTAAAATGGATCATCAATCCGACAAATCATTAGGCAGAGTTCCTAAATCAAGACTAGAACAATTAACTTCAGACCCATTCTAGGATAGCCATAAGATCCATACCTTAAATCTAAATTAGGTATCTTTTTTTTTTTAATTAGATCATTCTAAGACAGCCTTAGGATCATTAACCTAACATAGGGCTAAGTTTCTCTTTCAAAATTTTCAAACCATCCTAGGACAACCATAGGATCATTAATCTAACATAGAGTTAGGTATCTCTTTCAAAATTTTTCAGATCATTCTAAGATAATCTTAGGATCATTTCACCCATAAATGTTTATTAACGATCACCTAGGCATCCATATAGTTTTTTTTTCCCATTTATCAAAATCCACCATTCCATCCATAAATGTTTATTAATGATCATTTAGGCATCCCTGTTGTTCCTATTTTTGCCCCTTCATTAAAATCCTTTCAGAACTTTACTCATAAATGTTTGGAAACAAGTACCCAAATATCCTTATGGTTTCTTTCTTCCACCTAGCCTTTACCCTAAAATTCAATCTTGACTTTCACCTAAACATGTCTAAATCCTGATTTAGATATCCCTTTGGTTCATTTTTTCCATCCCTCATACTCGAGTTTACTATCATCAGAATCATTTTACATACCAGCCAATTTTGATAAGGAGGTAGCTATAAACCCTTAATTTTGTACCCTCCAGCTTACATTTGAACCTTAGAAGTACCTGGGCTCAATAAACAGATCTTTGAAAGCCAAAATTACTAAAAACAGCTAAAATGGGAAAACAGAGAAATGAAGCCCTAGGAATTGAAACCTATCCATTTAACCTCTGAACCACTCTCAGATAATTTGAGATTGAATAACAATCACAACATAACTAGAATGGCAAAAAATAGATGGAAAACATGCGAGAACTGGCCAACGGAGGACTTAGGGCCTATGACTACACAGGCACATGCAGTTGCAATTTTATGATCTGTGCCATGTGTGGCACCATGGGGCCCACATGCAATCACTGCTTTGTTTTGCAATCCCATAATAAAAATTCAGCGTTTTCACCTCTAGCCTTTAACCTATATAAACTAACCTCTCAGCTCATAGGCACACTCAGCATTGCTTGATCAAACCCTATAATTTCAAAGCAAATAGTTATTTTTTTTAATCTTAGTTTGTCAAGGAACAAGTTTTTAGGTTTAAAATTTCCTTTTCACTTTGCTATTGCTCCTTACTTTGCAAAGCAAGTTGAGTTGGGACTTCTCGAGCTAACCTATCAAATCAAAAGTTTCCTGCCATCTGAGGCAAGCTACTACCCACTGTTCGAGGCAAGCCACTGCCCGTTGTCTAAGGCAAATCGCTGACCCTTATCTGAGGCTAATCATCACCCGCCGTTCAAGGTAAGTTTCTTTCCCTTTTCTTTTCCTTTTATTTATTTTATTTTATTCATTTATTTTATTTATTTCATTGTTCTAAGTGTAATATCCTAACCCGATATAGGATATATGCACAGTATACAAGTGAAGATACCCATTTAACATCAGAATGCGTGGCCAAGTTAGAAATGAATGTTTTCAATATTCAAATGATTTGAATATAAACGTTTTAAAATAATAATTTTATATGAAAATATTTTTCCTTTATTGTTATATTTATATTGATATTCAAAATTATCGAAATTTATAAACTTCCATTTGAATAGTGATATTGATATTGATATTTTTAATATTATTATATTGATATTAATAAGCTAAACTTATATTGATATTTGATATATGATTTATAAATATTGTTATATGAGTATTCAAAATAGTAGAAAATTTGTTCAAATTTAAAATTGATATTTGAAAGGAGATTGATTTATTATATTAGTAGGTTAATATTTTTAAGAGAATATTTTATTAAATGAATTATTGATTTATTATTTACTAAATTGATAAAATTTTAAATTAAAGAAATTGAAATTTTATTATAAAATATAAAAAATTTTATAATTAATATTTGAAGTTATATATTATAATTTTTATATTATAGTTAATGGATAATATGATGAAATTAATGAAATTAATATTTTGGTTAAAATTATTGTTTTAGAATTTATATGACAAACATTATTATTATTATTGTTTTTATTATTATTGAATTTATTAAAGTTAGTATATATTTATATTGAAAAAAAAAAAAAAAGAAACCAAAGTCGGCAGCCCAAAATTGGGCAGCAGAATAAATAGAACAAAGAAGAAGAAATAGAAACAGAGGGAAACAAAAGGAAGCAGAGGCAGAGAGGGCAGAGAGAGAGAGAGAGAGAGAACGCGCGCAGGGATTGCACGCCAGGCCGCCGCCCTCCAGCCACCGCTGACCGACACGCGCCGCACCAGGAGGAAGGACGCCCGCCGCCCCATCAACCGATAGAGGCCTGTCGCCTGCAACCACCGGACGGTGGCGCACGCTCCCTCTAAAGTTTCGCCGGCCAAAACTTCTAGGCCATTTTCTGACGACTTTTCGATCTCTGTTTTTAACGAAATTGGTATGGTTGAATCCGTTGTGTTTCCAGCTTCGATTTGGTATAATGTTTACTAATTTTAGATAATCTTTTTATTGATCGAAATCCGACGACATCAACGATTGCCGATGCAGTTTCTATCTGTTTTTCTAGCGGACTACGGGAAACGAAAGTTATATTCGGACTTCTCACATCACAAGGTAACCGATGATATCTTCGGATCGTAATTTAGTCGTCGTTGGGATTTTCCGGCGACCTCTGAAATCGACAAATTCGGACAGAAGCTCCGGCTCAATAAACCGAGCCATATGGTATAAATCTCAATTTTCAATTATGTATAGATAGTGAATTATGATTTTATTTGTAAGAATTTAGGTAAATAGTTTTTTGAATTAAGTGGTGAAATGAGATAATTGAATGGAATAAATTGTTATTTATATGATTATTGAGTATTGTTGGTGATTAAATTGGTAGATTGAAGTGAAATGTTGATATTAGAATTGATTTAATTGAATTAAATTATTTGGAAGAATGAAGTGAGATGTAGATATTGGTATTGATTGGATTGAATTAGTGGTTATTAGCTTGATAATGAGAAATGCTGTGGGCGGATGGGATTAGTGTATTGAAGGTCCAGATTGGACCATTTGATTGTGATATCATAGATAATTTGAATTTATGGAAATGTTGGTGGAAATTGCTTAATCGATTTTACTTGAATAATATGAAGATTGAAATGTGAAATTGAAAGAAAGGAGAATCATTCTTTTAAGTGAGTTATTGAAAAATAATTAGAGAAATGTTAAGTTTAGTAATAAGTATAGGTTTAGAATATCTTAATTTTAGAATGCTAAGTTGTGAATAAGATAGAAATGTTAATGACTTAAGCTAAATTAAATAATGTGATAATGAGGAAGTGATTAATATATGATTGAAATGCATGTGTAGAGTCTAATAACAAGGACAAGGATATTGGGTAAAGTGCGAGAAGCACTAATCGTATCAGATTCAAATGTACATAGGATCAAAGGAGTCCACGGTGAGTACTTAATAATATAATATGTTTCCTATTATTTGCTTGAAAACTTTATTGCTAAAAGTATGCCAACTCCTTTATAAGTTGAATTGCTCATTAATATTGAACCATATGTTATAATGCTCCTTGATTCATAGCTAAGCTTGAATTGTATATTGAACCTTCTTGATTTCTTGATAAGCTTAAATTGCTTATTGAATATTGAACCTTTGATATGATACTTTCTTGATTATTAAGCCCAAGTGAGTCAAACATTCCTCTATGGCACTTGGCCAAATGAGTCTATATTGTTTTGATCTTATAATATGATTAATGATGAGAACCTAATTGATATTGATATATTATCCATTGAATTATTTCATGGATGGAAAGGAAAAATGTTTTAATGATACTGTGGTAAGCAGAATACCCCTCTTATATAAGGCAATACATCAGACATTGTGCACAATGGTAATGAACCTGCGGATAGGGTAAAGAGTATCCGAACCCTAGCTGGGAAGGGTTTATGGCCCCCAGTACGTGCGACCCGATCAATTGTACGTGTGACTGATATGGGAGTGAGTAAGACATAAGCCGCCACTCGAATGATTATGATAATGTGGGAAACACACCGTTTCCATAAAGGTAATATTCTGCTAAAAATGCAATATTTACTGTATATGGAAAACTATTCCATAAGAATAACTCTTGATCCGTTTTACTTCTTTGCTATAAGAAATTATCATTAAATCACCTACCATTTGTTTATTTTATATAGTATTATTTTGTACTCACTGAGATTTGTCTCATATTTTTAGTGGTTTAAACTTTTCAGGTACAGTCAATGAGTTAATAAAGTAAAAGTCCCAAGCCCATCCTTCGCTTGGAAACTGTTTTGATAAGTTTCGGTGTTGTAAGTAGAGCTCCATGGTTATTGAAAGTTATAAGGTCCATATGTAACATGAATGGTTATTAATGGGTTAGCATTAATATGTTAAAGGATGTTTGTATAATATGATTTGTATCATAACCGTTATTGTAATTATATATGAACTATTGAACGTTGAGTTAATGACATTAAATGAAACTTTAAAGGTTTTACAAGTTATATGTGTAAATGACATTATAAGTGGAAATGATAGCAAGTAATGGGTATTAAGGAAATGTGATTAGGCTACGGTTTTGGGATATGGTTCAATGTAATGAATGTCAATTGATTATGAGTGGAATGGGTTCTACGGGTTTTTGGTGCCCTTATGGCTACCCATGCCCTAGGACCGTCGCGACTCAAAAAGGTGGGTCGCGACACTAAGCCTCCTTGCCTAATGTTTAAATTGCTAAAATAGTTAATTAGAATATGATTTAATTAACTCCACTTGATAATTAATTAAAATCAATTAATCAATCAATCAACTCAACACTCCTTTTAATTAATGGACTGAAACATGATAAAAGGCTAAGACTAAACAAACCCCTTTTTTAAGAAAGGCAAACTACATGGATTTGAATTCACATTTGAAGGGATGTGTACGCATGCTTGTTCCAATAATCAAAACTAATTAAAATAAATAATCTTCATTCTCTTTCACCTTTTTCGTATAGATTAGATTGTGTTCTCTATTCTTTGTTTTTATTGTGATGTTTTAGGATTAGTTTGGGGTATGTGTGACTCCCCTAGAATCTCATAAGGGACTAGAGGGAATATCTCCTAATTTGGTTTGTGTTGTAAATTTAATTCTTTTATTTGCTTTCTTCATTTAATTCTTTTATTGCTTTTGTTATTTTGTTCTTATTGCTTCCTTCATTATTAAATGAATTGTTCATATATCCTAAACTGTTCATGCATTTATAATTTTTCATGAAATTTACTTTAAGTCATTTTGTATTAAATTTGCCAAACTAGTCTTTTCCTAAATAAACCAAAAACCTAATTCCTGAATCCTCTTTAGTAATTAAGGACTAGTGTACTTTTTCTATTCGGATAGATTTGGATTAATTTAACTGGATTTTTCTCTTAACTTTTTCCCAAATAAAAAAAATAAAATTAAGGTGATGACTCTAAGTCAATTTTCAAAATTAACAAATCTGAACCCGAGAGTTTTATCGTGAGTTTAAACCTAAATGAATATCTCAATCTCCACTTACCGGATCAGGCCATTGATCGACGAGGCCTTACATGCTTACTCTTAGTGGGGCTTCTCTTGGACTTTAATTTATCTGGATCTTTGGAAGCTAATCAAGATGGGCCTTGACTAGTTTTTAGGCCTGTTATACTGTTGGACTATTTTTATCCCAGATCAGTATGTAACCATCATATTTAACCTGGACTATTAGTTAAGTTGTGTCCTCCTTGATTTAAGATACTCCCATAATTAAATTGTAATAACCATCTATTTAGAATACACTAGATTTAATATTTATATAACTTCATTATTAAATTCAAGTTGTTGAATCCAAGTTAAGTTAAATTTTCATATGAAAAATATAAAAATTCAACAAAAATATAATTATACAAAATAAATATTATCTAAGTCGTATAATTATACATGTTTAATACAATTAGAATAATGACACAAAATAATTATAGATTATATATAAATATATGAATGATTTTAAAAGGCAATACATACATAATATTGAAATAAAACTTAAGCATATTTAAATAAATCATTTCTTATAATTTTAAATGATATTCTTATATTCGACAATATGTTAGAGAAAAGAAAGTAAATGAATTGATAGATATTTTTTATTATAATTTTCTAATATTGCTATGTTGGTTACATATTAATTATCGATTGATTTCCATGTTAATATTTGGTATATCTATTGTTTTCTTATAATTTCAATTCAGGTTATATGTTTTTATTAATTTTGATAAACTTTTATTTTTTGACACATTATAGCTTAATTTCTATTCCTCCAGAAAATCAATAACAATCTTTCTAACGTGCTTTTATAAATTTAATATAAATATTAATTCAATATTAATTGTATGCAATTGATTTATCATGCGATATCATATTATATCATAAACCTAAAAAAATCTATTTAATTATTATATCATATGAATACTCATGAATATTTTAAATTTGATGTTATAAATAATAACAATGATATATAGTCACTAAATTAAAAATTTTATAATTTTACTTTCCTATTTAATTAATTTTTAAGAATGATTAATTAATTTCTTCCGTAATGAAAATTTTAAGTAAATTTAAATATTTATAAAATCACAAACAAATTAATTTTTTAGAAGAATGTACCATTATAAATAGAAAATTTGACATTTAATAATAAAATAATAGAATTTTGCTTATTATTGTTAAATAAACTCTCAATTAGTGCATATTTTTTTTTTCTGCTGCGTCTTCTTATAGAACCAAAAGTAATTTTTATAATTTACAAATTATTACTAATGGTTAAAAAACTAATTTTAAAATTTATAATGAGATAAAATAATAATTTACAAAATGAAAGTCAAATTATAATTTATCTAACTTGTTGTTAATATTCGAATAATTAAAGTCAAAAAAAATTTTTTAATTTTTAAATATTTGAAAAAATGATTTTACTCATTGTTATTAAATAAATTCTTAATTAGTGTAACTTTTTTTCTGTTGCGTCTTTTTTTAGAATCAAAAGTAACTTTTATAATCTATAAATTATTATTAATAATTAAAACAACTAATTTTAAAATTTATAATAGGATAAAGTAATAATTTATAAAATAAAAGTCAAATTAGACGTCTTCTTATATAATCAAAAGTAATTTTTCTAATTTACAAATTATTACTAATAGTTAAAATAACTAATTTTAAAATTTATGATGGGTCTAAATAATAATTTACAAAATGAAAGTCAAATTAGAATTTCTCTAACTTGTTAATGTTCGAATAATCAAAGTTAAAAAAATTTATCTAGTTTCTAAATTTTTAAAAAAATAAAAAAAATAAATTATTCTAATTGAATTCTTTTTTATTTGAATTAAATATAATAAACTATATATTAAATAATAATTATTTTATTCTTTTTTTATTCTAATTAAATTTATTTTTTATTTAAATTAAATTAGATAATTGAATTATTAAATTATAATAGCTATATAATTATAAATTTGTAATTTAATTAATTATATATTAAATAATAATTATTTTATTCTTTTCTTATTCTAATTAAATTTATTATTTTTCTTATTTAAATTAAATATAATTAGATATTAAATATAGTTAATTATATATTAAATAATAATTATTTTTTTATTCTTATTGAATTCATCATTTATTATATAAATTAAATATAATTAGATAATTATATTATTTAATTAATAAATAACCACATTGGTCATCATAAATGCATAATTAAAAGGAACTTAGTGAAAAGTTTTTACATAAATGTGCTTTTCTTCCCCCTTCAGTACATTTATATGTAGTAAGTGTAAGTATAGATAAAATCTTTTTCCTACAATATCACAATGATTAACAATTTTAATTTACACATAAGTTTGATTGAATTAGTGAAATTAATCTACAAATATAATGAATTGCTTTTTTAAATGATTCATTTCAATTTTAAATAAGCGATTGTATATATTTTTACCATCAAACCATATTTCAATGTATAACTTTTGGGGGCCAATTAGATGTGATTTGGTTAGTTTTCTCATCTCTTTTAAAGATGTGTGAAAAGTGAGAGGTCTCAAATTCGAATATCAAAAACCATGAATAATTATCATCAATTTGGTAAAAAATTTTAAAGGAAAAAATTACTCTTTATTGTATAACCTACTGTATTTCTATTACATATTTCCCTACCTTAGTAAAAAAAAATTATATACATATATAACCTTTGGGCCTTGCCTTCAAAATTCAAATCTAAATACTACGCACTTGGCATGATAACTTTGTCTACTCGAAAAATTACAAAAATCCTATTAAAGTTTCATAAATACATATTTTTATTCATCATTTTCTTAATATCCATTATCCAACACTGTATGAATTTTATGGGGAAGTACGAAAAAATACTATGTGATTTAACACTTGTTTTAAATAGAGTTGATGTTTTTTCATGATACTTTAATATCTTGTGCTTAATGCCATTTGATACTCAAGTGACAATTAATGTAATGCCGTCAAAAATCTTAACATGGAATTTTAACATTACTAACATAGAATTAAAAAAAAAAAAAAATCCTATGTGACGTGTCAAGAAAAATGTCACTATTTCATGGCAAACTAAAAAATAATACTAAAAGAAAAAGCAATGTAATGGGCATAAAAAGCAAAGTTTTCCTTAAGTTTTATGAAGTTGAAAATGTCAAAATCCCTAAGAGTGAGTAATTTTTTCTCATTTGTGAATTTTGCCTAGTTTGCCTCTCTAAATCACTCACACCCAAAATTAACAAACCGAAATTGAATCCAATTTGTCAAATTGATTGAATTATCACTCGATAGATGAATGTTGAACTTGATTTCAGTAGGAATTTGCGAAGTAGAAAGATAATTCTTTTTTGAAAATTTTAGGGATGGGAAGATCTGGACTTCAAATACAAGCAATTTTATGAAAGGCCAAGTTATGTAACAAGCTTATGACTTTGGTTAGTTGTTTTGGGTATAGGTGTGGTAAATGAGTTTGGGTTTTACATGTTTGGTTTAAGGTATCAAGTTTGATAAATACAATTTAGGGCTTTTGATTGACGTAATGGTTAGTTATATCTTTGATCTTTTAGTGAGTTTTTACTTCATAGCTAATTTTATTTAGTTACTATAATTGGCAGGAAAAATGTCAATCACAGTGAATTTCAGGATTCATTATGGTAGTCAATGGGAAGATGTTGATAATATTGTTTATCTGGGGAATTGTAGATTATGTGGAGAATTTCAATATTGATTATCTTTCTGCTATTGAATTGAAACATTTTAGTCTTACTAAAGGATATGTAAACGGTTGCAGGTTTTTGCATATGATATGTGGCTTAACTAGCAACATATCCTTGAGGAAATTAATGAAGATAAGGATGTTGCAAATATATTGATGTTAATGAGGGTTTTAAACAAATTGATTTATATTTTATAGAGGGTAAAGGTCCACTAACTATTATAGATGAAACTTGGTTGCGTCAGGCCGAAGTGAGTAATGTTGAAACTAGAAAAAAGGTTATGAATGAGATTAAGAGTGAGGGTAGGAATGAGAATCAAATTGAAGGGATGAGAATGCGGGTAGGAATGAGAATCAGACTGACATTATGGGTATGAATGAGAATATGGATAAGAATGAAGAAATTGGTTCAGAGAATAATGTAGCTGGGGTTAATGCAAGGGTATGAAAAATTTATATAGAGATTGTGAAATGTGGAATAGTGATTCAAGAAGTGAGTATATACCACTAAAGGAAGATAGTGAAAGCTCATCTGAAAATAAGTCTGATTTCAATGAGCCTAGCTAGCTTTATGATAATATGGAGGGCAATGATGATGATATTTTCAATGTCACATCTAATCCAAATGATATAGATGGGACTAGAGATGGGGATAGAGTTGGAGTGAAGGATAAAGCTGGAGATGGAAATGAGAATGCATATGTAGATATTGGAATGGATTTAAATGAAGAAGATTTTCAGGAATTTTTTGAGGATATGTTAGATAGTGATGATTTACATAGTTTAATGGGATCATTTGATGAGGTTGAAACTTATCATGATTTTGATGAAAATTCAAGTATGCATGACCCCTAATTATAGAAAGGAATGAAATTTAGTATTCATAGGATCTTTAGAAAAGCATTAAAAGAATGGGTAGTGAGAAAAGGATTTCCATATACTTTGATAGATAATTCCTCCAAGAGAATCACAATAGTTTGCAAGAATGATTATGGGTTAAGGTTTTATGCTTCTTTGATGGGTTATACTACTATATTCTATATTAAGACTTTTAAACCTATCCATAAATGCTCTAAGGATTGGAATAATTATATTGTGAAGTCAAGGTATTTATCAGAGAAGTACTTTGAGGAAATAAGAGATAACCCTAATTGGCATGTCAATGTAATGCAGAAGCATATCCAAAGGGAACTTAAAGCTAAAGTCTCCATTATTATATGTTATAGAGCTAAAGGAAAGGCCAAAAAGATTATTGATGGAGATATCTAGGAATAATATAGAGGGTTGTGGGATTATGCAAAGATAATTGGAGTTATAAATCATGGGAGTATAGTGAAGTTAGAGACTGAGCAAGTGCGAAAGAGCTTTATAAATGAGGAGGAAGGTGCTACTGACATAGGAGGAAAAGATACTATTAATAGTGTACATATATATATACATGTGTTTCAGTAGATATATGTGAGATTTGCATCTCAAAAGAAGGGGTTTTTCTCTGAAGTTTAAGACTAATAATTAGTCTAGATAGGTGCCACTTAAAAACCTCAATAGGAGGGCAGTTGGTATGTGCAGTAGATAGAGATGGTAATGAGAACATGTTTCCATTATCAATTGTATGTGTTGACGCAGAGGAAAAGGCTAGTTGGGTATGGTTCTTGAAGTTATTAGTTGAGGATTTTGGATCTCCTGAAGAAACTGGATGGGGGTTTATGTCAGACTTGCAAAAAGTATAATTTCTCAATTGTGTGCTTATTTTGCAGTATCATTTTATGATGAACTAATGAAATATTGCCTTTGTAAATAGACTTTTTTTTTTCATTCTTTTGTCATTTTCAAAGCATACCATATTTTCACAATGATCAAAGGCAAATTTCCAACCCCTGCCTTGTGAATAATAAATCCTTGCTTTTGGTTGGTTATTACAGAAATTGCAATTGCTAGATAATCTGGCTTTTGCCTTAATTGTGTTTGATTTTGAAAGATCAACTCTATTGGAAGATGAAATATGTAAATATTGTAGGCATTTAAACTTCTATTATATGTAGGATTTGTGTTTTGCTAGTGAAAATTCAATTTTTTTTGGAAGCTTTGGTAGATGGATTGTTGTTTTGTGGAAAGCTAATGTTAATTGCCAATTATTTCTGGTTAATTGTTATTTGATTGGTTTGTTTTCCATTATCTAATCAAAAGTTGATGCTTTGCATTGGTTTATTTATTATTTTATTGTACTTTTTCTTATTGATAATGCAATGTGACATTAGGGTCTAATAGAGTCTTTTGATTAGGTAATGCCAAGAGTTAAGCATAGATATTATATCAATCATATGTATGAGAACTTTAAGAAACTAAGACTTTGGTTTTCTACTGGTGCTGGTACCAAGAAGAGATTTTAGCACCAGATTAGTAAACTTAGAAGGTTAGATGAAAAAACATATGATTGGGTGATGGGTCATCATCCATACACATGGTCTAGATCTCATTTTCCTACAAATACCAAGTGTGATGCATGAAATAACTAAGTGGGTCATTCAATTCATATCTTGCTGTAAGTAGAGATATGTCAATACTTAACATGTTTAAATGGATTAGGAGAAGATATATGAAGAGGTTTTACGTGAAATATACTAGGATGCTTAAGTATAAAGGGGATATGTCTAAACATTCAAGATCAGGGGATATGTTTAAACATTCAAGACTTGCTAAAGAAAATCAAGCTTGCAAGTAGGGATTGTTTTGGTACACTACCTGGAGGAAAAAAAAAAAGAGATTAATTACTATGATACTCAAAATTAGTGAATCTAGTGAAGAAAACCTATATTTGCAGAATGTAAAATTTTTCAAACATTCCATGTAAACATGCTATGTCAGCCATAGATAAGAATATGGCCATATACAATAATAGAGAGCAACTAGAGAGTTATGTGCACAAATACTACTCTAAAGAGACTGGTAGTATATAAACACATAATTAATCTAGTACCAAGCAAGGAGGAACAGGAGAAGACTGAGTACGTTGATATTTATCCTAACACAATGAGAAAGCCTAACAGAAGACCAAAGAAAAAGCAATTGAGTGCAGTTGATAAACTAAGAAATCCTTTTAGAGTTTCTAGAGTAGGAAAAAATATGAGATGCAACAATTATGGACTAGCAGGTTATAATACGAGGGATTGCAAAGTAGGAGAGACAAAGTGGCAGAAACATATAAGATAAAAAGGTGCTAGTACAAGCAATGCTCAAGCCAAAGTGGAAAGGCAATAATTTAAAAATCCAACCTCATCTTCAATGGTAAATGTAAAAATTTTTTGATTTATGCTTACATGTTTAATTATCTTCACTAAAGTTTCCTTTTATTGAATGTTTAAAAAGAGGAAGGCCTAAAAAGAATAATGAAAATGTTAGCCAACTAGAGAGATCTGCCCAAAATCAAGTATAAAAACTTAAAACTTCTTCATAAATAAGTTTGAATGGATATTGTTTTACATGTTGCATAGGAATTTGTACTATAGGAGGATATCAAGATGCATTCATCACAATCTGCTACTAGGCAAGCTCATTTGAGACCACCAAAACCTAAATCAATTAAGGGACATACTACAAAAATAGCACCAAACAAAGGAAGAGATAAAAAATAATACAAAGTTCATCACAAGCTGTACTAGGGACAAAAAATAGTAAAGTTTCTTATTCTATCATTTTAAATACCTTTCATTTTTAAAATGCTTTTTTAAATATAATCTAATCCTTAAAGCTGATTTGCATTTCAAATTTCATTTTTTCATAGGTCATTGGATCATATGGAACTCTAAGGATGATATCATCATAGCCTATTGTTTTGGGCCTGCAAATTGATATGCCAATGTATTAATTTTTTTTTGTTTTTTATTGCTTGTTTTCTATACACTATTTTTTATTACAATCTGTCAAAGATATTTTCTTTGGAATTTGAGTTTAATAGGTATTCTATCATATGATCTGGTGTGGGTCATATAAATAAATTGCTAGCAAGTTTCAAAAACTTCAAGAGAGCATCTAAGATTGCATCTTTTATGGATTAAAGAAAGGAGCATGGAAATTGGAAAGCTAATATATATTACCATTCAATAAAGAAATCAAAAGCCAACTGATGCTTTGTTGTCCATAGGTTGACTTAGAAAAGAAATCAATAACAGCTGCTACTAATGCACAACTAATAGTTTATTGTCCATTTTATTCATTTTATTTTTGTATGTTGACCTAAGAACTTGTTAGTTATATAAGACATATTGCAAATGTTTGTGCTATATAGATGTTCTTGTGTTCAAAAATCAATTGTAATAATTGATGGTTTTTATGTTACAAACTCTACCTACCCATAGAAATTGATATTGACACTAATCATATACTTTGTGTCAAATAATTGATTTCTTTTGGTATAAGAGGTACTTACAATAGATGAAATTAAAAGCAAGTGACCTTCACTACTAAAGTTAAAAATAAACACAACATTGACTTCAACTAGACATTACTTATCTTAATATCAAACCTGGAAATATTGAATAAACCTTACTAGAATATCAATTCATTGATTTCAAGCAGTAAAGAAAGTCACAAGAGCTGCATCAATTAATAACATAATTTTAAGCGCTCAAACTAATATCAGTGCCAATTTCACCTCTTACACCTATATATTACCTAATTACATACTATTAATACAACAATTATAAATTATGGCAAATACAAATAGTCATTTCCCTTTGACTTGCCCGCAGTTAATGAAAAATAGACAATATCAACCCAAATATCACCAACAACATTATGCATTTGCATGTGTTCATTATTTTCTACTAAAAGCAACCAAGACTTTTTCATTCGACATCAACTCCAATTGCGACATTCTCACCTCTGCTCGCGACTTCTCTAATTCAACCTCCAACTCACTTACTTTCTGATTGGACCTACATATTTCCATTTCGAGTTCAACTTCCCTTGCTCTATACATTGCAATTTCATCCTCACATTTTGTTATCTTAACTAGCAGATGCGGTAGAATCTCCACAGCTCTATTACACATTTTCATATCAATCCATTGAAAAAGCTTGCATTTTATATCTAAATGATAATGTATATAGCCTCTGAATCTTATTTCCAAAATGTATTTTGGCCATGATATCCTTACAGGTGAGATTAAACCCGCATTCACATCTAAGAACGCTGTTGGATCCAACAACATTAATTCATGAGGAATTTGATGTTTTTACGTGTGGGGAGATTAAGGATTGTGAAGGTGATTTTATTGCATCAGCACTTTGTCAAATTTATAGTTCAAATTTTTGGATTTTCACGATATGAAGAATTGAGAGGAGTTGGGATTTTATGAGCTGCTAATTGAGGCTGAAGTGTTGATGAACGTTGTGTTTTCTTTTCTTTTTTTCTTTTTCATTTTTTAGTTTTCCATGAAGCAGTGGCATTTTCCTTGACATGTCCGAGAGTATTTTTTTTTTAAATTCCATGTTAGCAATATTAAAATGCCACATCAACATTTTTTATGGTGTTACATCAATTGTCATTTGAGTGTCGAAAATTTGTTAAGCACATAATGCGCGTTTAGCACAACTTTTGAGAGGTGAAAATACTACTTTTTAAGCTAAAAACTGATTTTTTTTTAGTGTTTGATAAAAAGTTAAACTCAAAAAAGTAATTTTTTAAATAGCTAAAATCTAACTATTGGGATAAGTTATAAAATGAAAATTTTCATATACGTAGCTTTTTAGCTTTTCAGATACGTAGCTTTTTAAATAAGTTATAAAAGTTTTTAAAGGTTCCTTTGAACACAAATATCCTTAGTTTTTACTAAAAATGATAAATCAACCTACTATAAAAAGACTTCTTTTTTATTTTTTCTTTTACAGTATGATCTTTCTTTTCTCAATATACTCAAGCCTTAGACTTTTCAAACTTTGATTGTATTGCAACTGGGTAATTCTTGTTAATAAAAAGTATGTTACTTTTTTCCTTTTCCTCTATTTTTATTCTATTAAATAATTTTAATTTTGTATTTTAGTTATTGAGATTATTAGAGTTTTGAAATTATCGTGTGTTGCTCAATTCCTTTTGCAGTAGCCAATTTGAATTTAAAGTTTTGTGGATTGCTGTTAATTGAAATAATTATTTAAAAGTTTAATGAATCATCTTTTTTTGAAAGGAAAATAAGTTTCATTAATAAGAAGAATTTTTGTCAGTACATAATTATCCAGCACATAAACTAGAATACTATTGAAGTAGCTCACCTATTGGAACTGCAAACACCTTTAGCTAATGGTGAGTTTGTGAGTTACCTTTAATCCAAATAATTATTTTAGTTATTTAAAAGTATCACACAAGACAATTATTTTTCACAGTAATGGAGTTTTCATGAATTATTTAAATTTTGCCCAATACCTTTTGCAGTCTTTTTTTTTTTTTTTTTTTTCTATCTTATCATCATAAAGGAGCAAAATATTTTTTATTTTTTTGTTTCCTTGCCATGCATTGAGACTGTTAATCCCAACTTCTTAATTTTATCCTTCAATCTTATTATCTAATATTATTACGATAGTCATTTTAAATTTCTACTTTTAGGCTGATTGATAAATTTTTTGTCATGTGCATAATTGGAATTAGAACTATAGATGTTAACAAATATGCAAATACAATCTATTGAAGAAGAGAAGAAAAAGACATCCAAAGCTGTATGAAATCATAGTGTGACTTTGTTATATTGCGACATATGCATCCAAGCTATTCATAAAGGTTTATGAATTGTCACTCATTTTAGTAAAGAATGACGGAAGTAGGTTATTACAAATTTTTCTAAAGAAAGTGGTTGGGATCATGGTAAAATTAAGTTAAAAAATAAATGGGATGTTTTGAAAAGAGATTGGAAGACTTGGAAAGACTTTGAAGATTAAGAATTAAATGTGCCCTTATTTGTCATTTTACTTTATTAAGTCATTTTCAAAAGCAATTTTACAAAACACAAACAAACAACTTACGAATTCAAAGTACTTTTTAAATTGTATTTACCAAACAGTTAATTGCTTCCGTAAATGGTACTTTTTGCAGTACAACTTTTCCTAATATGAAAAATTATTTCTGTAAGTTTAGCCAAACTGGGCTATAATACTTAATTATCATTGTTAGTAAACAACTACTAAATCATATATATATATATATATATATATATATATATATACACTAAACGCAATAGTAAAGTGGCCTGGTTAGAATTTCTGGTCCAATCAGAATGGGCCTCTTAGAAATAATAAACAAATATTTTATATGTTTGGGCTAGGCTTGAATTATAACAATTCAAGTTTTGACATATGAATTATTGATTTTTCGAATTTGAATCAGACTATGCTTTGAAGGAAAAATCTAAGATCTGGCCTGGCATATTTATTGGGAGGATGGCCCAAGGCCCAGGAAAGGTCTAGTTCTTCTCCATTATAGACATAATGGGCCCCTTAAAATTTGATCCCTTCCAGTCCCTCCACCTTAGACAAATCCAAATCCAGAGAACGAGATTCAAAATTGTTTACTTGTGTTTGCAAGTGTTCCCAATAATAAGATTGTTATAGGAAACAAAATAGTTTTAATTAAAAAGAAACCTATTAAACCCTAATCCTTATCTTCTAAAGTGGCTTAAGACCTTTAAACACTTCCAAAATAAGATCCATGAGAGCTATCTTCTTCTTCTTTAACGAATTCACATTTTTTCATATATTTCTCTCTCTCTCTTTTTTTTTTTTTTTGGTAAAGTATTATAATACCATCAATTTATTATTATTTTAGATGGAAAGATAATTCTCATTTATGAAAATAAATAAATTACATTATTACCAGTAAATAAAATATAAAATTTTATATATCATAAATTATGTTCTTGAATCCAATTTGAATTGAAAGGATGATAATCTTTATAAGCAAAAAATTGATAATAACTTGACATAATAATGGCAAACTCATTTCATTCGATGGCTATATAATATCACATCTCGATTTCTATACTTTCAACTGAGCTGATCACCCAACTATAAATATTAGATTGATTACTCTCATTGAATTTTTCAGTATCAATCTCATACTAAGGATAATAACTCCGTAATCAAAGAATAAGAAAAAAAAAATAGGCCGTTAACTTTTTTTTTTAAGTGATAGCAGCTCAAAATAAAAAATGAAAAGAAAATTTTGATAAAGAAAAAGAGAAGAGACGGCTAGAGTTTATTTATTTTTTATATAATACGCTCTTAATTTATTATAATTAGTAATTTATATATTACTATTTTGTAATCAACATTTCTAATTCCTAAAATCAAATTTCAATGACAAGTGCACGATTTTAAGTGATTAAAGTGTTTTGTAATATAATAACTAAAAAGTTAAAGTGCATTTAAATTTTAGAGACGAAAGTGTTAAATATCTTAAAAGGTCAAAAACTAAAGTGTAGTAAAAAAAAAAATTATAATTTTTTAAATAAAAATTGAAGTATTGACATTTACTAAATCTTAAAAGTTAAAAATGATTAAAATAACAGAGTTCAGTGTGTTATAATAATTTGTTGGTATTATTTTCTATAGTTTTTTCTGCCAAATTAAAAAAATAAATTTAAAACTAAGCTATAATCAAGCTAATTTATTCATAGGTGGTTTAGATCATGGATTTGTACCCCTCACGCGCTCAGAAAAGAGAGTTTCATTGGCTTTTTTTTTAGCATTGAAAGGAGAATGTTTTCAATATATATTTAATTCCAACTTTGCAATTTTTTTAACGTGAGATAATTCAATTTTCTTTTTCACTTTTCTTAACATAAAGTTTATTTTAAATTTTAAATTATCATTCACTTATTCACTATTTTGATTAAATGAATATTTAAATTCATATTTTTTATATAGGAGAATGCAAATCCTAATAGATCTCTTACTATTAAATAGTGAGACCCATATAAATTCGAATATTAAAATAGTTACTTAATATATTAATTTGCCATAATTTCCTTTTGTTAATGATCTCAAATTCATAATTTTTTAAATAATATTCATTAATTTCCCAGTTGATGTTAGTTAATTTTAATTATATGTATATTATATTTATATTTGACATATAAATAATAAATAAATAATATTATTTAAAATTTCAGTTTGACAGTCAAATTTACAAGAATGACTTGTGTATAGAAAAAGATTTTGCCCATATTAGTATAATAATTAAAACTGTTAATTTTGAAACAATACATTAAGGTCAAAGAGTATAATTTTTTTAAAAAATTCAAGAATCTTTAATAATTCATTATTCAATTCCAAAACTATTATTATTGTTATTGCATCGTCTAGATAACTGGGAAACCTACATGTACTTTGCACAGGGCTTGCAACTTGAAATTGAAGAAAACGTTTTATATCTGTCTATGTTGCCCTACATTAAATTCAGTGAATTGTTTCAAGTCTTCCAGATTCAAAGTCCCAATGATCTGACAAAAGGAGAAAGAAAAATTGCACATCCTGATTCATCAAACTTCCTTTGTCTCTTCCAAGAACCCATATGGAAAGTTAACATCTTCAACTTGTTTTTTAACTTTAGAATTTTTTTTTTCAATTTAATATATAATAGTGTTTTTTGAAGTATAATATAATAAGTTGGAGGCTCAATAGACCAAAATATAGAGGCTTACACAATATACTACAAAAAAAAATTGATTTTAGAAATTACACAATATAACCACTAAATCATGAATTTTACTCGCTAATTATAATTCGCAATTAAATTATATAGGCACTAAAAGTTTCTCACTATATTTTTTTTACTAGTAAAATAGTCATTAGTTTTTTTTTTGCCCAAATAATTTATTTATTAATAGGACATTAAGCCCAATAAAGTACATAAATCAAATTTAGCACAAACCCATCTTAAATTACACATAAAAAGATTACCCATTTTATGAGTTTGAATACAGGGTTTGAAGCCCAGTAAATTAGCCTAAGGGCCAACAAATAAGGGATAATGCCCAAAATGCCCCTGACCTACTCCCTCCTCCAAGGGGCTGCAACCACCTTTGCAGCCATCCTCTCCATTGCCGGAAAATGAATATGAGGAAGATACATGTAGATCAAGCCTGAGATTTGGCCAAACAAAGCGATCATGCACATTGAAAGCTTAAAAGGACCCCATTTATGAACAAAAACTAAGAAATCGGCTCAAAAATAGCCTGGATCCCTTGGCTCCTCCTAGATCTGCATTTGTCGTCTCTTCCTCAATCCATAACGGTCCAAACTAACTAAAAACCATGAAGCCTTGCCGCCTTCTTCAGCATCTTCCTTAATATTCGTCTCTTGAGAAGCTAAAGAGTCAGATATATGGCTTTGGAGACGGGGAGGAAACCAAACAGACACATGACTGAGATTAGCAACTACAATAGGCCAAAAAGCCACCGCAATTGGCATAACTACCATACAAAAACTCCACTGCTTGAGAGAATAAACCCAAAAGAAATGGGTAAGCCAAAAAGGCCATTCCAGGCCTAAGATCTTCACTTTATTCAAATGAAAGAACTGCAAAAGGAAAGGAAAGAAAGGAAAGGCAAAATAGAGGGGGTTTCCTTTGGTGGCCGTAGCCACCAGAGGTTCCTCAAAGGATAACCCTAAGTTAGGGATAGAGATCTGATAGAGAGAGAAGATAGAGAGAAAAACAGAGAGAAGTTGAAAATGTACTATGGATTCAATGTACTTAAAATTGTCATTAGTTAGCTTTTAAGTGATAAATAATCTATAATTAGTTATTAAATATGTTAGTCGCTAAATACAAAAACAGACAACTAAAATGATTTCGGTTGTGATAAATTTGCTACTAAATATGTAGTTGTTAATTAGCTACTAACATAACATAGTCTCTAGTTTTCATTTTTTTAAATATTTTTTAAAATAATTTTCAGATTTTTCAATTTTTGATTTTCTTTATTTTAATTGTCTTAATATATTAATTGTCTTTTCTTTAATACATATTTTTATTTTATTTAAATTTTTATTAATATTTTTTCTTTAATGTATTAATTTTCTTTGAATTAATTGTTCATTTTTATGTTTATTTTTCATAAATGATAATAATAGTAATAATAATAATAAGAAGAAGAAGAAAAGATAATAGAGGAAGAAAAATATGATAATCATAATAAATTTAATAGAAAAAATGAAAAGAAATAATAACAGAGAAAAAAAGAGAGAGAAGTGGCAAAAAAAAGTGATAAAGAAAAAAGAGAGAAAAAATAATATAGAAAAAAAATAAAGAAGAAAGAAGAAGAAAATATTAATTATATATAAAGAAAAGAGATAAGTAAAAAAAAAATACTGAAAGAGGTAAGAAGAAAGAAAAAATTATAAAGAAATAAATTAAGTAGAAAATGAGAAAGAAAATATGATGAAGAATGGAGAAAATAAAATAATGAAAGAGAGAAAAAATGAAAAAGAGAGAGAAAAAAAATGATAGAAGCGGGGAAAAAAAAATTTAGATTTAACAATAGACAAAAATTTATTACTAAATCTATTTCTAATCGGGTGAAATTTTTTGAAATTAACGACAGAATATTTCATTGCCAATCTATAGTATAAGCAGGAAAATAAAAAATTTGAATGGGATGAATCTAAAGATGAAAAATTTCATCACTAAATATAAAATAAGCAAGAAAATTGAAGACTTTAGGTGAAATTTTTTTTGAGTTTATCTGTCGCTAAATATAAAATAAGTGAGAAAATGAAAAAAATTTGATAAAAAGTTAACACTAAATATAAAATAAGTGAGAAAATGAAAAAAATTTGATAGAAAGTTAAAAGTCCGTAATTTAGCTTTTTTTTTTTTTTTATAATAATAGAGATCAATTTTATTAATATTAAGAAGGGAATAACATAGCATTAGGAGCAACTTACCCAAACCAACAGACTTATTTAAGTACACCCTATAAACTAAGCAACCCAAAACTATATGAAAAATCTCCGAAACACATGACATAAAACTCAACAACAAAAAATACATAAACAGCCATAAGGATCATGAAATACAGTAAAAAATGACTTGATTGTAGTAGCTTGAATCAACAATTTAGAGCTCGCAAAGTCAACTACACTCAGCTTCAACCAATACCAAATGTTAGCTCCAAACAAAAACCCAAAATCAGCTGCTTTCATTTCATTGATAAAAGGATCATATAGCAAATCATTACCTATTATAATGATCAAAAGGAACCCAATATATTGGTCCTTCAAACCAATCAAGAACTGGCACTGTAGTAGCTATAATTCATAGCCTGTAGTGCAAAACCAAAGCAATAAGGTCAAAATAAAAAACTCATATTGCAACTTCAAAACACAAATTATGAATAATCACAACGATAAAAATTAAGATACAATAAACTAACAAACAAACCATAGCACAACTAGGAGAATCGAGTAAGCACATAAACTCCAAACCAATTTAAAATAAAAGGTACTAAAAATCACTAAACTTTATGTGATTTTCTATTTTGATCACTAAACAGTAATTTCATGTAGAAATGTCACTAAAATTTGATTTTTTTTTTCATTAGGAGTTCACAAGCCAATTTTAGATAATAAAGTGGCTGGAATAATGACGTGGCATATACATGTCACCATCTATGCTGATATGTATTGACACGTGGCAAACACGTCAACTAAAATTGCCAACTCATCACATGCCACATCATTTTATATTTGACCTGCTATTTAAAAAAAAATAGGTTAAAAAATAATTTTCTCTCTCTTTTCATGGCTGACACGTAAAGAGAAAACTATTTTTTTTTCTTACCATTGCCCTCCTCCTCCCCATTCATAAATTCTTCATTATCTCCACCTATAGTTCATGGTTCTCTCCTCCTCTTAACCAATTTCTTCTTTTTTCTTTCGTTCTTTCTTTAATCAATCTTCATATTCTAATATTAGTTCACATAATCCAAAAAAAAAAAAAGAATCCCCAAATTAAATTTTATTGAAACCCTAAACCCTTACCTCTTGTTAATGGCGGATTTTCCTCTTTCATGTCACAATTGTGGTCTCACATATGTTCTGAAAACTTCAATGTCTAAGAAAAACCCAAGCTAGTGTTATTATGGATGTCGAAATTATAAGAATATAAGTAGTTTATTCTTGTCTTCCAAAACTGTGATGAAATTAATTTCTAATGGCATTCGAAACTGTTGTGAAATTATTATTGTAATTTCAATTGGTTTATTGTGACATATTTAATATAGGAGATGGTCAGTTATTATAAAACATTTGCTTAGATTGATTTGCCAATGGAAAATGATAGTTTATCAAGGATATATACACCTGTTGAAAGCAGAGTGACCGTGAGGAATGAAGACTATTTAATGGTTCAAAGAGATGGTGAAAATGCTGAAGAAATGGCTTTAAGAGCACAAAAATGGTGGTTGTTACTACACATATGTGCTGATGACTCTAATATTTGTTATAGGATTGTTTGTGGGTTTGTGGTTGACTTGCCTAGATCTAGAACCCTCGATTCCTAATTCATTACTTTCATATGACCCAATAGTGATATCTATGGCATCTAATGGTATGGACTAATCTAAATGCTTAACATATAAGTCAATTATTTTCATTGAACCTATACTATAGCCCATTTCTAGTATGTCACTATCACACCCTAACTTGCTAAGACTCAACCTATCATAGAATAAAGAGTTGGGTATTTGCCAATAATACTCAATGTTCCATGTTAACCCACATTCTTCCCCTATTTTTTTTTTAATTTCAATAAAACACAATCCGTCTATAGAATAAAAGTCAAAAAGTTTATATACCCATTAATATATTCTTGGTCCCCCAAAAGCCCACTATGATACAACTGAATAGAAAAATATTCATATATTGTGGATGCATACACAATTAATTAAACAATAATTCTCAAATCAAAATCATACAGACTAGTTAATCATTCAATAAAGCATAATTTGAGTCCTCATACATTAAATCTAATAAAGAAAATACTAAATACACCCTAATATGAGTAATCTTGCATCAAATCTATCAAATAACAAATTTCATATGTCTCAAGTCCAAAAAAAAAAATCCCCCAAGTAAAAAACCTAGGTTAAAATGCATTTTATAAAGAATAGATAATCAAGTAATAAAAAAATTCAAAAAAGGGTTCTTTAATATGCTATTTTTTCACTAACAACCAAGTGACCCCAAAAACATCTAACTGCATAGTCGCATCACAAAAATAGACAGATATATAAATATAAGAAAAAGACGCTTACAGTAACTTGGGGCCACCTCTCATGTCTTTCTCTTTCTCCAGTCCATTGCAGCTTGAAAGTATTACCTTTCTCTAGTACAAAAAAACAGTGATTCTTCAATTTCAGTTCATGAAAAAAAAAAACCTTAAATTTTTCCTCTTTTTATCCCTAACCCAAAATACGAAAATTACCTACTCAAATGCAATCCTTAAATTAACACTCTCAAATTTTTGCATAAAACACTTATAAATCCTACCCAAAAACTCTCGTTCATTGCTCGATTTAAAGGAATAATGTGAGAGAAGAGCAAAGCTTCAAGGTGACTATTAGATTTCGAAGAAAGAGAATGAGAAAGTTACATTACTGGATTAGAGGAAAAAAAAATAATTTTTCTCTTTCTGTGTCAGCCATGGGAAAAGAGATAAAATTATTTTTTAACTTAATTTTTTTTAAATAGCATGTCAAATATAAGATGACATGGCATGTGGTGAGTTGGCAATTTTAGATGACGTGTTTGCCATGTGTCAATACATATCAGCATAGTGGTGATGTGTATATGTCATGTCATTATTCCAACCACTTTATTACCTAAAATTGGCTTGTGACCTCCCGTTAAAAAAAGAAATTAAATTTTAGTGGCATTTTTGCATGAAATTATTGTTTAGTTATCAAAATAGAAAATCACATAAAGTTTAGCGATTTTTGGTACCTTTAACCCAAGAGGCCACCCATGGCAAGTAAAGATTATAGCATTTCATGCGTCAAAAGTTGAAATTTATAACTAAGAAACAAACTTAGAGTTCCTTAAGATACCTAATTTGGCAAGACAATCTACAATATAGTTCGCTTCTCTGAGGATATGAAAAAATTGACAAAAAGAAAGGAATTAGCAAGAGCTTTGATCTTATGGAGAGTATTCCAAAGCTTCCAATGATAAGAATCTCCACTACCATTAACCCAACTAATAGTGTTTGAGTAATTTGATTAAATAACAATATTAGAGCTAGAAGTGAACTCTTGAGAAACAAAGAGTTCCAAAGTTTTGATGATTGCTACGGGTTCAGCTGCATTAGAGTCAAGGGTACTAATTGGGCATGAAAATAAAGCTTTAAAAAGACCATAGTGTGATCTAAGAACTCTCCCAACTGCTGTAGGACCAAGCTTGCCAATGATGGAAGTGTCCACATTCCGTTTAAGAATTTTGAGGGAAAGAGGGGACTAAAACCAAATTGGTCGACTAACTTTTTCTTATTCTCAATTTTTTAAGCACTTAACAAATAATAAAACCTGATTTGCAGAGTATGGGAAGGATGAGCCAATGGCTTCAATCCAATGGGTTGCTCTAATCAAAATAAGATCAAAAGTCTTATTAGAATCAAGAGCCATATTATTAAAAATGGGATTATTGCTCTCATTCCTTAAGGACCACAATGTTGAAAAGAAGATTAGGCCCCAACATTTGCTTTGGAAGCTTTTATTAGAGGTGAAAGAGTCCTATTGTTCATACAGCTACACAATTGAATAAGGTGGACACCAAGAGTAATTTCACCAGTTAAGAATCTTGCATCAGATTTTCCATGTCCTTGGATAATTGAGAAAAAGGTGATTGACTTCTTCTGGGAAAGAATTGCATAAAGGACAGATATTAAGAGAGGAGTCAAGAACACCTTTTTGAACTATATTTTCTTTTGAATTCACCTTACCATGAAGGATCATCCATATGAGAAGTTCCACTTTTGGAAGGGAGAGTCTCTTCCAAATAAGTGGCCATTGAGGGATTGAAACATTAGAGCTATTAATTTCCATCTATTTGCATAATGATTTGACCAAGTAGTTACCTCTAGTATTATAGCACCAAATAATTTTGTCCTCTAAATTTTGTTTTGGATTTACACAGGAAATTTCATTATTTAAATTAGCAAGCAATTGTAACTCCCATACAAATAGAGAATGTCTCCAGGTAAGCTGCCATTGCCACACCCTATTTTATAAATGCTTCAACTTCAGATATTGTAGTATCAGTTTGAGAACTAACAAAGAATAATCTTAGATATTTCTTAGATAAGCAAAAGAGGTCAGCCCAAGGATGCTTCCAAAACTTAATACTGCCATCACCCACCCAAAATCGAAACCCATTGGAGATTACCAGTTGTGAATAATGATTTTAAGAACAGTTGTTTTCATTCCATTCCACACTTTAGAACCTTTGCCATTAGCTTTGTTGAAAGAATAGTCATGAATTACATATTTGCCTCATACCATTGATTTCTAAAGAGAGGAGGAATTATTATAGAATTCCAAATCCACTAAATAGAATGGCTCAATTTTTATCTAAGACACAACCAACCCCTTGTCCCCTAAGATCCTTAGCTCTCTTAATAATAAGCCAATTTAGAGAATGAATTTTCTTTTTGTCCTCACTACCGTTCCAAAAGAAAATTCTTTGAATTTTAGCAATTTCCTTTGCCACACCAATAGGGATTTTAAACATGAAGAGCTAATAAGTGGGCAAATTATGAGCATTGATTTTATAATGGTGAGTTAATCTACCATTGGCAGATGCTTAGCCTTCCAAATCGCCAATTTGGATTCGATCTTACTGATGATCGGTTCGCAGATGGACTTACATCTTGGGTTTGCACCCACAGGGAAATCAAGGTATTTAATTGGAAGGTTTGGGAGTAAGCAGCAATGGGAACTGGCTGCATTAGAATTTGAATTTCTTTTGTGTTGATTCCGACTAAAGTGCTTTTGTGATAATTTACCTTTAAACCAAATAGCAACTCAAAGCATTGGAGAATCCTTTTAAGATTCTTGAGAATGGCTATATCTGATGGGCAAAAAATAATAGTATCATTTGCGAACTAAAGAAAAGGAATTGTGACACCATTTCGAACTACCTCAAGCCCTTTAAGGAGACCCAAACTAATTGCCTTTTCCAGCATTTAACTAAGAGCCCTACCACAATCGAAAAGATAAAAGGGGATAGAGGATTGCCTTAGCGAATATCCTTTTGCAATTGGAAAAAGCCAGTGGAGGAACTGTTTACCATAACACCAATCAAAGCCTGGCATAAGCACTTTTTACAAAAAATCCGATGTTCGCTAAGTTTAGCGACTATTGGTGTTGGTAGTTAAATTAGTCTCTAAATAATTCGTGCCATCAATTTTCCTTCTTCCACCAGTAGTTAGTATCAAATTAGCAACTGTATAATCTCTAATTAACTACTAGTTTGCGATTAAATTTTAGTAGCTAAATATGACGCCATTTTTAGTGGTACCTCTAGCAAGTATTTAGTCACAAATAATAGTTAAAATGTAATATTTTATCAGTCACCTTAATATAATCACTAATCAGTCGATAATTAACTACTATAAAAGTGTAGTCTCTAATTTTAGTCACTAATTTTTTATTTTCTTGTAGGAGTAACTCTCTTTCAACATATACTACCAAATCAGTGACATTTTTTATAGTTTGAAACGTTCGAACTTGATACATTTTACTTCTCACACTTTGAAGAGAAATGAGAATTAAAAGTATACATTTCAGTTTGAATAAAATTTCAAATTCGATTCATTCCCCTATTTTAGAAATTTATTTTTGGGCTATTGAGAGGGGAAAAAAAAAGATAATATCAATGTAAATAAAAAACACGAGTTGCAGTATTATTGGCTTAAATGAGAATTAAACATAGTCGTTTAATTGTTACTGTATACATAAACCTGTTGCATTTAATTTGATCCTAGTCATAAACCCAAAACAAATGGTAATGGTTCTAGGTCGGTATAAACTTATTCATGTCTAGTTTTTTTTTTTTTTTTTAATTGATTATTCATAATCGAATTTGAGTTTGGAAAATAATAATTAAAATTTTTTTAAAAATAAAATTTATCTTATCCATAATTTTTTTTATAAATTAAAATTCAAAACTAAGATCACAATTCCACAAATAATCAGCACTCACAAGTTAATATTACATGAGTATAATATTCGTAAAAAAATAAAAATAAAAATTTACTACATTAATAGTCCTTTGTTTGGTCAACATTATCATCTTAAAGTAACAAATTAATTCTATCTAATGTAACACCCACTCATTGGAAAGCGCACATGCATCTAAATGCAAGTCCAAATGACGTACGAAACTTGTACTCTTAATGCTTTTTTTTTTTTTTTAATTTCACATTGAAAAGTAAACCAATTCCCATAATCAAGAACTTGTGTAGACATAAAGAACGGAATCTTGAGGTTTTAGATTCCTATTAAAGTATATGTGTACGTAGCATATAAAAAAATTTCAAATTAAATGAAACTTTGATATATTGATAAGATTAAAAGTGAGTTTTTAAAATCTTTTAGATCTTATTTCTATATCATATGGAATTTAATATAATTATATTTATGAACTTGGACTTTATATTAAATATTGTAATTATAACTTATAATGGGACTTTTTCTGTTTTAAAATATTTGTCACTTCATATAAAATTTTTTTTTGTTTCAATTTATCTATTATTTTAAAATTTTAAGAAAATATTTATTATTTTTTTAACTTTATCTTTCATTTATTTATCTACTAAATAGTTGTATTAATTGTTTTCATTACTTTACATTAAAATAAAAAAATATTTTAATTGTTTTATTTTAAAATTATAACAATTTAATAACGTTTGTAATTTATATACTAAAACTTTAAATGACTAATTTTTTAAAACGAACATAATAAATAATATCTCTGGTGTGTATTATGTATATATATAAAAACAAACTTTAATAGTGTCAATTTGGTAGAAAATAAAGTTTGCTACTTTTTTCACAATTACCTATGATAATTTGATTTTAAAGAGTAATATCTAATGAAAGTTTAATAATTTTCCAATATTTAAAAGTTAATTATTAAATTATAAGCCAATATAAAAGATTTATATTTAAATTGAAAATGAAATTTATTCTCAATGAACATGTAAACTCCAAATAAAAAATATTTTGAGAGCAAATCACGGAAAACAATAGAAGGGTCGTATGGGGTCCAACACATGACTAAAGAAGAGCTCTAATCATGTGTAAATTTGGGACAAGATTTTGAAAATTAGTGACAAACAGACACATCTCACGGCTAATTTTGTGCTACTTTAACATGTTTTCTCATCTCTTTTTGTTGTATAAAATACTATATATTTTAACGTGTATCTTGGCAATTGTTTTTAGACCCACTTAGTAACTTTTCTTTTTCTATATATTTAGAGCTTTCTTTTTAGTTGCGTCTTAGCAAGCAATACAATACAATACGATACGATACAATAATGGCTTTGTTTCTTTCTCTTTGCTTATCATTCATTCTTTCTTTCTGCCATGGCTTAGCTTATGCTGCTGCTGCTGTTCCTCCTCAGCCCCTTGATGGTGAGCGATCAACCTCTTTTTTCACTTCTTTAATATACATTTTTTTATCGAAATAATCAAAGATATTCTTAAATTAAAACAAACCTCAATCTCTAAATGATTTTATAAGACGTTGAATTTATGTATTTACATTTTGATTCTAATAAAACAATTGTTGTCATTATTTGCTTATTAGTTATTTGTGTCTGTCCTTGATATAATATCTCTGGAAAAAAAAAAAAAAAGCTAGGAATGGTATCTATTAATTAGGGTAAATTGCATGTAAAATTACTAAACATTGCATTGTTTTTTAATTTGATCATTATTCTTTAATTTCTTATAATTTGATCACTAAATTTTAATTTTTTTCACATACTTTAATTTGATTATTAAACTGTTCATTATTATCTAATTTGGTCATTAATCTTCAATTTTTTTACAATTTGATCACTAAATTTTGACCACTAAACTTTTTGTTTATTTTTAGTTTAGTCATTAATTTTTAAATTCTTTATCGAAATTATCTTTCATAATCAACCTATAAAAAAAATTAAAATTTAGTGATTAAATTATAAAAAATTAAAAGTTAGTGATTTGATTAAAAAATAATACAAATTTCAGTGATTTTACATATAATTTATACCTGTTAATTACCTGACAATGGACAGGATCTAATATGGGCAATTTTTTTTTTTTTTTTTTTCAGGACTTGTGGAGAATGGAAACTTTGAGCAGGCACCAGCAAAAGCAAATCTAAATAAAACATTAATAATAGGAAAAAACTCACTCCCTAAATGGGAAATCAACGGCAGAGTAGAGTATGTCTCAGGTGGGCCACAGCCAGGTGGCTTCTATCTAGCCGTTCCTCGTGGGGTCCATGCAGTAAAGTTAGGCAATGAAGGCACTATCTCTCAAAATTTGAATGTAAAGCCAGGCTCGATATATGCCCTAACATTTGGGGCAACTAGGACATGTGCTCAAGATGAGGTGTTAAGGGTCATAGTCCCTAATCAATCAAGTGACCTTCCTCTTCAAACCCTCTACAGCAGTGATGGGGGAGACACTTATGCTTTGGCCTTTAGGGCAATTTCTAAAGTTGTTAAGGTCACATTTCATAACCCTGGGATCCAAGAGGACCCTTCTTGTGGTCCCTTGTTGGATTCTGTTGCAATTAAGGAGATGCTGCCTCTCAAGTATACCAAAGGTAAATAAAACTACCCTTGTTTTGTTTTGTTTTTTTTTTTGGGTAAAATAATAATAAAAACTAAAACTAAACATAAAAATAAAAAAATTGATGACAAACAACTTCATGATTTTTCTTTATTGAGATCAGATAATATGATGTGTGAAAATGACATTATATTAATTAAGTAAAGTGAAAAAAAAATTAATAAAAAAAAAATTAATAACTGTAGTAAGTCAGATATGTTAAAATTACAAGATATTATTTAATAAAATTCTAGATTTAATGTTTGATATATTAATTAAATATTATAAAATTTTAGTTTTTAATAATAAAAAATTATATATAGATTTTTTTTTTTATGTTTTTATAAGTTTAACAATTTTATTCTAATTTGAAAATTTAATTTCAATATTACCCTAAATTGACGGATAAATTACATGATTTTATTATTAAACAAAATATTAGAATATTAAATATTAAATTATATGAATGAATGCAGTTAAATTTGAATTTAATTAATAATAATTAATTTTTCATAGAAGTTATTAATAGACATTCACTTGTTTTCTCTTCAATAATCAGGCAATCTAATGAAGAATGGTGGATTTGAAACTGGTCCTCACGTGTTCAAGAACTTCTCAACAGGAGTCCTCCTTCCTCCAAAACAAAAAGACCTCATTTCACCACTCCCTGGCTGGATAATTGAATCCCTAAAACCAGTAAAATACATAGACAACAAACATTTCTCAGTCCCTTCTGGACTCGCCGCGATTGAATTGGTTGCAGGGAGAGAGAGTGCCATAGCACAAGTTATTAGAACAATTCCTAACAAATTATACAATCTTACATTCACAATTGGAGATGCTAAAAATGGCTGCCATGGATCAATGATGGTTGAAGCTTTTGCAGCTAAAGAAACCCTGAAAGTTCCCTTTGAATCAAAGGGTAAAGGGCAATTTAAGATTTCAAGTTTTAAATTTAAAGCAATTTCTAATAGGACTAGGGTTACATTTTATAGTGCTTATTATCATACTAAGTTACATGATTTTGGTCACATGTGTGGTCCTGTTCTGGATGATGTTAGAGTATTTCCTATTCCTTATTAGTCATTAGCTTGCTATAGTATAAGGTTAATTGTTTGATAATTATTTTATAAACTATAATGGGGGTGTGGTTTATTATGTATAATTTTCCTTGTAGTCAAGGAGGTTTTTTATAGTCTTGAGTCTTGATCATGAGAAAGTGTTTGTAACCGTCAAATTTGATCATTTTGGAGTTTCTTTTCAAATGATAATGACATGTTATAGTTATTAATAGCATTATGGTATTCTTTTTATTACTATTAATTTATTTTTTCTCGATCGATCGAAAGTTTAAATTTATAATAAAAAAAATTTTAAAAATATTTTTAGTATTACTGAATTAAAAATTTGAACCAAATCCACAAAAATTGGACAAAAATTAAAATTGTAGCCATGGTTCCAATCTAGTCTCAAACCATTACTATTTATAGTCCGATTCAGATTTCATAAGACTTTGAATTGAAATTACTAGTTTAGTTTCGATTCAAACCGTCGTTCAAAGATTTAGCCTTTAGATTTTAAAAGCAAATTTTGAAAAAAAAATTAAAAAAACTGATTTACATCTAGTTCGAAATTGGAACTTAAACTGTACAAATTGGAACCGAAACTAAACTGTCTATCTATAGTTCGGTTCTGATTCCATAAAATATTAAAATAAAATTGTTGGTTTGATTATGATTTAAAACCATTGCTGAGTCTATCTCTAATATAGTAATATGGGCCACACCAACCAAGTTCAAGACAAGTCTAGAAGCTTCAACCAGCAAGCCTCCAGACAGTCAGCAAACAATCAACATAATCAAGCCCAAAGCCTTATAGACAAGCCACTTTTGTAAAGAAAGTTCATGCATGCGATTTTCCTATAAAAAATACCTTCTATTTTATTTTTTTTTAAATACTAGTTATTTTGCTAAAGCTAAAACTCTCGAATTCTAGATAATCTTTTGAAATTTAAGATTATGTTTACTTACTTTTTATAATTTTATACTTAAAATTTAAATTCACGATAATTTTAAAATAATCATATATCTAATATATGTATACAATTAAAATTTTTAATACTATACATATATATTGATATTTAAGAAAAATTATTATTATTATGTAATAAATAATATATTTTTTTAATATATATATATATATATATATATAAAATTCAAAATAATTATAGAAATTTATATATTATTAATTAGGTTAAATTTAGATAGAAGATTAAAGGTTAGGTGGGGAAAGGCATACCTAAATTTGTCCTCGCGTTGCCTATGATAGCAAGGTGGGAAACTTTTTAATGAGTTGGAGAAGGGAAAATACTTAATTTGGGGTCTAAATTTTTTGCTAAATGCTCAATTTTAGGTTTAAATTAAATTTTCATTTAATTAATTCTTTAAACTTACATTTCGGTCCAAATAAAAGTTTTTTCGTCATTTATAGTTAACACCGCTTATTTTATTTAGTAAAATAAAATAGTGGGATTCATTTTATATTTTTAATTAATAAAAATATTAAAATAAATAACTATATTTTAAATGATAAAAAATTAAAATTAAAAAAGAAAAAAGAAAATCAGAACCCAAATCTCTAACATCAATCCCCCTTTCTCATTCATAGTACTAATTTTTACTTGAAACATTCCCAAAGGATTCACCATGGAAAAAGTGAGCGCATATACAAAGAAAGCAAGAAGGCAATATCGAGGTCGCTTGGAGGAATCATAGAGGCTTGTTGTATGCAACTGATTGATGTTATTAAAATGAGATTGCAACTCGATAGAACTGGGACCTTGTCCATTATGGAACTACAGTATCCAAAACCGAAGGCGTCAAGGCTTTATGGAAAGGATTGACTAGGTTTAATATTCACTTTAATTTGAAATATGCACTTCAAATGGGATCAAATGCGATGCTGCAATTGGCTTTTAAGGATTTGGAGACTAGCAAACTCGGTAATCATGCAAGAGTGCTTTATGGGTTTAGTGGTGGAGTTCTTGAAACTCTTGTTATTGTTACGCCTTTTGAGGTTTGGTTTGATTATTTGACTTGAATGTCAAGATTCTATTTGTTTTAAGTCTTAGTTTACTCTGGAGAATTTAAATGATTTGATTTCTTTTTTATTTTTGTGATTTTATCTAAATTAGAGATCTAAGTCTGATGAAACTCATATGTGATTTTCTTTTTTCTTTTTTAATTTTTTATCATTTAAATATTATTATTTATTTTAATATTTTTTATTAATTAAAAAATAAAATAGATCCCACTATTTTACTTTTTCAAATGAAATTAGCTGTGATAACTACAGTTCATAGACAAGTCATTATTTGAACCAAAATGCAAGTTAGAAAGTTAATTGAACAAATATTTAATTTAGGCTTAAAATTGAGTATTTGAAAAAAATTTAGATCTTAATTTAAATATTCCGCCTCTGAAAACGAGTTGGAGATTTTCCACAAAGACCAAGACTTTTTTAAAACACACTATGAAGTATAGATAGGCATATGGTAAAAGTCAAAATTTTTTATCCCAATAAAATAATATTATGATGAAATTAGTGTGTGGTACTAATAATATTTTTACAAATTTCTATTGATATGGACTTACAAATAATTAATGTGTATTTTGTTAATAAATAAACTACAGTAAGCATAAAATTTTTCCAAATATTAAAAAAGCAAAATAATAACTATTTTTATATTAAAATTAATCAAAATCTGAATTTAAAATAATTATTTTATTACATATTAATTAATTCAGATTTAATTTTTCTTTGCGAATGCTAAAAAAAAATTAGTTGACTATCTTCACTAAAATTATAATAACAATCATATAAATATGATGAAAATGAATTAATTATTCCATGAACTAATGAATGGAACTATTTGTCCTAATTTACTTGTCCTCATCAATAGTTTCTTGTTAGTCATAGTCATTGTCCCTGCCAAATTTTATTTTTGTTTTTTAAATTAATCATTCACTAGAACAAAGACTCGCTTAGCATATACTCTTCAATTTCCATTCCCAGTTTCATTCTCAAAAAAAAAAAAAAAAAAAATCAATTCTCAAATTATACACCATTTTCGATCTCTGCTAAGAAGCGGCAAGAATGGTGGTGGAGAAAGAGGAGGCGGCAGAGGCAGTAGCAGCGGCAGCGGCAGAGATAGTGAAGCCGCGCACGGACAAGAGAGAGTATCGGAGGATCGTCCTCCAAAACTCGCTTGAAGTTCTCCTTATTAGCGATCCTGATACTGACAAGGCAAATTCAAAAACATTGTTCTTGCTTTAATTTTTAAATTTATTAATTAAATTCAATCAACTGATTTGTTTTTAAAACAAATTGTTTATTTCTTCTTGTTGTTTCTGGTTAAAAAGCTCAGTGTGCTGCCTCAATGGATGTTGGCGTTGGATACTTCAGCGACCCGGTTGGTCTCGAAGGACTCGCCCATTTTCTCGGTACTTCAAATTTCACTCTTTCCTTCAACTTTATATATACTAGTTGCACCTTCTAGGGGTAAATAGTAAAAAAAAGACTAAAATTTTGAAAATTTTTTCAATGTGCTCATAATATATATATTTTTCTTCAGATGAATACTTAAATTTTTAATTTTTTTACATCAAAAGGTCACCTAAAAGTTTTTTTTTTTTTGCTAAAATCCTATCGGAATGCTGATCCGCACCAGATAAAGTTTATGTTTTTTACCTTTTGATTCTTTCAATTATTTTTTTTACTTCAAAATATTTTTTTTAATTTTTTATCAAAATATTCTTTTAATTATTTTTTATCTTTTTTATTAAAATATTCTTTTAATTCTTCTAAGTGAAAATGTTATTCTAGTTTGAATTTTTATTTAATTTTTATAAATTCAAATAATAAATGTTTGGCAAAAAAAATTCAAATAATAAATTTTTTCTAAAAATCAATTTATATATTCAAAACCAGTACATAATTTTTCATTCAAAATATTCTTTAATTTTTTTAAGTGAAAATATTCTTCTAACTTAAACTTTAGAAAGAAAATGAAGAATTATTTTGTCACATTAAAATTTAAATAAGTTTATTGATTTAAATATAAAACCATCTAATAGATTTAAATTTTGATCATTGAATTATTGCCTTCTATCTAAGAATTTATATAAATTCTTTAGATCATCTAATAAATTTAATAGTCATTAATATATTAGAAGAATATTTCCTAATAAGTTTAAATTCCAAGAATAATTTTGTTTAAAAAATAGTTTGAATGAAAAAAGTAACCAATGATTTTACCTTCATATATTGATGTTTATGGAAAATTTATTGTCCAAATTTATAAAAATTAAATAAAATTAAATTAGAAAAATATTTTCTCTTAAAAGAATATTTTGATAAAAATAAAAAATAATTAAAAAATATTTTGATAAAAAAATAAGAGAATATTTTGAAATGGAAAAAAAAATTAAAAAAATCCAAAGATAAAAAAATAATATCAGGTCCCCACATGGTGGAGAATGCCCATTCTCCACTGAGATTTGCTCTAAATGGGGCGAGGATTTCCCGATTTTTATCTCCATGGGGATAAGGATGGGGGCTATTTCTTCCCTGTTAGTGGAGATGGAAAGTGTAATCCCCACTACATGGGGATTTCCGTCCCCATCCAGTGGGAGATCCGATATTTTATTTACATAATTATTCTTAATATTAAAATATATATATTACTTGATTAGCTTTATACATATATATTAGAGTTTTTAATTTTGTCACTCATTATTTATAATTTTTTCACATCATAATAATTTTGAAGAATTTTAGATTGAATTGATTCATCTCTTCATACTTTGTATGTCTGAATTTATTAATATTTTTCACATTAATTTATTCTTATTGTTCAGCTTTTACTTATGAATTATATATATATATATATATATATATATATATATATATATATATATATATATATATATATATATATATATATATATAACTTATTAATATATATAGTGTATATACTAATAAGTTTTAATTTAAATATATTGGAATCAGTTTAAGCATAATCAAAATCTAAATTTTAGATTTTTATACATTATATTCTACTATTTAAAAGTATATAAAATTAAAAGGAGATAAAATAAAATAAAATTTTTAAGTGGGGAACGGATATCTCCACATGAATGGGGATGGGGGCTAAATAGTCATTGCATGTGAGATGAGGACGGAAATGGGGATTCCCTATTAAGTTGGGGATGGGGACGGGGGATAGTACCTCTCCCCATCCCGCCCCATTGCTATTCCTATAAATGACCTAAAAATTACTAATTTTTGATATTTTTTTAATGTGGTCATTAAATTTCATCTGACGTGTATCCGACATGACGTATTGAGTCAGATAGTTGAAATGACATGTCAAAATTTCAATGGATTTTTGGCCTAAAAATTTCAAGTGACCTCTTATTGTAAAAAAAAATTAAAAGTTCATATAGTCTCCACCAAAAAAAAAAAAAAAATTCTTTTGTAATTATATTGAAAAAATCATTAAAATTTAATTATTTTTTTTTTTACTATTTACCCTATATAGTTGTTAAGGAAACTTTAAAAAAATCAAATAAAGAAAAATGCATTCTATATTTTAAAAATAAAATGTATTAAAATTAATGGCTGTAACTGTTTGGGTAGCATTTCAATAGTGGTAATTAGGGCTGAGCACGGTTCGGTCTAATCCGGAAATTTGAAAATCTCCAGAATTGGGTTGAACTTCAGGAATTTTAATTTCTGAAAATCCAGAACCAGAATCGAAATAAAAAATTTCCGTATTGTATTGTTCCGAAAATTTCAAAATAATACAATTAAGATATCGAATATTTCGATTCCAGTTTAATCCAAAATATGAATTCGGAGAAAATACATTTAATAATTAATTTCTTATCACTAATTGTATAATTTTAAGTTTTATTTTTTATGAAATTTGGGTTTAATTAATTAATATATTATGTTAATAATTATAACATATTATTAAATGATTATATTAATAAATTAGTACATTATGTTAATATATATAATTATATATCAAAACTATATATTAATAGTTTTTGCGATATAATTGTATATATTACTTAAAATTAACGCATAATTTTTTATAATTAATTTCTAACTTTTTATACAAACTATTAATTATTTATTACAAGTGCTTTCTTATTGATAACCTATTACACAAATGTTAATTAATAAAAAAATATTTTTTAATATTATAATATTAGATACCAATAAAAGTTAATTAATCAAAAACTTTATTAGTATCACATAAACTTTATTAATACATAATATTTTTTTTATTATCACTCATTGATTAGTCATAACATATATTAAAAATTTTTATTCTAAAACATATAAGTAGTGAATTTAAAATTTTTAATTGTAATATGTGGTTATATTTTAGTATTATTAAAACTTAATCCATATTATATTACTAATTTTTCATTGATATATTTTAATGAATCTAATATTTAAGTAAATTATATAAATATTAATAGTTATATTTTATTGAATTAAGATATATATATTTTTAATTATAGATTTATAATTCATTTAAATTTTATTTTCATATAATCTTAATATAATTTGATAAGTGGTATAATGACATATATAATCTCATAATTTTTGTGTTATCTATATATTATTCAATTAATATTATTTATATATTATAAATAAAAAATAAAAAATTTCAGTTATTTCGGTTTAATCTAATTCGGTTCAATTCTCGGTCCTAATATATGTTAATTTCTAGAACCGTATTAAAATATTTTACTCGGTCTAACTCGATTCGGGAAAAGTCAAAAAGTCAACGGTTTAGACCAGTTCTGAATAATTTCGGTTTGATTATTTGGTTCAATTCAAAATTTTTAATCTCTGTACTCAGCCCTAGTGGTAATCATATTTGAAATAAGTAGTTGAATTTTAATGTATATATATAATTACCATGTCAATTTCATTGTCATATGAAGATAATTAATTGATTTGGAAAAAAAAAAAAAAAGATAATTAATTGTGCCATGTTGCAAGTCAGCCCACCAATATAAAGATGACGCAGAGAACTTTTTTTTGGCAATTTTGTCTTGTGTTGATATGTTTGATTTATGCCTAAGGGTGTATGTTAAGCATGAGCTTGACTCATTTGAAAAATTTGAGACTGGAAAATCAACAATAAAATTTTGATTTTCAAGCTTGAGCTCAACTCTAAGTATTTGAGTTTGATTTGATTATCATTAAAAAGTTAAAATATGATTATTTATTAATGTAAAACAAAGCTGAAATAATGTCAAATGAGCTCGATAATAAATTATTATTTAAATATTATATTTAATATAAAATATATTTAAAATTACTTAAAATTTAAATATTCGATTAAACTCGTAATCTATTTAAGTAGAATATTATAATACTTGAACTTAATGTGACTTGTTACTCGAGCTTTAATCAAGTTGAATATGATATTTTGCTAGTAGAGTTTACTAATTTACACCTCCCTTGTATTTGTCAAAATTGTAGGCCTTGATTTCAATTGAGGTTGAAATCGAAGGTAGAATTGAAAAAGATTATAAATTTTTTTTTTATATGATTGAAAAAAATTGTAAATTCCTGAAAGAATTGAGAAAAAAAAAATAGAAATAAAAAGAGAGTAAAATATGGGTTCTACCACTCATAATTGAATTGAAAACTTTTATTGTTTTTATGAATGCTTGGTCAACATTATATTTTTAATTGTTGCAATATCAATAATTATTTTAATTACAATAAATAACGGCACATTATTTCTAAATAATTTTTATGGAGATCTTAATTCTAATACTATTTATATTATTAGAATGAATGTACGTTCTACAATTATAATTAATTCATTAGAGGAAATTTTTATATTAATGTTATTTTTTCCAATTTTTTCTTAGAAATAACTATTTCTATTAAAAAAAAATTATATACATTTATTGAGATTACTATTTCTAATTTAAATCAGCAAATTTTATGAAGTATAAAATTATTAATTTTGTTATGAAAAAACATTTAAAACTTATTGAGAAAAATAATATTCACATTGCAAATTATGTAGCTGAAAAAGATGGTCAATTCCCAAGTTCCTATGAAGAAGAAATAAAATTATGCATGTCTATCAAAATTCATAAAATAACTGTTCTAAAATATTCCCTCCATTCTGAAAAAGGTGGCCATTAAGGAAAAATACTATTTTTAAAGTAGTAATAACTTTATTATAATTTGTGAAAAAAACCCCTATTAATTACAGTATAAATTAGGGAAACATTTTTCATATTTGGAAAATGGAAGGGTAAATTAGTCATTTTACCATTTTTTTTATTGGGTTGCTAAATGACCACTTATTTATGAACAAAACTAATTTTTTTAATGACTACTTTTTCAGAATGGAGAGAGTAATAATAATAATAATAATAAATAGCTACTGTTAAGTCATTTATGTTATAAAATAGAGAGAAAAGAATAAAAAAAAAATTAAAGAAAGAATAAAAGAGAGAATAATTTCTCTATATATCTTCATTGATTGTAACACCTATGTGTCAATAGTTGCAGAGATAGAGATAAAAATAAAGTACTATTTCATAAGAAATTCTATCTATAATGATAATTATAAGTATCTAATATTATTATAACACATATAATATTATCATAACAATTTAATATTATTAAAATTTTTAATTACAATTTTAAAAATGTTTTATTTCATCGATTCTATCATTTAATGAAATCAAAGGCTATATTGGTAAATACAACAAATAATTAGCAACTTACAAAATTAGAATTTTGTATTACTTTTATTTTTTTTAATACATCCAATTGGCAAAGATGTATTTCATTAATATTTTAGAATTTGGAGTTATTGATATTTCATTAGCATAAGTCAATCTCTTATATATAAGAAAACCTATTTGTGTTATATTTATTTCTATTAATTATTAATAATATTTTTGGACAATCATTGATCAAGTTATGATGACACAAATATTCATGTGTAAATATGACTAAAGATCACATGCAACATACACGACATCATTAAAGTATTAGAGAAAATTTTATTTTATGATTTTTGTTGTTTTGTAAAATCCAATTCTATATTTATATATAAACTAAATTTTGGAAAAACAATTTGAAATTTCTTATTGATAAAAAGGTATTAACATGTTGTATAAAATCATAATTTTAATTTTACTTGTACTTTTTAATATGCTAGTTTGATGATAATATATATATTTGTTAATTTTTGAAATTCACATGTTAAATGGTTTAAAAAAAACCTTGTTTGCTGGATTTTTATTAATATTCCCTTCGTTTCATAATAAAATTGTTATAATTTTAAGATAAGAAAACTAAAAAAAAATATATATTTTTGCAAAAAAATTCTCTAAAACGACATATATATTTTGGAACAAATGGAGTAATAAATAAGGGACAACCAATTTTATGAAACTTATAACTGATAGAAAGATGACATTATATTGATACATATATAATTGTTTACATATTAATGTGTAATTATATACAACAATCAAATTTAAAATTTCAAAGTATTAACAAATATGAGTAGTATCTCATACAAAATTAGTATTTGTTACAGTATATTTACTTAAAGCAGATATGTGGAACACAAATTTCTCAAATAATGAAAATTACTCATTGAATAGCTCAATAGTTTTATATATATATATATATATATATATATATATTAGATTTATAGCCCAACAGTTATAATTTTCTACTCAATTCTATTTCTATGAATCAAATGAATCCCAAGTAGTAGTTGTAATTTAGTTTCTATGGCTGCATATAGCATATTTGAAAATGTCTTTTGATTTGCTCATTTAATATTTGTTTTGCAGAACATATGCTGTTTTATGCTAGTGAAAAATATCCACTGGAAGATAGTTATATGAAGTATATTACGGAGGTACATGAATTTTTTTTGGGTAAAGATTCACCATATGCATTGTCTAGTTGCTATTCTGCTTATAACTTGAATATTAAATATTCATCTTAATACATTCAATATAACAATAATAATAATGCAAAAGAATCAGCTGGCCTAAAATGACGTCGGCAGCTTAGCATTGAAAGGAAGCTGAGCTTTCTTACGACTGTCATTTTCCTATTTCATTAAGATGCCAATTGGTATAACTGGGAGGATCAACATGATTCATGCATGTTATGTGAAAATTAGGCTAAAATTGTACATATATAGTGTCTTATGGTCTTGTATGCGAAGGTTTTAATAACAAAATCAGCAACAGAATTAGAATTGATTATAGTATTGTGATATGCAATTTTATCTGATTGAAATGGGATAAAAGCCTTTCTTATACAAGCCCTGTAATTGAAAACCGTGGTCAAATTTAAGAATTTTTGTGCAAAAAGTTGTTCAAGGTTTGCAAAGAAAGAAAAGTGGGAGGCATCTTGAATATCCTCTAATGTGGCTCACACTTCCCAACCATAGTTGGCACCAACTCTGCTTTACCTTCAAATGCTTAACTATCCTTGAAATGAAACGATATACTTGAATTGCTTATGGCTTTTATATCTTGACAAGATTCCAGTTAATGTTGCTCACTTGTTACTCATATTAGCTGAACTGTGGTTTCTGTTTGTTTCATCTTCTTGTGGCATAGCATGGAGGCTGGTGCAATGCTTTTACAGCTTCTGAGCACACCAACTATCATTTTGATGTTAATGCTGATAGTTTTGAAGAGGCATTGGACAGGTAAATATAAATCACAATGTTTTTTTCCTTTTCGTCTAGTTGCTAGTTTACTTCAGCTATTTATATTAAATTTTATGAACATGGATCTTTACCTCTGATTACCATTCAGATTTGCACAGTTCTTTATTGGACCACTGTTGTCAGATGATGCGACAATGAGGGAAATTAAGGCTGTTGATTCTGGTTAGCCCGTTTTTCAGAGTCTCCCCAGTCCCCTCAGCCCTTTCTAAGTACTTTTTTTTTTCTTCCTTAAATAAAGTTACTACTCATAATCTCTCTCTCTCACTCTCATACAGAGAATCAGAAAAATTTTTTGTCTGATGGTTGGAGAATGTACCAGGTACCAACTGCTCTCCTTCCCATCTGAACTCCAGCCATTTTATATTTATGAGGACTAGGATGCTCCCTTCCTATATTATAGATGCCTTAAGGATAGATGCAATGGATATAATAAATTCTATTACCAATCTCGTTGGGTTCTGCTGTGTACAGAACAAATAAAGTTATTATAGAAAACCTACGCTTATTTCAATTTGTGAAACTCAAATTGAAATCATGCCCTGTTACTGTAAGCAACCCAAATCATTCAAATTCTTCAAATTGCAATATAACTGCTGGCCAAAATTTCCAATGATCTGAACCTTAATTTTATTCCTTTCAGCCTTTGAAACCTAGTCTTAATCAAATTGATAATCCTATAATTGTTCCTTGTACACTTGGAAATTCTGAAATCCAAATTTCATAAGTTCTGTTCCACTATAACCATGTAGGCAGATTGCTTCAAAATTCTTCTGCATCAGTTTAGCATTGTAAAAGCTGGTTGCCCAACACTTTGGTCATTGGTAGCAATTAGGTTTCTTATCAGAGGGTGACAATATTACATAGGTATATGATGGTGATAAATTAGTATCTAAATTTAATGTTTCAAACATTTAGGATATTTATATATACTTCACCCTTCTGTAAATATGGAATATTTTTTTGTCTAAAGTACCATGCTGCTGGTCAGCAAGTATGTTCACTTATAGCAATTATAACCACTGTACTGATTTTTCCCCTTGGAACTGATTTATCATATGCAGCTTCAGAAACATCTTAGTGATGAAAACCACCCATATCATAAATTCAGTACAGGTCAGTAAATAACGCAAGTATTCTGTTTTAAAGCAATTTTTTATAAGCTGCCTATACTGTGTGCATGGTTTTCAGTTGGGTTAGCCTCTATCTTCAGTGCTGGATATCCACTAATGATTGATGAAATGTAATGCTAATTCTTGGTTCATTCCTTTTACCTGTACGGGAGTCCTCTTATTGGGAGAATGCTACCTTTAATTTGCTAATAGTGTTTCCCTATAGTTTACGTTTATATTTCCTTCTTAAATTTGATATTTTTCTTTGGTTTCTTTTAAACATTGAAATTTGTTGAGGCAAAAGAACAATTAGAAAGAAGTTAACGCAATATATCATGTTCCATAGGTTTTTCCTTCTTTTTGATCATATTTACAAAGACATCTCTTGAACTGATGAAGTTCTTGCATTTCAGAGGTCCTTGACTTATTTGCTCTCCCAGGAGAAGAGAGAGGAGAAAAAAAAAATCTTCCTAAGCTCATCAAATTTTTACAAGTATTCTGCATGCTTAAATCATTATATGAAATGCTAATGTACTTTACTTTTAGGCTTCAGGGCAACCAAAAAGCAATGGTGAAATCAGTATGAAACCTTGGGATTGGGTTAGATTTTTGGAAAAAAATATAAAAGGTGATGCAGTCAGGAAGCAGAGAAATGGACTATTTCCCAGCTGAGCCTTGAAATTTTTGTTGGAACAGTATGGGAAGAATTACAGACTACTGTAATTTGATTTTGACTGAAGATAAGAAATAAAATAAAATGCTAATTATTCATATAATTATGTCATCAAACCTATTTCATGAAACAAGCTGAAATGCAGCTAAATTTAATTGCACTTATCAAGAACAACCCTGATCTCATGATATATGCTGAAAAGTGCCTAGCCTTTGACAATGCACAGGGAACTGGGAATCTTTGCAAGTTCAACCAAAAGCAAAAGGGCTAGATACAAGACATGAGCTTATTAAATTCTATGAAGAAAATTATTCTGCCAACCTTATGCATCTAGTGATATATGCAAAAGGTTAGCATATCAACTTGTGGTATATAGTTATGGTTTCGTTAATTTTACTCATAAATATGTATGATTCCTTTGTCATGGAGAGATCTTCAGAAAGCCTTGATGCAATTCAAAGCATTGTTGAGGAAAAATTTCAAGAAATCCGAAACAATGGTAGAAGCTGCATTTCTTTTCCTGGTCAGCCTTGCATGTCTGAACACTTACAGGTATACCTAGTACTGGTTTGTTTCTATACTATGCAAGTAAACATTTTAAAAGCAGAAAAAGAAATGCATATGATGAAAGATGTCACACTTTTGAGGGACTATTTTCTATTTATCCATTCAATATTACATTTATTTCAGATACTTGTCAAAGCTGTCCCAATAGAACAAGGTCACAAATTGAGAATTGTATGGCCTGTAACTCCAAGTATTCTTCACTACAAGGAAGGGCCTTGCAGCTATCTGGATTATCTCATCGGCCATGAAGGAGAGGGATCTTTGTTTTATGTCTTGAAAACATTGGGTGGGTTTTGCTCATCCTGTGCATGCCTTAGAGTATTAAATTTATTGACACATTCCATCCATACATTTTGCAATTTAATGCTTTGGACTTCTTTGAATGTCCAATTGGTCATTAATTTGCTTTCTAATCCTTAAAAAACTTCATTCTGAGTTCAAAAGGATTGTCTATCTTATTAGAGTCAACTATAATTTTCAGATTGATCCATTAATTTTATACATAATAATTCCATGAAAATGACAAAGAAAAAGAAACAACTAGTAGTATTTTACCTTTTGAAATTAGAGCTTTCTTTTGTTATCTAGATGTGAGCACATCTAGAGATTGATCTTTATATTTTTGGTTTAGGGATCATTGGGATATTTTTCCTAGTTTGCATTTCCCTGATTTATTTTTTCGTGCCTAAGCATAATAATTAGAGCACCATGTTTATCAATAAATTAAGGGGTTGATTATCATTGTATCCAAAATCCTTTTTTTTTTTTCATCTCCTTCAATTTATTAGAGGAAAACAAAAATTCTAAAATTTGGAAAAAAAAAAAAAAAAAGATCCAATTTTTTTTTTAAAAAGGCTAAAAACAAGATTTATGAATTTGACTATAATTTCCTCTTACTCACCATGATATAAATGTTCTTGTCATCATTATATAAATAAAAAACTTGAGAAGTTGGGGGTGGTCATCCCTTATTGGCTGACAAAACAAAAAGGTTTCACTCAAGATGCATTGACATGTAATAAGTATCTGCCTATAGTTGCATGAGGCACAATGAAGTAATCAAATTTGCATAGATATTAATGTCAATTTATATGTAATAGTTGTTGCCAAAGGAATACCTTTGTAGTAACTTTATTGAATGTAGTTTCTTTTCTCTTTGGGGGCAAAAAAAAAACTAAACAAAATATTGCAGGATGGGCTACAAGTTTGTTTGCAGATGAAGATGAGTGGAACCTAGAGTTTTCTTTCTTCAATGTGACAATTCATCTTACTGATGATGGTCATGGTTAGTCTATTTCTGCTTCTCCCTGCAGTTTTGTTTGATATGCTTGTAAGCCATACATGTATTTAGTATTGACAATCACAAGCCTTAATTTAGGCTTTTTCTAGTTGGGTGGAATCCTTCATGTTTCAATATACTAGAGTTGATATGTTTCCTGGAAAAAAAATTATTTTATGCTTTATGTAGAACACATGGAAGAGATTGTGGGGCTGCTATTCAAATACATTCAACTTATACAAAAATCTGGTGTCTGCGAATGGATATTTGATGAGGTATGGAGTGGCAGTGCATTATATATTTATAAATGTAAAGATCACTGCTATCTAGCATTGTTGAACACTGGGAAACAACTACTTTTCATGGCATTAATATGTACTCATCTATTATTGCATAAGTGCTGTGTCTATGTAGACAATCTTCAACATAAAGCACAAGTCTTTAAATTTTTATTATTGAAGCTATTCCTTGTGATTAAGATCTGTGGAGGCAAATTATAAGGGTAAAAAAAGAAATTGAGAATATGGAACTAACTTTTTGCAAGATTCATTACAATATCCTTATGTTTGCCCACACAAAATAATGTTTATCTCTAGGTTACGGGCTAATTTTCAAATTATTTAGCATTTATTTTAATTTCTCATCTGAATGGTTATTTATCTTGCATATTTGATGAGAAATGTTGCATTTCTAATTTCAGTAAGATTCTGAACAATTTTGTGCTTTGATGTAGCTTGCCAAAATTTCTGAGACAAAATTCCATTATCAAGACAAAACCCCTCCGATTTATTATGCAATTAAAATTGCACCTAAAATGCAGGTATGTTAGTATTTTACACGAGCATGTGTGAGTGTTTCTATACACATAAATTTTCCATTTTTGGATGGAATTGATTGTCTGAACGTTTTCCATTTGTTCATTTGGTTGATATTTTCCTTTGAGTCAGTAAAAGTCCTATAGTGGAGTATATATTGTTTAAATATTACTCAGGTAAAAGGGTTGTAGCAGGAGAAAAACATTTACAGTAAATGACCAACTTACTTATAGGAAATGCATAGATTTTGATTCCTCATTATATGCTTTTTTGTGAATAATAGAGCAAGAACTTATGATTCCTTATTATATTATACATGTTTCATCTTATCTTTTTCAGTTATAGAATTTTTTGATATGATGAAATAGCTTGACCTGAAGAGATGGTGAAGATGTTAAAATTTAGATGTAACTTGACACCTTTTTACTTTTTTAAATGAAGAGAAAAATAACAGAAGATATACTTTACAATTCACTTCAAGCTCAAGAACATGGTATTACAAAGTAACAGGATGGGCAGTCAATCTATGTGAATATAATCTCCCTCACATATCATTGGAAGGGACACATGGATCACACTTTCCCTTCTTACATCATAAGAGAAGTGTAATTTCTGTATATTCTCTAAATAATTTAGGGTTTACATAATATGAGAATATATACAAGTTAGCTAATTCTATATTAGGAAACTACCAACTAAATAGGCCTAGAATCATGATCCTATAATATTTACAGATATTACAAGATACTAACAGAAATTTTCCTAACACTCCCCCTCAAGCTGGAGCATAGATATTTATTATGCCCAGCTTGTTACAAATATAATTCACTTGATTCCCATTCAAAGGTTTAGTAAAGATATCTCCTAATTGTTCTCCAGTCTTCACAGGCCCAATGGAGATAAGATTTTGTTGTATCTTCTCACGAACGAAATGACAATCAATCTTAATATGTTTAGTTCGTTCATGAAATACTGGATTACAGGCAATATGTAAGGCAGCTTGATTATCGCACCACAACTTAGCTGGCATAGAAGTCTTAAGACCAACTTCTGTTAAGAGCTGATATACCCAGATTATCTCACAAGCAGACTGTGCCATAGCTCTGTATTCTGATTCAGCACTAGATCGGGACACCACATTTTATTTCTTACTTTTCCATGAAACCAAATTTCCTCCAACAAAAACACAATAACTTGTAATAGATCTCTGATCAATCTTAGATCCTGCCCAATTTGCGTCTGAAAAACACTCAATGTGAGTGTGCCCGTGATCTTTATATAGTATCCCAAGGCCAGAAGCTCCCTTCAAATAACATAAAATTTGTTCTAATGCTTTCCAATGTTGAACTGTAGGAGTAGACATAAATTGACTAACAACACTGACTGGGTAAGCAATGTCAGGTCGAGTTACTGTAAGGTAGTTTAATTTCCCAACCAATCTCCTATACTTTTCTGGTTCTTCAAACAAGTCTTCATCTTTTGTCAGCTGCAAATTAGGCATCATAGGAGTACTACATGGCTTAGCTCTAGTCTTTCCTGTCTCAGTCAACAGATCAAGCACATACTTTCTCTGGGATAAGAAAATCCCTTTCTTACTTCTGGTTACCTCAATCCCTAAGAAGTATCTCAATGTCCCTAAGTCTTTTGTGTGAAATTGACTATGAAGAAAAGCCTTCAAAGAACAAATTCCTGTAGTGTCACTCCCAGTGATAACAATATCATCCACATATACTACTAGAAAGATACTCCTAGATGCAGATTGCCTATAGAAAACTGAATGATCATACTGACATTTCTGCATTCCAAATTTCTCCACTGCAAGACTAAATTTGCCAAACCAAGTCCGAGGACTTTGCTTCAGACCATAAAGAGATTTTCTGAGTCAACACACCTTCCCATACTCCCCCTGAGCAACAAACCCAGGAGGTTGCTCCATATAAACTTCCTCCTGAAGATCACCATGCAGAAAAGCATTTTTGATATCTAATTGATGCAAAGGCCAGTTATATGTAGCTGCCGTAGAGATCAACAACCGAACAGAGGTTAATTTAGCAACAGGAGAAAAGGTATCAAAGTAGTCAACACCATAAGTTTGAGAATAGCCTTTAGCCACAAGACGAGCCTTAAGCCTGGCCACTGAACCATTAGAGTTGAATTTGACAGCAAACACCCACTTGCACCCTACAGCCAGTTTTCCTGCAGGCAAATCCACTAAATCCCATGTACCATTAGTATCTAAAGCATTCATCTCCTCTATCATAGCATCACGCCAACCAGAATGAGCTAAGGCCTCAAGAATAGTTTTGGGAAGAGATACAGAATCTAATAATGCAACAAAAGACGTAGAAAAAGAGGACAAATGATTATAAGAAACAAAAGACGAGATAGGATAAGTACACTGGCGCCTACCTTTGCGTTGGGCAATAGGAATATGAAGATCATTTTGTTCCGAACTTGATGCCGAAGAAGATAATGGTTCCACACATGGATCAAGAAGGTCTCGCCTCCTGGAATAGACCTATCGAATGGGGGGTTTTGGTTGTGGCTGAGGTGGTTCAGGTGGTTGAGATGATGATTGATTAGGAGGTGTCGGAAAGGGACTAGTTTGTGTATGGGTGATAGTATAAACCAGCAAATCGTCATCCTCCCCCTTAGGAAAAGAAGTAGAAGAATCGGAAAAGAATGGTAGATGTTCATGAAAAGTAACATCAGCAGACACAAGATATTTGTGGAGACTAGGACAGTAACACCTATAACCCTTTTGCAAACGAGAATAACCCAAAAAGACACATTTTAATGATTTTGGATCAAGTTTGGTGACCTGCGGTCGAACATCACGAACAAAACAAGTACTCCCAAAGATTCTAGGCTCAATAGGGAACAAAGCTTTAGTAGGAAATAAGACAGAATAAGGAATCGCACCTTGAAGAACAGATGAAGGCATACGGTTTATTAGGAAATAGGCTGTGGAAACTGCATCAGCCCAAAATTGTTTTGGAACATGCATTTGAAAAAGTAGTGCTCTGGCTATCTCAAGAAGATGTCTATTCTTTCTTTCTGCCACACCATTTTGGGATGGTGTGTCGACACAGGAAGTTTGGTGAAGAATGCCATTTTGAATCATGTATGTTTGAAAGTTTTCTGACAAGTATTCCTTGGCATTATCACTTCTCAGATTTTGTATGGACATATGAAATTGCGTCTTAATTTCAGCACAAAAAGCACTAAAATGAGTAAAAATTCATAATTATTTTTCATTAAATAAAGCAAGTTACGCGAGAAAAATCATCAACAAAAGTAACAAAATACTTAAAACCAGTTTTAGACATGACAGGACATGGACCCCAAACATCAGAATGAACTAACTCAAATGGAGCACTAGCTCGTTTATTGACTCGAGGGACAGAAGATAGACGGTGATGTTTGGCAAATTGACAAGACTCACAATCTAAAGAAGAAAGACTTTGAAACTGAGGACACAACTTCTTCAACATAGGTAAGGAAGGATGTCCTAATCGACAATGAGCTTCAAAAGCAGGTAAGATACCAGAGCAAGCAATTGACTTGGGCACGTGACTATCCAGAATGTAGAGACCTCCTGATTCACGTCTTTTACCAATAATTTTCTTCGTCAACAGATCCTGAAAAAGACAGTAATCAGGAAAAAATGACACAGAACAGTTTAAGGCACGAGTAATTTTGCTAACAGAAAGTAAGTTAAATGCAAATTGAGGTAGACTCAAGACATTATCTAACAAAAGCAGTGGTGTTGGATTAACAGTTCTAGTACCCAGGACAGAAGAGGTAGAGCCATCAGCTAAAGTGACTTTAGGAAGGGTTTTGGAAGACTCAACAGAGGAAAGTAGGTTAGGATTACCTGTCATATGATCTGTGCAACCAGAATCAATGACCCAGTCGGTAGACGTAGCAAGACATGCATTAGATTTACTTGACCCAACACTAACAGTGATAGAGGAAGATGAATTCTTTAGAGCTTCCTGATACTGAGTGAATTTAGCATACTCGTCTGCAGAGATAGTAAATGTCTGCTCAGATGTTGGGATGGGTGTAGTAGCTGCCACATTTGCCAAAGATGTTTTTGAATTCCTATTTTGTAGTTTGTGGCAAGCGCGCTTGGTGTGACCTGGCTCATGACAATAGTAACACACAATATCACCAGTATTTCGACTTGGAACACCAGTATCCTGACTCGAATAGTTCCGATTCCCAGTTCCTCCCCCTCTCATATTATTTCTAAAATTCGATCGTCCATTGTGACGACTGATGAGAGCACTAGAAGATTGTACTGAAGAAGTAGAACCTGTACCAGTATTAGTGCGAAGCACTTTAGAAAAGGCGTCATGAAGAGAGGAAATTTCGGCACCCGACTAAATTTGAGATTTAGCAACCTCAAATCGAGAATCAAGTCCTGCTAAAAAACTCATTACTGCCATTTGTTCTCGTTGAGCCTGCTGAACTTTTATATCAGAACTAAAAGGAAGTAAAGTGTTTAGCTCTTCATAGGTTCTTTTAAAGGTCATAAAATAAGTCTGGAGGGATTGCTCTTGTTGTTCAGCCCGATAAAACTTCTGACATACTTCATAAATATGAGACACATTACCTTTTCCAGAATAGAGAAACTCTAAATATTCCATCAACTCTTCACATATTCGCAGTGGTTAACTAAACCCACAATCTCATGATCAATAGAATTTTTAATTTGTAAAAACAAACGAGCATCAGCTCTTATCCATTCCTGACAAGTTTTGTCATTAGGGGGATCATCAGTGAGGTGGTCATCCTAGGCTAAACTCCTTAAATAAATTCAAACGGTTCTGCACCAATCTAAATAATTAGGGCCAGTTAATTTATGCTCAGTGATTTTAGTGTTCATAGGAATAACATTCGTACCAACGAAATTCTTTTGATCGTTAGCCATAATTAACCCAAAATAAATCACAGAGCAGAAAGAAAATGCACAATGAACCTTAAAAACAACCAGCAGCAACCAAGAAACTCACAGAATTACAAACCCACGACAGCAGCAAAAATCCCAATTAAACAGTAAAGAAGAAGCCTTAAAAGAGTAGGTCATGTATTCCGGATGACAGAACAGAGTACCAGAAAGGGCCGGACAGAAGAGGCGTCGCCGGAGGGACTGACCGGAGGCTGAGGAACCTTCACACGCTCTCACATGCGCCGGCGCATTGGGATAGGTACAGACGCTTTAGGTGGAGCGTGAGCTTCACACGCAGGTCTTCTGGTCACCGGATTTTGGGGAAAGGCCGGTCGGCAAGTGGCGCTACTCCCTTGGCAGGCGGTGACACACCACAGTCACTCTAAATGGGTGACTCAACTTTTGATATTTTCTGCTCACTTTTGGGCAGACATGAAACGGAAAAAAAATTTCCAGAATTGCTCACTTGGGCAATAACACCTCACACTACTCACTTGGGTAGCATCACACTACTCACTTGGGTAGCAGCCAAGCTCTGATACCATGTAATTTCTGTGTATTCTCTAAATAATTTAGGGTTTACATAATATGAGAATATATACAAGTTAGCTAATTCTATATTAGAAAACTACCAACTAAATAGGCCTAGAATCATGATCCTATAATATTTACAGATATTACAAGATACTAATAGATATTTTCCTAACAAGAAGGAATTTTGGTTTAAAATGTTAATGTTCATCACCTCATAATTATGTGAAGGATTAAGTTTAATGGTTGCAGAGCGTTGTACTCCTTCCGTTCTATAATATTCGTCGTTTAAGGTTTCGGCACATGGATTAACAAAGTTATTAAATTGTCATAATCCTAGGATAAAAAGACTAAAATATTATTGATTGATTTTGATGTAGAGAAATAAAAGCAATTAATGCTAAATGTTTAGTGGATAATAAATGAAGGGTAAAATTGAAAAAAAATAATAAATGCCTTCTTAAAATTCTAAAACAACATATAAATTAAAACAAAAAAAATTCTCTAAAACGACAAATATTATGAAACGGAGGGAGTGGCTTCTTTATGACCTTGTATTTGTCTAGTCAGATTCTTTTTATTTTCCAAAGAAAAAATATATATGAATCATTATTTCTTAAGCTCGTGAATTCTTATATCATTTATCCACTCTAATGAGTATATCAGGACTTCTTACACCATTACAGCTTAATTCATGGGAATGACCAATTTTAAAATTACTTTTGTTGGACATTAGCCATAGTAATGATGTGTTGCGGTTAAATAAGATGTGTTGACTGAAAATTTTCTTCACTATTCCTTTGTTGAAGGCTAATATAATGTTCTATACAAGTTAAAGTTCACAGCTTCTAATTTATATGTACCTAATGAAAGCACTTAACTTTTTGTCTCGGGAGCAACCAGTGACTAATTTCTGGTATTTTCTTAACTGTTGTTTAAAACCTATGCATATACATATATACACACACATATGTACATATCTGCATGTATACTCACATATAAGCCCGAGATTGCCATAGATAATTTAATTGCTTTAAAATGTTGGCAGAAAGACTATTGATTCGATGATTTGATCAATAAAACAAGCTCCCTTAAAAGTTATCTAGAACACCTGGCATCAATGGATGCTTCCTTCCATGCTATATGTGTGTGTGTGTGCACTTTTGTGCCTGTTTGTGTTTATGTTACCATATATGTGGATATGTAGGTACTTGTCTATTGATTTATTTATTTTTTTATGTTTGGCTCTCTAGTTATATCCTCCAAAAGATTGGCTAGTGCAATCTTCCATGCCTTCTAAATTCAGTCCAAGTATAATCCAATCAGTAATGGATCAGCTTTCGCCAAACAATGTCCGGTAAGTTTACTATTGCACCTAAAAGTTACAAATTTGTTCAAATAAGGAATGTGAGAATTTTACATACGTGTTATTAGAAACTCTTGTTTTTGCTCTTGGTATCTATCTTTATAAAAAACCGACTTTCATCATGAATTCCCTGTTTGTTTGGCTCACATTTAGAGAGATCAGATATTAAAACTACTAGAGAATAACTTTAATCAGTACATAATGCTACAATAATTAAATGTCATTGTTTTAGTTATAATGCTACAATAATTAAATGTCATTGTTTTAGTTACTGTTCAAGAAAACAGACAGAACACTATAACATTGCAAAAGCTAAATAATCCTCTTCTTTAGTAGTTGCATTTTAGCAATAAACTTCAAAAGGACCAAAACATAACACTCTTATGGATCCTATTCCATATGGATTTGATTTGTTTCTTTTATGGTGTTCTTTTCTTTCTGATATTTTCTTAATAAGCATTTTTAATTGTCCATTTCTTCTCTTAATGTTTCATGATAATAGAGCCTGAAGGAAGGCAGTAAGATGTGTTTCACTTGGTTTCTCTTCTTATTACTATAAACTCTGTCTTATTGTGGTGAGAGAATGATCACCATGCTGGAATTTATTATATTTATGGGGGCCTTCTTAGCTTGGTATTTATTTTAGTAGCCTCTTTTGTATGACTACTATATTTGAGGAATTGAGAGATGATCATTGGTTCACAATGGGATAGGATCTTTCCATCTATGATATTCTACATGTTGCTAAGTTCTTCAAGTTGGCTCAACTGTCTGAGGACTTTATCTTTGTTTCTCCAAGTTATTCTGATGAATTATTCTATTTGCAGTTTGCGAACTGATATAGTTGAGGCATGGTACTTTTCCTAATAATCTATCTATCCTACAGAATCTTTTGGGAGTCAAAGAAATTTGAAGGGAAAACTGACATGGTTGAGCCATGGTACCAAACTGCATATAGCATTGAAAAAATTACTGGTTCCACAATTCAGGTTTGTTCTTGGTTGTTATTCATGATATCGTTCATTCAATTTGGTGATAACAATTGGAAAAGTGATGTTAGGTGGTGGATGCACAAGTTAATTTGTTCTCATTCTATTGCTCTTATTGAATTAAGTGAATTACTTTCTGTAATTAAAGTACTGTGAAAAGGGAAAAGTTTTTGTCTAATTGCAGGAATGGATCTCATCTGCCCCTAATGAAAATCTGTGTCTTCCAACACCTAACGTGTTCATCCCTGGTGACTTATCACTCAAGGATGCACAAGAGAAGGTTTGATGGAATACTATAATCTAATTATGTGATTTTTTTTATATGTTTCTAAATTAGTTTCTAATGTGTTTGACTTTTGAAGCAGCTCAAATTCCCAACTCTAGTGAGGAAGACATCTTATGCATCATTATGGTACAAGCCTGACACAATGTTCTCTACACCTAAGGCATATGTCAAGATAGATTTCAATTGCCCCCATTCTAAGATATCTCCTGATTCTGAAGTTCTCACCATCATTTTCACTCGGTTGCTAAAGGATTACTTAAATGAATATGGCAAGTACAAATTTACTTCTGATGAAGAGAAGGATTGCATTTTTACTTTTTTGATTTATTGCCTTCCCAATTTTACTCGTAATATTTGACAAAGCAGCAGACCGCATCAATTTAATTGACTTCTTCTTTTCAACTTTGGCTTTCTTCTATTTATGTTTCTGCTGTAGTATTTAATTTTTTTCTTAGTGCTTAACAAGTTCTGCATATTTCAGCTTATTCTGCAAGAGTTGCTGGTCTATATTATTCCATAAACTTGGCAGATAGTGGTTTTCAGGTACTTTATACTTAACTTTGTTGATTGTACGTAGATAATCTGTAGTTTCCTGCATGTACTATTAACTGAAACAGAAAGTTGATTCCATGTCAGTAACTAATACTAATTGAGCTACTATTTTTCTTAGATTTCAGTTTCTCCATGAATGAACATGCCTGTTGAAAATATAAACCAATAATTTCCTATATATTTAAAGACAGATTAGCCTGACTGAGATTATTTGATTAGTTTATGGTTTCTATGGAGCAATATCTATGCGGGTAACTTTCACAAAACTGTGAGAAACCTCAAATCCAACCCAAAAGTTTAAGCTGTTAGGTAGTGAAGCCCAAACATTATATTAAGCTTTCATATCTTTTGTTATTTTTCAATGTGGGATCTTTTAACTCTAACACCTCCTCTTGACACGTGCTAGGCTCTTAACTAGCACGTGACACAATAAACTGAGGACCGAACAGAATTAGATTAACAATGCACATGTGTCAGGCCCTACTGACGCATAGTTGCAGCTGTGACAGAAGAGCACAGATTGGGTGTAGAGCTGGCTCTGATACCATTATATATCATGAATACAAGCTGAAGTTTAGTTCTAAAATATAGCTAAACTACCATATACAGATCTGTCCTACAGCTAGTATATTCTAAATAAGGAAAACATAGAGAATTTACAATAATAATTACAGCTGTACAAAGCATAGAATCTGTGCATTAATTCCTTTGACAAAAACAACTCCCCTATTGAAACAATTCATGAACTATAAATTACTTCCATTTGTCCTGAGACCCAACGCAAGTTCCATTTTTTAATGTTTAGTTTCACTCCTTGAACCTATTAGTCAATTCCTTCTCCTTACTAGACTTATCTTTCTGCATACTTTGGCTTTTCCAGTCCAATGCCATTGTTATGTAACAATTTTGTGACAATTACAATACTTTAATATTGTTGTCATTCATAGGCTGTTTAGTCAAAATAATATTTGGTATTTCAACTTACACTGCTTCTACACAAGTTTGGATACAACTTTCTCTCAAATTGCTATAATTTTCAGGTAAAAAAATGTTTCATCAATTAAGGTCCTTGTTTGCTCGGTAAACTAGAGTAGAGGTTGGACCTTCAAACTTAGTTGCCTAAACATCTCTTACATTCATTACTCATTGTCATACTCCTCGGTTTGTCTCAACACTACATAAAATAAATTTTAACTGTTGTAGCTTCTTCAATTCTACCATCTAAGGTAAAATGAACAACTTTCCATGACTAATTGTTGTAGCAAATTTGCAAGTGCACAAATCGTGAATGAGTAACATAGCAGTGAATAAAGTGTCAATTTCACGAGAAGGAAAGGGTTATCATGTACCAAAAAGTTAGAATTTTTTTTTTCATTATTTAAGGTGATCAAGAGAAGATTTAAATTAGAATTAACCTATGATTTATCTTTAATTGAATTGAATGGACTATATCTAAAACCCTAGATAGAAATTTATTTACACATAATTCAAAAAGAAAACAAAGCATCTATTAAATTAAATTCCAACATCATCAAAAACTAACTAAAAGAATGAAATTAAAGAACAAAGTATAAGAAAAACTCTAGCAAGGAGAAGAAGAACAACTTCAAGCCTTGAATTCTTGGATCTCCTTGCGAAAGCCTTTTTAAATCTTAATCTAAAGCTAAAAGAACCATTTATTTATCTAAAACTATGAAAGAAAACTGAGTTTAGAGCTATTCTCCATCTGATCCTATTTATAATACAGAGATAATCCTTAAAGAGATGGGTTTTCGGGCTCTTTAAAATGGATGGAATAGCAATTCGGCACGGTCATGCAACAACCTAGCACGGCCTTGTAGTCTTCATAAAATAGAAACAATAAGCATCTTCTTTGTATTGTCTGAGCTAAACTTAAAACCTTCAAACAGAGGGCACCTATCTTGCTTGTCATGAAACAAAATGGTTCCTCTTTGGCACGGCCATGCTAATATCCAGCACAGCCGTGCACCACCCTGTTTCCTGGATTCCTTGCTTAAAAGCTACCTAAAATCCTATAACCAACATAAACAATAGAACGAAATAACAAAACATGAAAAGACTAAATTAACCAAATTAATATAATATAACTAGATTTTAATTTTATGGTTGAAAAGAAACAGTTAAACCCATATTTGATATGTAAATTTCACATACAACACTAATCCATGATCATTTAATTCCATCCCATTACTCGCTTGTGTCACAGCCATTTTCTTTTGGTTACCCCTCTTGAATAACTTCATGCACTTCCGTTTCATTTTTTTCCCATCATTTATTCATTTCCAATCCCTCATTACTTTGACATTATCCTTAGGGAAGATCGAAATACTTATTTCTTTCAATTGGTGAAACAATGAGATTAAAGAATCAGCGATAAGCAAATTAGATTTGTAGACAAATCAATGAATCAAGGTGGTTTTATCTAACATACACATCATTTACTGGCTTGCAGACATTAAATATGCATAAATAAATGAACTTGTCTGGTCTCTTTAATATTTTAAACAGAATTAACAAGGCCTTAAAATGAGCTGTTTTCTGTGCAATCTCTTTAGTATATTAAACAGAATTAATAAGGCCTTAGAATGAGCTATTTTACTGGATAAATATTCCATCTATTGGAGGATTAATTGGTGTAAAGATAATTAACTTAAAGATGAAATACCAGAATGCATAGCATAACAATTTGATTCTTTTTCCTGCTTAGCTGGGGCTGGATATGTGATTCAAACTTGCACTAATCAGGAGAAATCTCCTTATTTTTGCAGTATTTTAATGTTTTTATTTCGTTTAAAATGTTGAAATATCTAGAAAATAGCCAGAAATACAAGCTCATATATCACAAACTTTTTTCTTTCATTGAGAGTGTTTCCTTATGAAAAGTCAATTATGTGATATGACAATTGCCTAGCTGTTGTTGTTTTCACTCAACAGGATCTAACACCGCATGCATGTTTTAACTCACTTTTCAATTTCCTTAATCCTTGAAGGTGACCGTGGCTGGTTATAATCACAAATTGAAGACCTTGTTGGAAACTGTCATTGGAAAGATTGCAAAATTTTATGTGAATCCGGACAGGTTTGCTGTTATTAAGGTAATAATTTAGTATTTTCTTCTGAAAATACTTTAAACATGTTTCTGTACTAAACTGGTTATGGGTCTTAGGTCCTTCTTCCTACATCAATTAATAGACTCAGAAATTTAAAATATCCATTTTGCCAAACATAAAATCTCTCACAATTCTTTTCTGTCCTCGAGTTTAGATTTTGGAGCATTTATCTGTAAATATTTGTCTTGAATTGTCTAGGATCGGATGTGATTTCCTTTATTCCAGCCTAAGATAGTAAGATGTGAGACTTTGAATGAACATCTCGAGCACTATGTAAAATTTTTATTGACAGACTGTTTTTTTTATTAGGAAAAGTTAACAAAGGATTATGAAAATCGCAAGTTTCAACAACCACACCAGCAAGCTACATATTATTGCTCATTACTACTATCGGAACAGAAATGGCCTTGGATGGAAATACTAGAAGTTCTTCCTCATCTTGAAGCTGAAGATCTTGCAAAATTTACTCCAATGATGCTGTCAAGGGCCTTCCTGGAGTGCTATGTAGCAGGTCTTTTAGTCTTCATTGCTTTATTAAAAGGGAGTGGATTGGTATGATTCTTGTCTTTAATGTTATTTCATTTCAGGTAACATTGATTGCAGTGAGGCAGAGTCAATTATTCAATATGTTGAAGATGTTTTCTTCAAGGGTCCAAACCCCATATGCCAACCTTTATTCCCATCTCAGCATTTGACTAATAGGATTGTCAAGCTTGAAACGGGTTCAAGGTATTTCTACCCTACCCAAGGGTTAAATCCAACCAATAAAAACTCTGCTCTGGTGCATTATATTCAGGTAACTACAATTGTCAATAACTCTTTTCTGGTTCTATCAGTTTGTTTTGTCTTCCTCAATAGAAACCATTTTGTTCATTAAAGATTTTGTTCTTGTTGGAAAATATAATCTCACATGGGAAAAGTATAAGAATATAAAGTCGAATATATGTGGAGTAGATTGAGTTTTAGCACAAGTCAATTGGTTTTGTACAATATGATGTTTCAACTCCATTTATATGGCCATTAATATCATTTTACCCAACACTTTCAAGGCCCATAGAGTTCCTACATGGTATTAGAGCGGGAAATTATCCTTACTCTTGTTATATCATCATAATTCGGATTGAGATTTCAATTTCATTTTAATTTTGACCCTATAGTGGGTTTCTTCAATTTTCTTTCGCTTGGTGATGCTTTTCAAATTTGTTTGTTAATCCATGTTGGATTTTAATTGTTGTTCGCCCTGTGATGGGCTTTTAGATTTATTTCTTCGTTTGTGTTGGGCTTTTACTTGTATCAACTCTATTTCTATCATAAATTTGCAAGTGTCAACTGGACATAATAAAAAATAATCTTGGCCCAATTGTCACTTGAGAGGGAGTGTTAAAATACAAATCCTATATGGATTAAATATAAGATGTTGAATGAACTTATATATAATTGGATCCTCCAATCTCAATGGCTACCTTTTAAGGTTGACACTCTCAAAGCTATATAGCTGGAGATGGCCCAATGATCAGATAATCTTGGGCTCGTATTAGAAGTCCTGGAATTTAGGCTAGTGGAGGAGTATAGACTCATTTGTTGACCTAAGACCTCAAAAAGTAGGTCTAGGTATGTTTGTGATGGGCCTCCAAGAGTAAACCCATCTTTGGTAAATGATAACTGGTCTAGGCTCAATTGCACTTGAAGAAGAGTATTGGAAAATATAATCCCACGTGGGAAAAGTATAAGAAAATAAAGTGGAATATATGTGGAGTAAATTTGGCTTTAGCATGAGTTAATTGATTTTGTACAAAGTGAGGTTTCAACCCTACTTATATGGCCATTGATTTCATTTGGCCCAACACTTTCAAGGCAAATGGAGTTTCTACAGTTCTATACAAATTATGTGGAGTTTATGAGAAAGATAATAATGGCATATATTTTTTTCATGATTTATGAACGTTAGATATGTTTTTTCTTTCTTTTTCTCTCTCCAATTTTAATGACATGTTGGTTCTAGTGGTCCTATTATTGTTCACATTTTGCTCTTATTTTATTAATGGAATTCATGGGTCAATATATACTAACAATAACATGTGATTAGAAATCTAGCATTATGCTAAAAGCATGAGGATTTATTCTCTTTGATTTGGCCTTTACCTGTTGAGTTTGACAAATTTAATGGTACTTGATGAAAAGATTGCTATTTTTGATTGAGACGTTATTCTGTAGAGCTTTAGGGGAGTCAATCAGAAATGTTTTCCACAATGTTTTCTTTGTCTTGTTCAAGCCTACAGGAAAGGAATTTTCTTTTCCTTTTCCTTTCTTTTCTTCTCATTACTGATGATGGTTTATCTGGATATTGTTTACCTGGTGTACTCCACTTGAATTTCAAAATGATGATCACTTACGTATGAAGAAAAATCTGGAATGAAGCTGCTTGCTGAAATCACTTTTACTAAATTCATAGTTTCTAAAATCATTTATTCCTACAACATTTATCAAATCATTTGATTTTTCTAAACAATTAGTTTTTGGTGGAAACTTGATGCAGTTGCTGAATCCATTAATCTAATTATCTAGGTTCATCAAGATGAATTTATGCAGAATGTGAAACTTCAGCTTTTTACTCTCATCGCAAAGCAAGCAGCCTTTCATCAGCTGAGGACAGTTGAACAACTTGGGTACATTACTTCTCTCATGGAGAGGTATGGAAAAACTTATTGGCCCTAAAGATTTCATTAAACTTGGAAGACATACAATGTAATTGAACTTATCAAACTATGCAGGAGAGATTATGGCATTCATGGAGTACAATTTATTATTCAATCCACAGTAAAGGTATGCAGCGAGTTTTTGTGTGAATTTTGGTTATATTATATGTTGATATTGGTAAACTGGACAGGGTCCTGGGCATATTGATTTGAGGGTGGAGGCATTCCTCAAGATGTTTGAAAATAAAATTTATGAGATGACTGATGATGAATTCAAGGTGAGGTCATAGATAAATAGTTTCATAGTAGATTAACAATATTTCCCTACATGGTTTATTTGGACTTTATCATTAACTACAGGAGGGTGGCAATTTTGCACATGGCATGGTTACAAAACATGAATTTTTTGAAGGAAATCCATCTACGTCAGAACATAAAAATGCCTAACCTGACTCAGTTTAGAGAGATTATTTAATGTCTATTTTCTGTCGTCTTATAAACCCAAAATAAACATGACTACTGACGCAGACTTGATTTACAAACTAAATTGCCAGCTGGCCCACCCATTTGCTTGACATTAGTCATTTTTTAACAAGGTCGAGTAGGAAGAAAACTCTGATGGCTATGTTTAATTGAATCATGTCCTAATACTGGTTTTAGTATGCCAGTCATTATGCTATTTATCATTTAAGATTCACTCATATTAGAGGCCTACATGATACTCATAAAAGTTAGTGGTTAAGGCATTGTTCAATTCCGTTTAACCATTCAGCATATCACTAGGAATTTTAATTGTAAACTATGAACAATCACAGAAACATTCTGATGGCTTGAAAATATAGTGACTACTAGCTAATTGACAATATGCATTATTATTAGGTTGGTGACTGAACAAATGAGTTATAATTTAGTTGGCATGTTGAACCGGGTTTTGTCCATCAATTTCAGTGTAGCAGTTGTGGCATATGCTAGCAACTACTTGGCATAATTAATTTTTCTTTATTATCAAATTAATTCATGGTTGCAACTGGTCTTTGTGGTGAATTATCACCAAATTTTAGATTTTGAAAGTGCGGCCATTGCCCCCATTCATTTTAAGTGACTGATAACCCAGCTGTTTTGCAGAGCAATGTTAAGGCTTTGATTGATACGAAACTGGAAAAGCACAAGAATATATGGGAAGAATCTGGATTTTATTGGCAAGAGATTTTTGTTGGGACTCTCAAGTTTGACCGCAGAGAATGTGAGGTATGAATATGATTTATTAATGTTGTAATTATTTTGACCTTTCACTTCAACCTAAAACGTATGACTCAACTATGCTTAATCCCAAACTAGTTAAGAATGGCTATATGAACTTGTTCCCTTCATTCCACCCGGTTTAGGTTATTATCTTTGGAAAAATATAGTGAACTTTCACACTGCTTCCCTCCATGTCATTTTAGACCGTCTGCTACCACTTCAATATGTTCAATCATGTATACTGGTTCATTTGTTGGTCAACAGTGGACATGTTCAAGCCATGTCAATCTCTCTTTTCTGAATTTTTCTCAATAGGTTCGCTTCCATATTCTTGGAAATGTATTAATTTCTTATTATATTTCTATCTAAAATAATACTTGTCAATTAAGGATACATGGCATATAACACTATTTTTTCATCCCAAAGTCGAAGTTATATAGCTTTATTTTTATATATGATAAGAGGGGCATGGAAAAAACGCCCTACTGTAGTGTAAAGTGGAAACTTGTCCATGCATACCCTACTAAACCCCGAATCAAAAGAGCATGATGCAATTTTTTCTTTATGAATGGCATTAAAACAGGCTGCAGCACTAAGGCAACTTACTAAACAAGAATTCATAGATTTCTTCAACGAATATATAAGAATTGGTGCACCTAACAAGAGGACAATCAGCATAGGGGTTTATGGGAGCCTGCACTCACTTGAGTCCGCATCGGATGGGGGAGAGCTAGCCCAACTTGAGAAGGTTCAGATAGACGATATTTTTAGTTTCAGAAGATCCCAATCTCTTTACAGTTCATTCAAAGGACGATTTGGTCACACAAAATTGTAAGTTGTAATGATGAATTCCAAAACCATTGATGTAGAACCTGCTATATTCCACATGGATAAATTATGGCTCTCGAAGCATATTTCTTAGAAACCAGCATCATTAAAGTGATCTTCAATGACTGGAGTGACATTACCTAAATGTTCAGGATTTTGTTTTTTAAAAAGACATGTTCAGGATTTTCTCTGGATTGTAATAATTATGCATCTTACTATTATAATTTTGGAGAAATTATGCATTTAATTATATTATACAACCTTGAAGTAAGGAGGTAGTCTTTTTTAAAAGAATGCAACTCATTTAGTGGCATGCGTAGAAGGTGGGCAATTTTTTTTAAAAAATATTATTTATATATATTCACAATTATTATGAATAGTTTTGATGGTCTCTCTTAAAATAATAGTTTGCCCACTTTATTAAACTACAAGAAAATTATAGTTTATTGATGAAAGGTAAATTTACTCGAATACCCTCTGAAATACATATGAAACATGAATTTTTTTTTTTGCAATAACTGATAATTTATTAATAATTATTTGTCTATTAAAAATTTGCATTGCTAAGAATAACACAAGTAATTATCGACAATTTAATAACAATTATATATGATAAAAAAAAAATTTCGGCAAATTAATAAGATAAAATTGTTAACATTTTATTTATTAATTACCGACACAAGTTAAAAAATTAATTTTTTAATAACTAAAGATGAAATATTTTTATTAATAATTAAAAAATAAATTTTATTAATAATTGATGAAAATATTCTATCGATAAATTAAAAAATAAAATTTCACAATTTTTTGGTATTAATTTAATGCTACAAGAACGGATAGTTCACTTGGCATAAATTTATTGAATACAAATAAACATGTACCATTTTATTGAATAAATGTGTTTGCCACACATACATAGATAGTTTGATTTATTATTTTTTTTATTTAAATTCTCTGTTTTTATTATTTTTTCCTATTTGAAAATATTATTCTTATAGATAGCTATAAATTGGATATCATAATAAACATTATATATATATATATATATATATATATATATATATATATATATATATATATATATATATATATATATATATATATATATATATAACATTACAATAACATTATTAAATCACCTATTATTAAAGAATTTTGGTATGAAAATTTAATTGCAAGTTAAAATTATTATTAAAAATGCTAAAACATAAATGGTACTTTCCCTATCTTTAATAATAGAACCATTTTCTTTTTTCACTTATTAAAAACTACAGCCTATTTTTTAATAAAGTAATTAATTTATTAATTTCATGATATTTTCTTATTTAATTGTATTTTTATAAGATGAGAGATTTAATTTTTTTCATTTAATATTAATAAAGAAATATATTAAAAAATATTAATAAAATTTATTGATTTAATTATATAAATTTTAATTTTTTTAATTTATGTGAAAGTTAAAGTAAGCTTTTTTGTTTTATATTAAAGGAGTAATTGCCATGCTTTTATAATCATTATTAATGGACAAAATCATTTTTATATTTTCAACATAAAATTAAATCTAATTAATGATGCTAATTACAAAATAAAAAACCGATACCCAAAATCAATGAAATTGAATAATCCATTAAAATTATCATTTCATATTTTAATAATCCATGAAATTATTAATTATTGAAAAGGAAAAAACCTTTGGCTGTGTTGGCATTCACATGAATAGTGTATTTATGCATGATCGAACCATCACCTCAATGGCAGTGGAAATCAGTAATGGAATCCAAAGTGGCACACCATTGATATTTTGTTGCAACGACCAAAATACCCTTTCACTCCACCGTCGTTTTGAACTTTCCAAGCCCAGAGGATCAGTCTGCTATAAAACGCAAGATTTATCAATTTACAGGAGAATCAAGCACTCATTAACTTAAGAATGAGGCTTTGCTCTCAGAGTGGCGGTTGGGAAGTGCGGTTGCCTCCCTCTCTGAACGGCTGCGGAGCCTATGATTTCACCGACGCTTTATAAAATCAACCGTTCTTACGTGTGTGTATGTGTATATATATATATATATGTGTGTGTGTGTATGTGCTGAGATCTGAACCTTTTGATCTTCTTCATCATCATTATCATAATCTTCTTTGCTTTTTCTTTTATTTGTTTCTGCTGCTGCTGCTGCTCATAAAGAGGCTATGATGATACTTTTTTTTTTGGGTTAATGAGTGCGAATATTAGACTTTAAGGAATGGGTTGATTGTTTGGCGGGGCAATATGGAGGTTTTCTATGGAAATAAGCCTGGTCTTTCTGTCACAGAAAGCTTCCTTCTTGCAGCCATAGTCTCTCTGTTCCTTTCTGTCTGATAAAATTGAATCTGAGCCTCCCGTATTCATATGCCTTTTTTCTTCTATTTTACTGGTACCTTCTTACTTTCTTAGGGACAGATCTGGAGAAAAAAAAAAAAAAAGGGTATGTGAATTTCTTAAAAATTCCTTTTTTTTAATTTTTATTTTTGGTTTCAATTCTTTTTACACTTTTTCTGTGATTTTTATATTAAAAGAGAGAGAGAGAGAGAGAGGTTTTTTATTTTTATTTATCTGATTTTGCTTCGTTTTTGGCCTCTACTTGGGAAAATATACGTTTCATCTAGATTACAAATGAGCCAAACTGAGTTAAGTCAAGTCGAATTTTTATTTATTTAAATTCAGTTTATATTTTTTTTCAAGCTCCAGTTTAAATCGAGTTTAAAAATTATATTTAAGTTTGAGTTTTGCTAGTTAATAAATTATAATAGAGTATAATTCGAACTCGACATTATTAAGTTTATTTATAATTTATCAAAATATTCAATTTTCTAAATATTTATTTAAGCAATGCTATATAATCTAACACTTTTATCTCAACTTATTATTCCAACTGATACGTCATCATTACATTGAAAAATATTTTATATAATACACTTTAAAAAAAATATATAGCAAATAAGATAATGACAAATTAATTGGAATAATAAGTTGAGATAAAAATATTGGGTTATAGAGTATTTTTTATTTATTTTTAATAAAATAACTATAATAAAAATATTTAAAACTAATATAAAAGTAAAAATATTCAATTAGTGAAAAAATGTAATCATAAAATTAAATATTAAATGTATTACAAAGATATGAATTAATAAAAAATATTTTATATAATATGAAAATATTAGATTATATTAATAAAGAATATATATATTTTAGTAAATTTAGATTAGTAAAAGGTTTATAAAAGTATTAAAATATATTTTTTTGAGTGTAAAAATTATTAAGTTAGTAATAATAATAATAAAAAAAAAATTTTTTATAAACCTATTAATCAAGCTTTTTATAAACTTGTTCACGAATTTATAATCGAGCTGTTCACGAGTCGAATTTTATTTTGTTCGAGTTCGATTCATTTATTTATCGAATTTTAAAATAAAACTAAAATTTGACTTATTTATAAAATTGATCTAAATATAAATAAATTTTTATTGAGCTGAAAATTAAATTGGCGACGAATATTTTGACTTACTTACACTTATAATTTCAGGCCTGAATTTTGGCCAAAAATTCACTTTGACGCCAAAAAGAAAATGGACCAATTAATTTGAGTCATGTAGAAAAGTTAGCCTAATTTTTCTCTTTAATTTAATTATTGTTTAATTAATAGCAGTTAATGGGATTCACTCTATATTTTTTAAATATTAAAATTAAAAAAATAATATTTTTAAATAATAACAAAATATTAAAATTTAAATTAAAAACTAAAATTGAAAAAAAATATTTTTTTTTGCTAAAGAAAAAAAAAATTCGTTTCATCGAAACCTAGGTCTACGTAACATCCAATCATATTCAATCTCTCCAAAATCCCAGCCAATATCCATTCACTAATTACGGATAGCCAATTAACGCCATTATAGTACACTCCATCTGTTTCTTAATAAATAATATTTTAAAATTTTAATTTTGTTGTATATTAGTTGATATTTTCCTTTTCTTAATGTAAATTAATTTTTTTTAATTATATTTTTATTTTTTTTTCTACATCAATAATAATTAAAGTAATATTTAAAATTTAAAAATAATATAATCTATTTAATAATTATTTAATATATTTTTAATTTTTGTGTAAAATTTTAAATGACAACTCCTTAAAAACGAACAGATTATTAAAACCATCATTGAAAACCTAAAAAAGAACTGATTTCTAAAAAAATAATAATAATAATAAATACTCACCAATTGCATTCATGGTAGCGGTTGCCTCGAGCATTGTAACCTCCTTTACTTTCACAGTCGCATAAACAGAAGGAAAATCAGCGACATCTAAAGTTTTCTCTGTTATTTTCACTAACATCATCCTTGTTCAATACGGTGCGTTTAATTAGAGGACGATTACGGCGCTCATAAACAATTTCCAGATTGAATGTGGGCACGATGGCATTAATCTTAGAGGCGACGATGCAGTGGACATGATAGCCTAGAGCATTTAAGTAGCACAAAAATGAAAAATGGGAAACGCAAAAATGAAGAACATAAAATAGGAAAACAATATTTTTAAAAAATATAGAAAACGAAACGTGAGAAAAATATGTAAATATAAAAAATATGAAAGTGTATATATATATATATATATATATATATATATTATATTTATTATTATTATTATTATTAAGTCGGGAGTAAATTGGTTTTGGGGATTGACATAGGCAAGTTGATCTTTTTTTTTTTAACTCGAAAATGGATTTTCGTTTATGGGAGCAAGTTTCCAATTTTTTTAAATTACGAAAATGTACCCAAAACGTTTCAATCAAGTTTTCGTGAATTTTCAGATAGAAAATATTTTCGAAACGTAGAAACGTGATCTTCCGAGAATTTTCGTACAACATAGCATTAGGTAGATCGGTATTTTAAGTCGGTGCATGGTCGTGTTATCTCTTAGGCTTCTTGATGAAGCTACTCAAAGTTTGGAGGAGGAATGAAGAGGAGGCAGTGGGTTTCACCAATTTTAGAGTCGCAGAGAAAGGGAGACTTGGCGATGGCATAATTTCATATGGGATTAATTTGAGAAGATAGGCACAGGCTTCTTGAATTGGGGTCAGATTTATGATTTGAGAAAGATGCAAGAAATTGTAAAAATAAAATTATTTCCTACTACTAATTTATAAATAATTAATTTGAGAAGTAAATTTATTTATTTATCTTAATATCTTTTATTAAAATATTAATTTCTTTTTTTTATTATTTAAAAATAAGATTTAGGTCCCATAATATCATTTTACTAAATTTATTTAATAGCTGTTAATGAGAATTAATGGCCAAGCCATTAGTTAGATTAAAAATTAAATTAAAGGGGAAAATTAGTCTAATTTTTTTAAGTGATTCAAATTGAATTTTAAGTTAAAATTTAGGCCTCAAATTAAATATTTTCCCCTCTACTTTGAGATGACAATGTTGCTGGTGTTCAATTGCGAAAGTACGATGATGAACTACAAGTACATAACTAGGTGCTGAACCTCTAAATCATGGTTTTAAATAACGGCTGGTATATTATATATTGGCTGTTTCGTCTGAATTTTTGAGGCATTCGATACGTTATTATTCGTTATACTTATGCTAATAGGAATTAATCTTGAATCGATAATAAATCACTCCATACATACTGATATGATCATTATTTAGTGACACGGGCGTGACATATCAATTAAAAAATATTATTATTATATTTTTTATTTTTATTTTATTAATGTAAATGATAAATATATTATTTAAAACACTATTATTTTATATTACTTTATATTTATTCTATTTTATTAATGTAAATTATTGGTATATTGTTTTTTACATTATTTATATTTCAATGTATTTAGAACATTGTTGATAATTTTTACAAACAATACATATCAAAAATATGAAGTGAATGCATTTAATGGAACTCAATCATTGTTCGGTATATTTTCATTTAGAGTAAACAATAAAAATCTAAATGAGTTTAATAGTAGACAAAACAATCTAAATCATTTTCTACACTCTTTTTGGTGGTGATTAATTAATATTATGATGTATTTATTTATTTTTTAATTTTGCTTTATTTACTTGGAATAGAAAGAGATTTTTTTTATCACTTTATTTATCTTGAATAAAGTGGTTTTTTCCCCTTATAAATTAATAAAATAAAACTGATTTATTATTATTAATTATGTAATTTGAATTTAATTTATTACTATTATTTATGTAATTTGAATTTTTCTAGGCACAATTATGCTTATTTAAGTGTTAATTAATTTAATGTATTATATTTTGGACATTGCATTTCATTTTTTGTTGAATTATATTAATTTGCTTATTATTTTTGAAAATTTACAGTAGCTGGGGTCAATTCAATCCGATTCAGATAGATTCCGTTATACCGATTTTGATATTGATACGATACGTAAAACTATTATTTAATACCCTACTCTAAATTATTGATTGAAGCAAAGATCATATGATAAATATATGGATTTATTTGCTTCAACAGACAATAATAATTTGATTGATAAATTTTTAAAAAAATATGTATTTAATTATTAAAAATAAATTAATATTGAAAATCCTAAAATATACATTAGATCTTTTTAAAGGGAAATTGACATGTTCATAATTTGTAAATGGTGGAAATGTGTTGAACTTGTGGCAGACATAGGTTGTCTAAGCTCATATTAAAATGCCAAATGAGAAAGGAATAGTGAAGGAGCCCACGCCTTGGCCTGGAAAGGAAGCTCCGACGCCCAAGTCAGCCATGAATGTTGAGAGTATTTTTAGTGAAAAGAATGATATTGGAAGATGAAGAAGTAGCTAGTTTGCATAGAATGCATGGCTACTATTTGTACCTAAGTGGATGTATCTTTTGGTGAATGAGGATGGAGAACGTGTCATGTATTCATAGTTACAAGGAGGTTGATGCATCTTCACATATGTCACTTGAAAAAGTTATCTTTATTATGAGACAGGTAAATGAGAGTGTTTTATCATGATGGAAGATACTTAGGCATGCTTTAGTTGCTAAGTTTAATAAAGAAGTGATAAGGTGGAGTCGATCTTGAAACTTTTCTCCAAAAAGACATCTTGGCGAATAAATTCTTTTGAGGTTTGTTGGTAGGTGACAAAAAAGGTAAAGATGGTGAAAATGAGGTATCCTAGTGAAGGAACAATGCCCTTTGAATAACAATGTACTCTTCGAGCTCGTTAACCATTTTGATGACTTCCTTTGACCTCTTTGACTAAACTTTGTTTATTGTTGGGTTTTAAGTGAAGTGCATTAATTTTTTGAGAGAGATGTATTCTTAAGAACCTAAAGCCGAAATTCTCTTAAGGTATATTTTTTCTTATCAAAAATTATTATGATAATCTTACACTTTCAATTAGATAATTATAATAAAAAAATTATAAGAAATTGACTTGCCAAAAAAAAAAAAAAAGCCAATTCATTCCTGTAATTAATAATTTATCAATGAGATGAATCTATACACTCTATATATTAAGCAAAAAATTAAAAGAAAGTTGGAGACTCTTTTTGATGAGTTTTATATTTATTTTTTTTTTATAGAATTTTAAAAGTTTTTACATAATTTATTATGTTTTAAGTAAAGAGTAATAATTAAGTTTAATAAATAAAAGTAATAAGTGTTATTATAAATTGAAAGTAATAAATATAAGATATTATTATAAATTAAAAATAATAAATACGAAACATTATTAATTGAAAAATTAGAAAGTCACAAAACTATATTGTCACGATCCAAATTTGAGGCACATGACCAGCACTGGGGCACGGGAAAGCGTAAGGCTACCAGTATCCACAGTCAGCCTAAACAGTAAATTCTCAATAAAGAAAAAATAATGTGTAACATATAATTATAAAATATTCCAGGTGAATTCCCTTGCTACTCCATCTGCCGACACTTTACTCAATAATCATCATATCACAATAAAAGATTCCCATAACAGTGCTATAATAATTTACAATAATAGTAATCAATATCATAAACATTGTTGGCAGAGAGTTTAACCACAATATAAGTCAATAGTTCCAGTAATATCATAATCCAAACCCAATACTATAATTGCAGAATTTTACTATAATATTACAATAACAACATATTGCATGTACTCTACCCTCATCCCAAACTGGGCATGCCAGGAATATCGTGTCCACTAATAAGGTATCACTCATAGGGGTGGCAACTGACAACGGAAACTCTAAACTAACAGGCATAACATTAAGTTTTACTGCAAAACTGGGGGAAACGAAAGAATGTGTATCACCCGGGTCTAATAACACATGAGCCTCAAAAGAACAAACAGAAAAAGTACCTGCTACCACTGCATTAGAAGCCTGAGCATCTTGCTGAGTAAGAGTATAAACTCTAGCATAACCTGGTTGCTGTCCTCCACTCATCTGACTCGAGCTAAACCCTTGGCTTTGACCTCTACCTCTCGTTCCTGAACCACGGCCCTGCTGGCCACCAAATCGTCCACCCGACGACGATGAGTGCATAGGTTGAGTAACACTGGCAAAAGACCCTTGGGTAAACCCTCGAGAACCTCCTCTTTGTCCCCCAGGAGAAGGGCACTCTTTAGCAAAATGACCCGGCTGGCCACAATTAAAACGAACACTTGAACCTGCAAAGCACGATCCTTGGTGCATTGTCCCATATAGATTTTTCGTATATATGGTGATATAGATTTTTCGTAACAAAGAGGTTATTTTTCGTATACCTGGTGATATAGATTTTTCTTTTTGTGGGGATAAGTGTAGTGCCCCTTGCAATCTTATATCAGCAATTAGTGCTAGAAGGTTGTTGCGTCGTGGGTGTCAAGGTTATTTAGCCTTAGTGAGGGATGTTTCTAAGGATGTTGGGAAGTTAGAGAATGTGTATGTGGTGAATGAATTTCCTGATGAGCTTCCAGGTTTGCCTCCAGACCGAGAAATAGAATTTTGTATTGATATAGTGCCAGAGACAAATCCTATATCCATGCCACCTTATAGAATGGCACCTGCAGAATTGAAGAAATTGAAAGAACAGTTGCCAGATTTGTTAGACAAGGGATTCATTCGTCCTAGTACATCACCCTGGGGTGCTCCTGTGTTATTTGTGAAAAAGAAGGATGGGTCAATGCGCCTTTGTATTGATTACCGACAACTGAACAAGGTGACCATAAAGAATAAGTATCCGCTTCCCCGAATTGATGACTTGTTTGATCAACTTCATGGTGCCCAATGTTTTTCAAAGATTGACCTCCATTCGGGTTATCATCAATTGAAGATTAGAAAAGAAGATATTCCTAAGACTGCATTTAGGACTCGTTATGGACATTATGAATTTCTAGTAATGTCTTTTGGACTTACTAATGCACCAGCAGCATTTACGGATTTAATGAATCAGATTTTCAGACCCTTTTTGGATCATTTTGTCATTGTGTTTATTGATGATATCTTGGTATATTCAAGGACACCCGAAGAGCATGCCCAACATTTGAGAATAGTTCTCCAGACATTGAGGAATCATCAGCTTTATGCTAAGTTTTCTAAATGTGAGTTTTGGTTGGACAGTGTGGCCTTTTTAGGATATGTAGTTACTAAAGAGGGCATTTCTGTAGATCCCAAAAAGGTAGAAGCAGTCACTAATTGGGAACGACCCACTACAGTTACTGAAGTTCGTAGTTTTCTGGGTCTGACACAGTATTATCGTCGCTTTGTTCAGGATTTTTCAAGGATAGCAGCTCCTCTAGCTTGTCTCACCCAAAAGAATGTTAAGTTCCATTGGATGAAAGCGTGTGAAGAAAGCTTTCAGAGGCTTAAAGATTGTCTTACTTCAGCTCCAGTTCTAGCACTACCCTCGGATACTGGTGGTTTTACTGTTTTCTGTGATGCGTCAAGAGTTGGTTTGGGTTGTGTTTTAATGCAACATGGTAGGGTAATTGCGTATGCTTCTCGTCAGTTAAAGAAGCATGAACAGAATTATCCCACTCATGATTTGGAAATGGCAGCAGTGATCTTTGCATTAAAAATTTGGAGACATTATTTATATGGAGAGACTTGTGAGATTTATACAGATCACAAGAGTCTGAAGTATATTTTTTATCAAAGGGATTTAAATTTGAGACAGAGAAGGTGGATGGAACTTCTTAAGGATTATGATTGCACCATTTTATATCATCCTGGCAAGGCAAATATTGTAGCAAATGCCTTAAGTAGAAAATCTTCTGGAAGTTTAGCCCACATTGTTGTTCATAAAAGACCTATAGTTTAAGAGTTGATGGAATTGTTTGACGATGGATTGCCGTTGGAGGTACATAGTACTGGAATCTTGATGGCATACTTTACAGTTTGCTCAGGCTTAATCGAAAGAATTAAGGTGGCCCAACGGCGTGACCCACAGTTGTGCATCATTAGTGAAGAAGTGCAGAAGAGAAAGAATAAGGAATTCACATTTGATGACAGTGGAGTGCTTCGACTTGGTTCGCGTTTGTGCATCCCCAATGTGGATAATTTGAGAAAAAGAAATTCTGGAAGAAGCACATCTTGCAGCATATAATGTTCACCCAGGTTCTAATAAAATGTATCGTGATTTGAAAAGTGTTTATTGGTGGAATGGTATGAAAAAGGATATTGCAGAGTTCGTTTCTAGGTGCCTCTCCTGTCAGCAGGTAAAGTTAGAACACCAGAAATCTTCTGGATTGTTGCAACCCCTTCCCATTCCTGAGTGGAAATGGGACAGAATAACCATGGATTTTGTAACTGGTCTACCTAAGACTTTAGCGGGCTATGATTCCATTTGGGTGATTGTAGATAGATTAACTAAATCAGCTCATTTCCTACTTGTTAAGGTTAACTATTTGGTTGCTAAGTATGCGAGATTATATGTGGAGAAAATTGTGTGTTTGCACGGTGTACCAATCTCTATAGTATCAGACAGAGGACCTCAGTTTACTTCGAGATTTTGGAAATCGGTACAAGATGCTTTGGGTACCAGATTGGACTTCAATACTGCTTTCCATCCTCAAACAGATGGTCAGTCTGAGAGAACGATTCAAACATTGGAAGACATATTGCGTATGTGTAAACTTGATTTTAGAGGTTATTGGGACTCACACTTGCCGCTGATTGAATTTGCTTATAATAATAGCTATCACGCCAGTATTGGTATGGCACCATATGAAGCTCTGTATAGTAGGAAGTGTAGATCCCCTGTGTGCTGGGAAGAAGTAGGAGAAAAACAACTGTCGGGGCCAGAGCTGATACAGATAACTTCAGAAAGGATCCCCATAATTCGAGAACGATTGCGAACAGCTTTTAGTAGACAAAAGAGTTATGCGGATCACAGGCGAAAAGATGTGTCATTTGAAGTAGGTGATTTTGTTTTTCTGAAAGTTTCCCCCATGAGAGGAATAATGCGATTTGGTAAGAGAGGGAAGCTAGCACCAAGGTATATTGGTCCATATTTGATTATCGAACAAGTTGGAGCTGTTACATATCGATTGGACTTGCCACCAGATCTCTCTCATGTGCATCCTGTGTTCCATGTTTCCATCTTGAGGAAACATGTTCCTGACCCTTCTCACGTTCTACAGCCTCAAGAAATTCAAGTTTGCGAAAACCTATCATACGAAGAGATTCCTATAGCTGTGATAGATTTTCAAGCTCGAAGCCTTCGTTCTAAAGAAATTCGTATGGTTAAGGTTATGTGGCGTAACCACACGACTGAGGAGTGTACTTGGGAGGTTGAGGCTGAGATGAGAGATAAATACCCGTATTTATTTGAATATAGTTGATATGTTTGGTATTGTATTTTGAATATTTTATGGTTATATTGTATATCTAAGGAAATATGACTTACTATTTTGTATGATATTTTCAGTATCATATGATTATTTTGAAATTCGGGGACGAATTTTTTTTTAAGGAAAGGAGATTGTAATATCATGAATTTTTATAAATTATAAATTTTGGAATATTGTGATATTGACAGAAAATATTTATTTTAATATAGCAATTTCTTCCAAATAATTATTATTATGATGTTGAATTTAAATTTAGTAAATTATTTTTAGTAAAATTTTTTTGGTAAATCATATTATTATTATTATTATTATTATTATTATTATTATTATTGTAACTGTTAGTATATATATATATATATAGAGAGAGAGAGAGAGAGAGAGGGGGCAGCGAGAGAGAGAGCAGAAGCAGAGAGAGAGAGAGAGAGAGAGAGAAGAAGAGAAGCTGCCTGCCATTCGACCACCATCCGACTGCCGGAATCCAACACGCGCCATCTAGTAAGGTTCCTGGGGTGCTGACCAAGCTGTCCACCGAAGATCGCCGCCGCACCGTCCGTCGGCAGAAAGTTTCGAGTTAAATTTTGGCCAGTTCTGTCGTCCGTTCAAGGTGATTTTGGTACCATCGGACTCCTCTTCCTCTAAGCTTTAATTTGGTATATAAATTACTAATTTTGGATAATGTTGAAATTGGTCGAATTCTGGTGACCGACCGGACTGTTGATGTGGATTTCGGTGAACCAGAAGAAACAGATTATATTTTCAGATTCTACGTGTTGAGGCGAGTCCATTGGTAGTAAGTTTGTGACGATCGGTCGACGTTCATGTTTTTCGGTGAGTTTACGGTAAGCATCATTTTTTGTAATTTGTGCGAGCTTGTGGCATATTATTACGTTTTGTTTAGTAGTTAGTAAGTGTGAGGTGTGTCAGAAAGAATTGAGCCTTTGGGGAAGGTTAGACGATCAAAATAGGAAATATGTATTTTCTGGTTGTGATATTCGTATTCTGATAATCTTATTCATTTCACTGTATAGATCGTTCTGGTGTGCCTCCGGCCGCCCCCAGCCACAGTCCGTGAATATTCAATTCTGCCCTTCTGTACTGTGAGTGATATTTCTAATATACTTTCCTGTAAATCATGCATTGCATTGAGTATATTTGTGAACATAATTAAATCCTGGTGCTTATATCATGAAATGAATATATGTGCATGCTTATTTGTCATTTGTTTGTGTTGGATACTTGGATATTGTGCTGCATATTTCTCTGTGTATGTTGGATGAAAACAGAATGATACAGAGACCACCTAGGACTTGAAATATGATATGGTTATGATGAGTTTGAGAAGATGAGCTATTGACTGGTAGATGCTGGCCGGGCCTGCTCATCGCCAAAGCTGCTATCAGTCAGGTCAGGGCTGCGTGGTACAGACCAGTGACAGCCCGGCTCCTTAGATTGGATATAAGAGACAGATTATTGGATTAAGAGAGCCATTATATGAGGATCGGCTCCCTCAGTTTGATTTTAGTGTGGTTTTTATGGACTGAATTCCATTCCTGTATGTTTTGTTGTGATTGGAAGTTGGGTGACATAATTGCATATCACGTATACATGTTAATATCTAGCTCACCAGGACTGTATATTAGTAGTATCATTCACTGAGTTGAGACACTCACCCCTGTCTCCTTATTATTTTTCAGGTTACAGGTTGAGCCTCCTGTTGTAACTTTATCAAGTCGGTCTCTGTCTCCTTCGACAGAGTACATGCAATATGTTGTTATTATAATATTATAGTAGAATACTGCAATTACAGTATTGGGATTGGATCATGATATTACTGGAACTATTGGCTTATATTGTGGTTAAACTCTCTGCCGACAATGTTTATGATATTGATTACTATTATTGTAAATTATTATGGCACTGTTATGGGAATCTTTTATTGTGATATAATGATTATTGAATAAACTGTCGGCAGATGGAGTAGCAAGGGAATTCACCTGAAATATTTTATAATTATATATTCACCTGAAAATCAAGAGTAACTGAAAAATTTTGACTGAGAAAAGAGTTTGAGGCTTCACATATACAAATTTTTAAACTTGACTTTAATTGAGATACGTGGGCTCTGATACTATGTTATCAGAGAAGACAGATTATAAGGAAAGAATAAGAAAAGCAATTGTATATATTTTTTTCTATGTCTTAATGTACAAGAAGCTACACATATATATAGACTTATTATGCATAGTTATAGGTGTGATTGGTGGCCATTTTTTGACTATCATGGAGGCCAGTTGGTTATAAAACAAACTGCACATGGATTGGTTGAATATTGAGCTTGATTGTTGACTAACATATGTTGACATACACCATATTAATTTAATTCTATAAAAAATTTAATAAGACTTATTATATATATATATATATATATATATATATATATATATATATATATATATATATATATATATATATATATAAAGTTAGAAAACGGGCCATTTACATTTTGGAATAAACAATAATACTTCCGGGTTTTCTCTCCAAACATAGAAATGGTAAAATTCGATCAGCTCGAACGAGGAACCCAATCCCGCTGTAATCCTAATAGGAAATTCTGCTTTTTTATGGTAATAGGGCGAAAATATGATTAAGTCTCTTCGTATTAATCCTTGTCTCGACTCCACAATACACACACACACACACACACACACATATATACATATGTATACATATATATATATATATATATGTGTGTGTGTATACATATGTATATGTGTACATATATACATATGTACATACATGTGTATGTATACATACACATGTGTATGTGTATATATATATATATATATATATATATATATATATATATATATATATATATATATATATATATATATATATATATATATATATATATATATAATATGGAAATCATATATTCAACTATGCCCTATCCAAACACACAGGCATGTCAAGCCTTACAATAGGACTAGGCCTCTTAGAATATACGAAATCCGTTCAAAAGGATCAATAGTCATATAATAAATAACTTCATAGAGATTCCACCTAAGTGGCAACTATGAAGAGATCTTAATCTCAGATAAACAAAATTAATAACTTGAAAAACTAAAGAAGCAAAAGAGAGAAATTTAGAAACTTGTATTTCACACTAGGCGGTAGTCTAAGGGAACTCTGCCTTCAAACTTACAAGATTGTTCCTTATATAGATAATGGAGCAAGATACAAACAAACTGAATAATTAAAACTTTACAGCTCACAACCCATTCATCATACTTTTACAGCTCATACACGCATAATAAAAGTAAGAAGACAAACTAAAATGGGCAGGTCACTTAGTAATCAACTTTTACTTTCTAAATGGCTCATGACATGATGACAGGTTGGGGTCTGAGTCTGAGTCTCTTTCCAATTCATTAAAGTCCTTGAAATTTGAGTCATCATTATCATCTTGTCTGAATGATCCCGGTGCTAGTTCATAAGGATCTTGTGAGTCAATAATTAGATGAGTCCACATTCTTTCTAAGGGGTCAAAAGTGTCATCGAGAGGACAGAACACTTGTCTGCTGATGCCATAGTAGGTTTATCGCCTATACTGATTATTCCAGTCTTCTTTGAGACTCATTATCTTTTGGTAATACTCAAGAGGATAATCCATCCAAAGAGCATCAGGATGAGTGGGAGGCCAAAATTCTCTTGTAGTATAGCTATTTATTCTGCACATGAAATGCTAGAACTAAACAAAATCATCTTCATGGTCTCTACAACTTTTGCTCATAGAATAAGGAAAGGTTCTATAAATAAAATATTGAGGAGAAACTTTTAATTTTGTATGATCTCTGCCAATAACTTAAGGAGTCCACTTCCTATGGAGAATGATTAAACTGGTTGCTTCTCTACTTTCATAAAAATTATATTTCAAATTTTCTTTAGTGAAAATATTTTCCCAGTTAAGTAAAGGTGCGAACCATTCTAAGAAAATGACAAGATGAGTATTGGTCATAGCTTTTCTCCTTAAGACAGTCAAATAAGTCTTGAACTCAAAAGGTTGAACTTCTTGAGCAATGTGGTAGGTATGGCAGAAACACCATAAGAACACCAGAAACTCTTTTGGCCACATCCAAAAGTTATTAACAGAGAACTTCATGAAAGTGTATGGCTTGAGGAAGGGGTAGGTAGGATGAATGGCTAATCTTCTTATAAAGAAAGTTCCATATTTTCTTATAAGAAGGTCTTGGTAGGAAAAAGTTTTTTCATGAGCTAGATTTTGAAGGGTTCTGTCTGAAATGTTTTCTTGAACTTCTAGTGGGAGATGGTTAATGAAAGGAAACTCGGATTTGGAAGAGGACGAGATTGAGGAGGAAGATGCCATGAAAACCAAAAGGACTGGTTTTATTTTGCTGATGAGAGATATCAGTTTGGATAGAAAATCTGGGATGAGATTCTTATCTCCTTTAATGTGCTCTACATTAAATTTATAGCGAGAGAACCATTCTTTCCATCTTAGTAATCGTGGATGGGGAAGAATCCTGTTCTTTAATTGTAACATCTTGGAAAAAGAAGAATAATCCATGATGACAGTGAAATGATGTCCAATAAGATGGAATTCAAATTTTTTTATTCATTCTTTACAACTAGGATCTCATTGAAAGTAGAGTCACAGTGGACTTATGACTCCTTGAATTTACCACTACCATATGCATAGATTTATTTTTTACTATCACGATCTTCCAATAGAATTGCTCTCTAAAATTTGTCACTAACATCTGTCTGAAGATATCTTTTTCCTATGGAAGGAATCTGAAGAGGTGGCAGGTTCTGTAACTCCTTTTTTAGAATTTGACCTGACTGCATCTACTTTTCTGACCACATGGATGGATTCTTTTTATGCATGCTTCTGAGTGGGATTGCTTTATCAATGAAGTGGGGGACAAGTCTCTCAAATAATTTGCAATCCCTAGGAGTTGTTGGAATTGTCAATAATTCAAATGCTATATGGGGTCCAAGATGATACTTTCCATCTTTGAAAATCATTCTAAGAAACTGTATTTCTTCTTGTGCTAAATGCATCTTTATGGCGGATAGCATTACTCTGTATCTTTTGGTGATTTCGGTAAAGCTATTGAGTAATTGCATATGGCTAGTATTATCTTTTGAAAAGAGCAACACATCATCAATATAGATCAAAGAGCTGTGGAGTAGTGTTTCGTATATTTTGACCATCGCCTTTTGAAAAAGAGAAGGGGCCACTTTTAAGGCAAATGGTATTATTGTCCACTGGTAATGATGGTTTGGAATGCAGAAAGATGTCTTGTATCTATCTTTTGATTTGATTCCCAATTGCCAAAAACCTGCTTTGAGATCGAACTTTGAAAAGATCTTTGCAGAAGATAAATGAGTGAACAGGGACGATATCTTTGGAAGAGGAAACTTATCATCCTTCAGAAAATGATTCAGGGGCTGGTAGTCAATCACTAGCCTCTTTTTATTCCTAATCTTCTCAGATCTCTTATTAACATAGAATGCTTGGCATGCCCAATCTGACTTGGTTGCTTCGATTAAACCTTGGGACATTAATTGAGAACATTCCTAGACTGCTAATTGTAAATCATCTGGAGACATTCCTGGATGGGTAGCTTTGGTAGGGTTAATATCTTCATTTTGTTTGAATGGAAGGGCGTTATAAAAATCTGAATTTTTCCACAAAGGTGAGGGGTGAGTGAATTCTTAATGAGAATTAGCACAACAGTTTTGAACTAATTCATTTTTTATTTCATCAAAATTCTGAATTGAATGGGTTAAGAACAGTGAAGGGATATTTGTGTAAGGCTGAAAGTATTTTTTGAACTTGACTCCATTGGGAAGAATCTGAAGGTCTTTCATTTTTTAGAAAATATCAAAACCTAGAACAAGGTCTTTGTCTGGAAGAGAACATCCTAGACAATGATCCCAAATGTGACATCCTGGGAAGAACTGGATCTTAATAGGATTCTTGGTAATGCATTCAGTTGCAAAAATCTTTCCATCAGTAGCCTTGAAATATTCCTTGTGAGGCTTCCAATTTTCATTAGGAAGAATGACTGGATTCAACATTGTGTTGTGTGCTCCAGTATCCATGAATGCAATAGCTTTAATAGGTCTTGCGTATTTTTCTAGATAAATCTGAACATTGATTAATGGTACTAGATGAACTGACTTCTAAACAGCCAATGAACTTGGTTCAGCAGAATAAATTGGACTATAGTGATCATCATCAAAAGAGTAGTCTTTAATGGCAAAAAGACTATCTGGAGAGTCTTGCTCATCTTATGATAATAAAGATTCAACAACTGCTGTCTCAAGATCAATTGGAACAATTTGCTGAAGGTGCTAGATAAGCTTAACTGCTTGCTTAGGCTTGTTAGGACAATTTTTTGCATAATATCCTTTCCTTCCATAGAGATAGCACTTATCTATTTTCTTACCTCAAAATTTGCTCTTCTTAAAGAATCTGAATCTTCTTTTTGATTTCTTGCCATGATGTCTTTTTGATTTGAAATAATGATTCTTTTTCTTTTTTTAAGGACAAACACAATCTTTATCTTGGCATTTAACATAGAGATATGGTTTATGGCAAGCATTTTTCATGGTGGGATCTTTGTGTCTTTCAAGAGTGTGTTTAAGAAGACGATAGGCATCACAAATCTTATGGAGGGATCTAATCATGAGCTGGTAAATTTAGCCAAGAGTTAAATTAGTCAAGGTTTGATTTCTGTCTTACAGAGAATTATAAATGGTCGTTTCAAGAGGTTCTAGTAAAGAACTAACAAAGGCTTGTTTTAGATCAGGATTGGTAGTTTCTTTGAGTTCATAAAATTTCTTGGACATCATGTTGAAATGTTTGTCTAGATCTTTTTTCTGAAGAGAACAATATTTCATTTTGAAATAATCTTTCTTGGAATTTTTAAGATCTTTTGATGGTAATCCAATGAACTCATTCTGGATATGACAGACAAAAGTAGCTGGATCAATAAGGACTAACTGGATTCTTGACAAATCACTAAGATTGAGGTACCAGTTTGCTAACTTTCCAACACATCTATAAATGAAATATTCAATTGCCTATCTTTGGGTAACATCAGATCTAGCAATTTGAACTTCAAGCCATGCTCTAAACTCCTTGATTCTGTAAGCATACTGCTCAAGAGGAATATCATCCAAAGTAAAATATTGAGAAGACTTAGTGTCTATTTTAGGAACATTTCTCCAGAACTCTTGTTGCCAGCTCTCTTATGTGTTATCTCTGGAATCAGGAAGGAAAGAATAGGAAGGTTCTTGCTACATTGGAGTAGGACTTGACTCCCCAAAGTATTCTAAAACTCTAGGACCTGGGGACTATTGTTGTTGTCCAGTATTAGAACTTTCTGGATTAGCCAAGAAAGCTGGTGGAATTTTTGGCTTTCCTTCTGATTCTGAGCCAATAGTTTTTGAAGCTGTATCTGAAGAAGAATCTTCAGAAGAAAGTTCTTGTGTAATCATAACGGCTTGTTTTAGACTATTTTCTGAATTCAAACAATCATTAAGGAAATTTGTGAGAGGATTTATCATCAGGTTGTCTAGAGGAGTTGGGTTTGTAGATTTTTGTTTCAAATATGGAGATTTGGGTTTTTGTGTTTGTGATTGAGAAAAGGGAGGTGTTGGTCTAGTTTCGGTTAAGGATATTGTTGCTTTGGAGGTTTGTGGAGTAAAGTGTTCTTTTCTTTTGGTTATTTCAGGTTTATAACCAAAATACTTAAGATCAGCTAATGGTAAGGTTGGCAAGGTACCTTGAGGCGTGAATCTGAGAGATGGTTTCTTAGTCTAAGGTAAAAATGAAGAAAATGGGATTGATGTGAAGGGATTAGAATTGTCTTCCCTTACTGCTTGTTCTAAGGCTGTTAATTATTGTTTGATACTATCAATCTCACTTTCTTTTTGAACAAGTTGGTATGAGAATCCTCCTTTCTCCTTTATCAGAATCTTCATCTCTTCCATCTTTATCTCTAATTTTGATTGTAGAGACAAATAGAGATTGTGTGCCACTTTTGCTTGGCTGGTCATGTGTGAGTCAAGATTATTGACCTGGTGAGGGATTTTTTCAACACGTCTCAATTCTCTTGAGACCTCTATTCTAGGCTTGAGCATTCTCTATTTGTCAATTGAGAACTGCTTCAACTGGTGACATAGATAGAGGTTTTCCTTCAACATTTACTCCAATCAAATTTTTAACATAAGGAGTGGTCCTCACATTTGTATTAGGATTTATTGTGTCTGCCAGAGAAGGAAAATCTTTTTCATACTGAGTGGTGAATGGTTGGAACATAAAACATGATGGAGTAGCTTGTAAAGGTAACTCCTCATGGATGACTTTTAAAGCTTGCCTATAACATGGCAAAGGAGCCTTGTTAATTCTTGGCTTTTTATCAAGAGGTAAAGAACCTTTTCAGTATCCTGTGGAAGAAGAAGGAACATAATCTGTAGATAACATATTAGAAATTTGATCTAGAGATATAGCAGGGGGATCTCTATCATCGTCCTTTTTTCGATAAACTTGCTACTTTGTGCATCCAACAATTATAGATTTTCTCCTTTTTTTTTTATATAAGGATCACCTTACTCTAGAAAAGATCTATAGCAAGCCATTCATATCATAGCAGATTCTACAAATTCTCCCACCTATATTCATATCCCTAGACAAATCCCTAGAGATGACTTGATAAAGTTGTTACCAAAAAAATTGATAACTAACTATGAAAAGCTTCACGAAAATTCAACTCCACTTCAATCAACACAACCAGTTTTTATTTCTAAAAAGGATAAAACTATTGAAGTTGTTTTTGATAGAAAATCTGTTTTTGATAGAAAATCCATGTCTGAAGCTACTTCGTTCTCATCAGCTTTTAACTCTGTTCATGATGACTCCATGGCCTCAAGAAGAAAATGTTCCCATAATGGCTTTTGATAAGTATGGTAGGCCAATATATGCTTTCAAAAGAGAAGGCCATTGTTATTGGGATAAGTGTGATTGTGATGATTGCTATAAATCTTCTCTAGAGCAAGGTGATCCTTATAAAAAAAAAAAGGAGAAAATCTATAATTGCTGGATGCACAAAGCAGCAAGTTTATCGAAAGAAGAACGATGATAGAGATCCCCCTACTATATCCAGATTATGTTCCTCTTTCTTCCATAGGATACTATAAAGGTTCCTTGCCTCGTGACCAAAAGCCAAGAATTAACAAGGCTCCTTTGCCATGTTATAGGCACGCTTTAAAAATCATCCATGAAGAGTTACCTTTACAAGCTACTCCATCATGTTTCATGTTCCAACCATTCACCATTCAGTATGAAGAAGATTTTCCTTTTCTAGCAAACACAACAAATCCCAATACAAATGTGAGGGCCACTATTTATGTTAAAAATCTGATTGGAGTAAATGCTGAAGGAAAACCTCTCTCTGTGTCACCAGCTGAAATAGTTCTCAATTGGCAAATAGAGAATACTCAAGCCTAGAATAGAGTTCTCAAGAGAATTGAAACACGTGTTGAACATATCTCTAACCAGGTCAATAATCTTGACTCACATATGACCAGCCAGGCAAAACCGACACATAATCTCTATTTGTCTCTACAATCAAAATTAGAGATAAAGATGGAAGAGATGGAGATTCTGATAAAGGAGAAAGGAGGATTCTTGTACCAACTTATTCAGAAAGAAAGTGAGATTGATAGTATCATCCTGGACCCCATATAGCATCTGAATTATTAAAATTTTCATATAGTAATTTGACTCAAAAGCAAGTCCAACAGTGCCTGGGGATTGCAATTATTCGAGAGATTTTATCCCCCACTTCACTGATAAAGCAAGCCCACTTAGAAGCATGCTTAAAAAGAATCCACCCACATGGTTAGAAAAGTAGACGCAGTCAGTTTAAATTCTGAAAAAGGAGCTACAGAACTTGCCACCTCTTCAGATTCCCTCCACAGGAAAAAGATATCTTCAGACAGATGCTAGTGACAAATTTTGGGGAGTAATTCTATTGGAAGATCGTGACGATAAAAAATAAATCTGTGCATATGGTAGTGGTAAATTCAAGGAGTCAGAAATCCACTATCACTCTACTTTCAAAGAGATCCTAGCTATAAAGAATGGAACAAAAAAAGTTGAATTCCATCTTATCGAACATCATTTTATTGTCATCATGGATTGTTCTTCTTTTCCCAAGATGTTACAATTCAAGAACAAGATTATTCCCCATCCACAATTGCTAGGGTGGAAAGAATGGTTCTCTCGCTATAAATTTGATGTAGAGCACATCAAGGGAGATAAAAATCTCATCTTAGATTTTCTATCCAGACCTATATCTCTCATCAGCAAAGTAAAACCAGTCCCTCTTATTTTCATGGCATCTTCCTTCTCAATCTCGTCCTCTTCCAAATCCGAGTTTCCTTTCATTATCCATCGCCCACCAGAAGGTCAAGAAAACATTTCAGATAGAACCCTTCAAAATCTGGCTTATGACAAAACTTTTTCCTACCAAGACCTTCTCATCAGAAAATATGGAACTTTCTTTATAAGAAGGTTAGCCATTCATCCTACCTACCCTTTCCTCAAGCCATACACTTTCATGAAGTTCTCTATTAATAACTTTTGGATGTGGCCAAAAGAGTTTCTGGTGTTCTTATGGTATTTCTGCCATACCTACCATATTGCTATAGAAGTTCAACCTTTTGAGTTCAAGACTTATTTGACTATCTTAAGGAGAAGAGCTATGACCAATACTCATCTTGTCACTTTCCTAGAATGGTTCACACCTTTACCTGACTGAGAAAATATTTTCACTGAAGAAAATTTGAAATATAATTTTTATGAAAATAGAGAAGCAACCAGTTTAATAATTCTACATAAGAAATGGACTCCTCAAGTTATTGGCAGAGATCAGGCAAAATTAAAAGTTTCTCTTCAATATTTTGTTTATAGAACCTTTCCTTATTTTATAAGCAAAAGTTGCAGAGACCATGAAGATGATTTTGTTCAGTTCCAACATTTCATGTGCAGTATAAAGAGCTCTCCTACAAGAAAATTTTGGCTTCCCACTCATCTTGATGCTCATTGGATGGATTATTCTCCTGATTATTGTTAAAAAATAATGAGTCTCAAAGAAGACTGGAATAATCAGTATAGGCGACAAATCTACTGTGGCACCAGCAAACAAGTGTTTTATCCTCTCGATAACACTTTTGACCCCTCAAAAAGATTGTGGACTCATCTGATTATTGACTCATAAGATCCTTATGAATTGGCACTAGGACCATCCGGACAAGATGATAATGATGATTCAGATTTCAAGGACTTTAATGAATTTGAAAGAATCTTCTGAGGAAAGTTCTTGAGAAATCATAACAGCTTGGTTTGGACTTTTTTCTGAATCCAAACAATCATCAAGGAAATTGGTAAGAGGGTTTATCATTAGATGGTCTGGTGGAGTTTGATCTATGGGTTTCTTTTGTGGGTCTAGAGATTTAGGTTTTTGTGTTTGTGGTTTATCATCAAGGCCAACAATTCCACCTTCAAAACCACAAACACAAAAACCTAAATCTCCAAACCCACAAAAGAAACCCATAGATCAAACTCCACTAGACCATATAATGATAAACCCTCTTACCAATTTCCTTGATTATTGTTTGGATTCAGGAAAAAGTCCAAACAAGGCTATTATGATTTCTCAAGAACTTTCCTTAGAAGATTCTTTTTTAGAAACAGAATTAAAAACTATTGGCTCAGAGTCAGAAGAAGTGCCAATAATTCCTCAAGCTTTCATAGCAGATCCTCCAAAAAGTTCCACTGCTGGACAACAGCATTCATCTGGTCCTTGTGTTTCAGAATTTTTGTAGATTCAGGTCCTACTCTAATGCAACAAGAGCCTTCCTACACTTTTCCTCTTGAACCAAGTGATACACAACAATTCTGGCAAAACATTCCTAAAGTAGATACAAAGTCCTCTTAGTATTTTGCTTTAGATGATATTGCTTCAGAACAGTATGCTTATAGAATAAAAGAGTTCAGAGCTTGGCTTGAAGTTCATATGGCTAAGCCAGACATGACCCAAAGATAGGCAAATGAAGATTTCATCCATAGGCATGTTGGAAAGCTTGTAGACTGGTATCTCAATCTCAGTGAAGTGTCAAAAATCCAATTACTATACTCTGATTCAACCACCTTCATATGTCAAATTCAAACAGAGTTTATTAGATTACCATCAGAAGATCTTGAAAATATCATAAAAGATTATTTCAAGATGAAATGTTGTTCTCTCTAGAAGAAAGACTTAGATAGACACTTCAACAACATGTCCAAAAAGTTCTATGAGCTTAAAGGAACCATCAATCCTGACCTAAAACAAGCTTTTGTTAGCTCCTTACCACAACCCCTTCAATCAGCCATTCACAATGCGTTGCAAGATAGAAATCAAACCCTAGCCCAATTAACCCTTGGCCAAATTTACCAGATCATGATTAGATCATTGCACAAAATCTGTGATGCCCATCGTCTTCTTAAACAAACTCTCAAAAGACATAAAGATCCTACCATGAAAAATGCCTGTTACAGACTATATCTCTATGTCAAATGCAAAGACAAAGAATATGTATGTCCTCCAAGAAAGAAGAAAAAGCACTATTTTAGAACAAAGGGTCATTATGGCAAGAAATTAAAAAGAGGATTCAGATTTTTCAAAAGAAAGAAGTATCGAGGCAAGAAAACAGATAAATGTTATCTCTATGGAAGAAAAGGACATTATGCAAAAAATTATCCTAACAAGCCAAAACAAGCAGTCAAGCTTATTCAGCATCTTAACAAATTGTTCTTGTTGATCTAGAAAAAGCAAATGTTGAATCCTTATTCTCAAAAGATGAAAAAGACTCTCTAAATAATCTTTTTGCTATTGAAGAATACTTTTCTGATGATGATGATCACTACAGTCCAATTTATTCTGCTGAATCAAGTTCATTAGTTGCTCAAAAATCGGTTCATCCAGTGCCATTGATTCATGTTTAAATTTATCCAGAGAAATATGCAAGGCCTATCAAAGCCATTGCTTTCATGGATACTAGCGCACATAATACAATGATGAATCCAGTCGTTCTTCTTGATGAATATTGGAAGCCTCAAAAGGAATATTTCAAGGCTGCAGATGGAAAGATTTTTCCAACAGAATGCATCACCAAAAATCCTGTTAAAATTCAGTTCTTTCCAGGATGTCATATTTGGGATCATTGCTTAGGATGTTCTCTTCCAGATAAAGACATTGTTCTTAGTTTTGATATTTTCTAGAAAATGAAAAACCTTCAAATCCTTCCCAATGGAGTCAAGTACAAAAAATACTTTCAGCCTTACACAAATATCCCTTCCTTGTTCTTAATCCATTCAATCCAGAGTTTTGATGAAATAAAAAAAGAATTAGTTCACAACTGTTGTGCTGATTCTCACCAAGAATTCAAACACCCTTCACCTTTGTGGAAAAATTCAGATTTTTATATTTCCTTTCCATTCAAGCTAAATGAAGATGTCAATCCTACCAAAGCAACTCATCCAGGAATGTCTCCAAATGATTTACCGTTAGCAGTCCAAGAATGTTCTCATTTAATGTCTCAAGGTCTGATTGAATCAATTAAGTCAGATTGGGCGTGCCAGGCATTCTATGTCAACAAAAGATCTAAAAAAATTAGGAATAAAAAGAGGTTGGTAATTGATTATCAACCCTTAAACCGTTTCCTAAAAGATGATAAGTTTTCTCTTCCAAAAATATCATCCTTGTTCAAACACTTATCCTCTGCAAAGATCTTTTCGAAATTTAACCTTAAAGCAGGCTTTTGGCAATTAGGAATCAAACTAGAAGATAGATACAAGATAGCTTTCTATATTCCCATCCATCATTACCAATGGACAGTAATGTCATTTGGTTTAAAAGTAGCCCTCTCTCTTTTTCAAAAGGTAATGGTCAAAATTTACCAGCCACTACTCCACAGTTCCCTGATCTACATTGGTGATGTGTTACTCTTTTCAAAAGATAAAGCCAACCATGTATAGCTACTTAACAACTTTATGGAAATCACCAAAAAATACAGAGTAATGCTATCAGCCTCAAAAATGCATTTGGCATAACAAGAAATTCAATTTCTTGGAATGATATTCAAGGACGACAAATATCATCCTGGACCCCACATAGCATCTGAATTATTGAAATTTCCAGATAATGATCTGACTCAAATGCAAGTCCAATAGTTCTTGGGGATAGCAAACTATTTGAGAGACTTTGTCCCCCACTTCACTGACAAAGCAAGCCCACTCAAAAGCATGCTAAAAAAGAATCCACTTGCATGGTCAGAAAAGCAAACAAAGTCAGTTCAGACTTTAAAAAGGAATTACAGAACTTGCCACCTCTCCATATTCCCTCCACAGGAAAAAGATTTATTTAGATAGATGCTAGTGATAAATTTTAGGGAGCAATTCTATTAGAAGAACGTGATGGTAAAAAACAAATCTGTGCATACGGTAGTGAAAAATTCAAGGAGTCAGAAATCCACTATCACTCTACTTTGAAGGAGATGTTAGCTGTAAAGAATGGAATAAAAAAATTTGAATTCCATCTTATTGGCTATTATATCACTATCATCATGGATTATTCATCCTTTCCCAAGATGTTACAATTCAAGAACAATATTCTTCCTCATCCATAATTACTAAGGTGGAAAGAGAGGTTTTCTCGCTATATATTTGATGTGGAACATATAAAAAGAGATAAAAATCTCATTTCAAATTTTTTATCTCGACTTGTATCACTCATCAGCAAAGTAAAACCAGTCCCACTTGTTTTCATGGCGTCTTCCTCCTTAATCCCATCTTTCTCCAGATCTGAGTTTCCTTTCACAAACCATCTCCCACCAGAAGTTCAAGAGAACATTTCAAAAAAAACCCTTTATAACTTGGCTCACGAAAAAACCTTTTCCTACCAAGATCTTCTCATCAAAAAATATGGAACTTTCTTTATAAGAAGGTTAGCCATTCATCCTACCTACCCTTTCCTCAGGCCATACACTTTCATGAAATTTTCTGTTAATGATTTTGGATGTGGCCAAAAGAATTTCTTGTGTTCTTATGGTATTTTTGCCATACCTATCATATAGCTGTGGAAGTTCAACCCTGTGAATTCAAGACTTATTTAATTGTTCTCAAAAGAAAAGCTATGACCAATACTCACCTTATCACTTTTCTAGAATGGTTTGCACCTCTGCTTGACTGGGAAAATATACTCACTGAAGAAAATAAAAAATTTAATGTTGATGAAAACAGGGAAATAACCAGTCTAATCATTCTCCATAGAAAATGGACTCCTTAAGTCATTGACAAAGATCACATTGAACTGAAGGTCTCTCCTCAATATTTTGTTTATAGATCTTTCTCATATGCTATGAGCAAAAATTGCAAAGACCATGAAGAAGACTTTGTTTAGTTCCAACATTTCATGTGCAACATAAAATAGCTCTCCCAAAAAGGAATTTTGGCCTCCCACTCAACCTTATGCTCCTTGGATGCTGTATCCTCTTGAGTACTATAAAAGGACAATGGACCTCAAAGAGGATTGAAATAATCAGTACATACGTCAAATTTACTACAGTACTAGCAAACAAATGGTCTATCCACTTGATGATACTTTTGAGCCCTCAGAAAGATTGTGGACTCATCTGATTATTGACTCACAGGACCCATATGAGTTGGCATCAGGACCCTCTAGACAAAATGATAGTGACTCAAACTTTAATGTGACTGAAGAATTATTGGATGATGACTCAGATTCAGACCCCAACTTATCTCCAAGTCACGAGCCTTTCAGAAAGTAAAAGTATTAAGTGTGCTGTCCACTCAAATTTGTCTGTTACTTTGCTTTATAAAAAGAATATGTATGAGTTGTAAAAGTCGTATAAGTGGATTGTGAGTTGTAAAGTTTTTAGTTTTGTTTGTATTTCGCTCCAATCTCTATATAAGGAGCAAGCTTATGAGTTTGAAGGCAGAATATCCTTACACTACTGCCTAGTGTGAAATATAAGTATGAGTTTCTAAATTTCTCTCTTTCTCTTCTTTAGTCTTCCAAGTTATTAACTTATATTTATCCGAGATCAAGATTTCTTTGTAGTTGCCACTTAGTGGAACCTTTATGAAGTAATTTATAATCTGACTATTGATCCTTTTGAACGAGAATCATATATTCTAAGAGGTTTAGTTGAATATATGGTCTTCGTCCTAAATGGTAACATATATATATATATATATATATATATATATATATATATATATATATATATATATATATATATATATATATATATATATATATATATATATATATATATATATATATATATATATATAAAGTATAAAATTTTAATATTAATAAAATAATAGAAATATAAATGAGATTCCAATCCCTACTCGCACTTGATTTAGCTAACTCTGCTTTTATTTCAACTGTTCATGGTACCTCCCAAGGAGCAGGAACTGCCATTCTAACCCTTCTCAGGGGGTTCCATCCACAAACACAAAGTTTATGGCTAATCGATATTGCACACCATAATTTAGCTACTACATTTATTTTTCTCATTGCTGGTCATATGTATGGAACTAACTTCGGGATTGGGCACAGTATAAAAGATCTTTTAGAAGCACATATTCCTCTGGGGGAACGATTGGGGCGTGGACATAAGGGTCTTTATGACACAATCAACAATTCGCTTCATTTTCAATTAGGCCTTGCTCTAGCTTCTTTAGGGGTTATTACTTCCTTAGTAGCTCAACACATGTACTCATTACCTGCTTATGCATTCATAGCGCAAGACTTTACTACTCAAGCTGCGTTATATACTCATCACCAATACATCGCAAGATTCATCATGACAGGAGCTTTTGCTCATAGAGCTATATTTTTTATTAGAGATTACAATCCAGAACAGAATGAGAATAATGTATTGGCAAGAATGTTAGACCATAAAGAAGCTATCATATCCCATTTAAGTTGGGCCAGTCTCTTTTTGGGATTCCATACTTTGGGACTTTATGTTCATAATAATGTTATGCTTACTTTTAGTACTCCGGAGAAACAAATCTTGATCGAACCCATATTTGCCCAAAGGATACAATCTGCTCATGGTAAAACTTCATATGGGTTCAATGTACCTTTATCTTCAACGAATAGTGCAGCTTTCAATGTAGGTCGAAGTATATGGTTGCTCGGCTGGTTAAATGCTGTTAATGAAAATAGTAATTCATTATTCTTAACAATAGGACCTGGAGACTTCTTGGTTCATCATGCTATTGCTCTAGGTTTACATACAACCACATTGATCTTAGTAAAAGGTGTTTTAGATGCACGCGGTTCGAAGTTAATGCCAGATAAAAAGAATTTTGGTTACAGTTTTCCTTGCAATGGTCCAGGACGCGGTGATACTTGTGATATTTCGGCTTGGGACGCATTTTATTTGGTGGTTTTTTGGATGTTAAATTGTCACAACCCACCTTTTTGAGCCGCGAGGGTCCTAGAGTATGGGTAGCCATAAGGGCACCGAAAACCCGTAGAACCCATTTCACTCATAATCAATTGACATTCATTACATTGAACCATATCCCAAGACCGTAACCTAATCACATTTCCTTGTTACCCATTACCTGCTATCATTTCCACTTATAATATTATTTATACATATAACTTGTAAAACCTTTAAAATTTCATTTCATGTTATTAACTCTATGTTCAATAGTCCATACATCATTATAATACCGGTTATGATACAAATCATCTTATACAAATATCCTATAACATATTAATGCTAAACCCTTTAATAACCATTCATGTTACCTATAGACCTTATAACTTTCAATAACCATGGAGCTCTACTTACAACACCGAAACTTAACAAAACAATTTCTAAGCGAAGGATGGGCTTGGGACTTTTACTTTGCTAACTCATTGACTGTACCTGAAAAGTTTAAACAACTACAATATGAAACAGAGCTCAGTGAGTACAAAATAATACTGTATAAAATGAACAAATGGTAGGTAGTTTAATGATAATTTCTTATAGCAAAGAAGTAAAACGGATCAAGAGTTATTCTTATGTAATAGTTTTCCATATACAGTAAATATTGTATTTTTAGCAGAATATTTCCTTTATTAGAAACGGTGTGTTTCCCACATTATCATTCGAGTGGCGGCTTACGCCTTGCTCACTCCCATTTCAGTCACACATACAACTGATCGGGTCGTACGTACTGGGGGCCATAAACCCTTCCCAGCTAGGGTTCGGATACTCTTTACCCTATCCGTGGGTTCATTACCATTGTGCATAAGGCTGATGTATTGCCCCACATCAGAGGGGTATTCTACTTGTCACAGTATCATTAAAACATTTTTCCTTTCCATCCATGAAATAATTCAATGGATAATATATCAATAAATAATCAAAATTTCCATCATTGGTCATATTATGAGATGAAGCAATAGGGCTCGTTTGGCCAAGTGCCATAAAGAAATGTTTGATTCACTTTGGCTCAATAATCAAGAAAGTATCATATCAACGGTTCAATATTCAATAAGCAGATTAAGCTTATCAAGAAATCAAGATTGTGAAATATCAATGAGCCATTCAACTTTTCAAGGCATAGAAACAATTCAACCATTAAGGTTGGAACAATAAAGGTTCAAGTATATGAAACAAGGCATATTATATTATTAAGTACTCACCTTGGACTCCTTTGCTCCCATTAACATTGACTTTGGTACAAGTGGTACTTCTTGTACTCTTAGACATTACCCTTGACCTTGTTATTAGACTCTACACATTGCATTCCAATCACATGTCAATTACTTCCTCATTATCACATTACTTAATTTAGCTTATTTTACGAACACTTTTATTTTATTCACAACTTATCACTTTAAGTCAAGATATAACATACTATACATATACTTATCATCAACTTAACATTTTCTTCTCAAAGCTATTAATTTTAGGAAGAATAATTCCTTTCCTCTCAATTTTACTTTTCCACTTTCATGCTAGTCAATTCCAATCAACTAAGAAATTTCCAATATTCACTAGAGTCAATACTATTCCCATCATCAATTCCATAAATGAATCTAATTCACTAATTTTAGAGTAAATCATTTCTACCCATTGGATTTCAAAATTGACATTATACAATTCATATGACACCATTCTAAATCTTGATTTTCCCTTTAATTTTATAAATCCAAGTCAAATTCCCAAAATCCTAAATTTTCCATAAACCCTAGAATTTAGGGAAAACCTATAATTCCATTTCAAATCCTCAAATTAATCATAGAAATATGAAACTAGTATAACATAAAACTCATGTGATCAATCAAACATCAAAACTAACATTATAATACATAGTTCTCCTTTTTAGCTAGGTTTATGCTTCCATGAATTGTTTAGAGTGAACCAAGCCTCTTTAATCCAATTTGACACTTCCAAATCATTATTCCATATCCAAAATAACCTAGAAAATTGCCAAATAAATTTTTATACCCTCCCTTCAATAATTCCTATTTAGACCAAACCTAGATTCCTAATTCCTTCTTTGTGTACTTTTGCTTTCCTTGCAAATTTTCACTTATTTAACCCTTCAAATTTTCAATTCCAATGCTCATCTTTCAATATGGACATGTAAAATTAATTTCCCCTTAAATTTCTTTAACTTGGCCGAACCATAAAGATGGAAAAGGAAGGAAACCAATTCAATCAATACCAAAGGTACAAGTTAGAAACAATAAAAGAAACAAATAAGCACAAATTCTCACCTTGGAAGCCATAGTTGGTATCCTTGAGTGATGAATAAGTTGAGAGGTTTTTCTTTTGATGGGGAGTTGTATTTTTGGTGGTGAGTTTGCTAAATGAGAAGAAATTGACATCTTTTTACTTATATGAAAAGGAATAGATGGTTGTGATTTAATCTTACATCTTCAATGGCTATGATTCAATCAAGATGGATGGCTATGATAAATCAAAGTGGATGGCTAAGATCACTCTTAGGTGGATGGTGACTTAGCATAAATAATGATGAAGAATAATGAACTTGGACAATGATGATGGTGAGATGAGATTTCCACCATTATTAAGAAGTGGACTAAGTCAAATATGGTGGCTTTATAATCATTTTTGATGTCTAACCCAATTACTCATCATTCTAACCATAGTTAATCTATTCTAACCCTAGTAGAGTTAAGCTCCACCAATTTGTGAACTCTAATGGGCCATCCATACTTGGGCTTGGGCCTTAGGTTCAAGAACCCAAACAATAAACTCATATATGTACATTTCAACTTGGTGACTTCATGCATTTTCCAATTTATTTCTCTCACTGTAGTATGCATATCTCTACATTCTAATATCACTACACACTCTAAACATTATTAGATAAATTCTATACATATCATAATGCCTATTTACTAACTCTTTACTAGCATTGATCAAGTATGTGTATCACATAAGCTCATTGGGTCAAACTAAGTTTGACCTCCATTATACTATTGGAATTTAATTGAATTCAATTTCCAATATCACTATCATCACCTCCCAACATCTTAGGAGATGTGAACACCCATTTACTAGCACTTTAGATTTATATTTCATATAACTAGCTAACACAGTCCCATTAGGTCAAACTTGGCTTGACTTTCATTTTGTCATGAAAGCATGTATCAAATGTTGACTTATTTCCTTACTTATTGTCATATTATTCATTACATTCACTTCTAGTGATGTTCTTAAGGTTCTTAGTATAGTAAGAGGACCTTAAATGATACGGTATATGGACATTATCATGTCATCTTTACTGTTTATAGTCGGCTAAAGAAATCCTGGGTATTACATAAATACTATTGGATGGGTTACTTTTTATTGGCATTGGAAACACATCACATTATGGCAGGGTAATGTTTCACAGTTTAATGAATCTTCCACTTATTTAATGGGGTGGTTAAGAGATTATCTATGGTTAAACTCTTCACAAGTTATCAATGGATATAACCCTTTTGGTATGAATAACTTATCCGTCTGGGCGTGGATGTTCTTATTTGGACATCTTGTTTGGGCTACTGGATTTATGTTTTTAATTTCTTGGCGTGGATATTGGCAGGAATTGATTGAAACTTTAGCATGGGCTCATGAACGTACACCTTTGGCTAATTTGATTCGATGGAGAGATAAACCAGTAGCTCTTTCCATTGTGCAAGCAAGATTGGTTGGATTAGCCCACTTTTCTGTAGGTTATATCTTCACTTATGCGGCTTTCTTGATTGCCTCTACATCAGGTAAATATGGTTAATTTTTTTTGTGCTGTATCCGCGAAAATATCATTTTTTCGACGGAGAAGGCGATTTTTTATATTTCTACATCTAGGATCCGACTTGTATCAGCGATATTAATAGGAAATGAAATATTATAGCAAGGAAAAGTTTGATTCAGCGGGAGAAGAAAAGGCAAAAATTGGAACAAATCATTTGATTCGTCGATCCTCAAAAAAAGAAATAAGCAAAGTTCTGTCGTTGAGTGATAAACGGGAAATTCATGGAAAGTTACAATCCCCACCACGAAATAGTGCACTGACACATCTTCATCGACGTTGTTTTTCGACTGGAAGACCGAGACCTAACTATCGAGACTTTGGGCTATCCGGACACATACTTCGTGAAATGGTTCATGCATGTTTGTTGCCAGGGGCAACAAGATCAAGTTGGTAAGGATTAAAAATTTCCCTTCATTTTTCTAGTCATTTTTATAATCATCGATCATAAAGGAGTCCCTTTACCATTCTGTATAAATGCACTATTCTATTTGTACATATATGGTAGAGGGGCATATTCAATCCTTGTTTGTCCATTCGATTAGTTTCCAGTTCTTCTCTTCATCACGCGGGGTAGAGCAGCTTGGTAGCTCGCAAGGCTCATAACCTCGAAGTCACGGGTTCAAATCCCATCTCCGCAACATTTTTTTTGTAAAAAAAAATTAGAGTTGTCTCCGTTAACTAGTAATTAAGTAATTAATTAATTACTATTTTTTAATTAATTAATTACTATTTTTCTTTTGGACGGGAGGAAAGAAAAGAAGATAGGGGATAGAATCACTATACTATCATGGTCAACTATACTGAATTCTTTATCCTATTAAATAAATTCTCTTGGGCGGATAGCGGGAATCGAACCCGCGTCTTCTCCTTGGCAAAGAGAAATTTTACCATTCGACTATATCCGCATTTTTTTTTTGTTCTTGATACATAATGTCTGGATCGTATTTGTCTTGTGAACAGCTATGCTAGATATTTTTTTCGGAAGGATTTTTATTATTATTTATTTATTACTTATTATTATTATTTATTACTTATTAATTTATTATATTATTATATATTACTTATTAATTATTATATATTACTTATTATTAGTATATTACTTATTATTAGTTATTATATAAAATAATAAATTATTATATCAAAACAAAATTATATCATACTAATTATACTAATAATATACTAAAATGAAAATACTAATTTTAAATTAATTAATAATATACCTAACATTATACTTACTTAATATTATACTTAAATACTTAATTTTAGAATACTTAATTTTAGAAATACTTAATTTTATATTTTATAAAGAATTTTATAAATTTTCAAATTTAATATGTAAAATAAAATATATAAATATATATAATAAATAATATTATTATATATTAATAATATTATTATATTTTATTATTATATTTATTATTTTATTTTGAATTCTATATAATAAATTCTAATAAATTATTATACATAATTATAATTATTATACATAATTCATATATAATTCTATTTATTTATATAAAATTCTATTTATAGAATAGAATTAATATTAATAGAGAATATAATTAGTAGATTGCATTTCTAATTATTACTAATTATTATAAAATAGAAAATTCTAATTAGAATTCATTTATAAAAGTTTGACCCCTCCCTCTAATTTTTTGTTTTCTTTATTTGTATTTTGCATTTTGGGAACTTAGACTTATATTGAATTTTAATGTGTTTCGCAACCTGAAAGAATTCGAGGGAGGGGTCATTTTCATTTCATTTTTGTATCTGGAACAAATAGGTTCAAGAGATGAGAGAATTAAGGATACCTACCAGAAAGACTAATCCAATCCATAATGATGTACTGGAAAATACAACATTATTGTTACTCGACCAACCATCAGGAGAATAAAAAACAACAGGTACACTAATCAGCAAGATTGATGAAGTAGCAATTAATGCAAAAACAGCCAATTGGAAAGCAATAGTCATGTTTCTAATCCTCCAAGCTACCAACAAAAAAAGAACTATACCATTTGATCCCTCTATCAGCCAAAATAAAAGAAAAATTGTAAAAAAAAAAAATGCATCATGGGGGAATTGTGCCATGAATCAATGAGCAGGATGACCCAATTGTCATTTCTATCAAAATAATATGATAGTGTCTAAATATATATTTTCAAATTCAACGTATTAGTCAAAATAAAAAATCACATATCAAAAATTAAACTAAAATTAAATCAGAGATAAATCAAAATTTTAAATAGTATCATATATTTTTTACTTATACATTAAAAATAATATAATTTCTATAATTAAAATTAACGCATATTATTACAATAATTAACCAATATTATTTGTCGTTTTCAATAATCATTACTTATTATTTGACATAAAACGGTACTACTACATCTTTTGAAACAAAACCGCATCATTTTATGTCTTTTAATTAGTAAAATAAAAATCTTGTAAATCGTTTTATTAGGAAAACTCGGACCGATTTGTTTGGATCATTGGGTATTTTGTAGGGTGATGGCTTCTCGATTTTATTAGGTAATTCGACTCAGTTTATAGACCGATTTTCGATTTTTTTATTGAACCGATTGAGCCGGTTCGTTCAGAATATAGGTCCAAACACGAAGCACGAGAAAGGCTAAACCGGGAATGGCAAAAAATCAGAACTAAATGTAACTGGGGATCTCACAATGTAGACGAAGTATACCCGAGAATGAGGCTTTGCTCTCAGAGAGGGTGAAGAAGGTTTCAGGGTGGTTGACTCCACCTCTCTGATAGGTAGCGGAGCCGGTGATTTCTTTACTCTCATGTTAGCAACAACAACCCTTTAGAAGAAGGGAAAATCAAAGAAATTAATAGAAATTAACACATCTCTCTCTCCCTCTCTCTCCGTATCTCTGTCTCTCTGTTTCTCTATCTATCTATAATAATAATAATAATAATAATAATAACAACAACAACAACGAGGCTGTGATGATATTTCACTGACCTAAAATCAGATTGAGAGAGAAATACCCGATTCTTTGGCGGGGCAACCTTTGGATACTTGCTGAAATGGTGGATTTTCCCTCGCTAGAAGCTCATAGTTGCAGCCATGGTGCCGTGGTATTTCTTCCTTGTCTGATACAAGGCATACTGATCTGAGCCTCCTCCAGATTCTAACCCTCTCTGTTTCTTTATATATCTATTTTGTATCAGAGGATTTGTTGACCGCATGGACTACAGAGAATCAAAACAAGGTTAAAGAGTCGAGTTTAGAGTCTTTTTAAAACCTAGGTTTTTTGCAATTTCTATATTTTCTTTTTTATGTTTATAATAAGGGGATGGGACTCAAAGTTGAGATTTTGCTATAGTTGTTAAATTCAAAAAATTGAAAAACATTTTTGTAATAAAACATAATTTTTAAGTTTTTCATGCATCAGGATGAGATATTTGATAGGGGAAAAGGTAAAGCTTGTACTAACCTGAAATCTAGAACAGAGGAGGAAGAAGAAGAAGAAGAAGATTTTAGGGTTTCATTTGTTTTGTTTGTCTAATCAAGAAAGAATGAGGCTTTGCTCTCAGAGATGCAGGAGGTTTCAGGGTGGTTGACTCTACTTCTCTGATAGGCAGCGGAGTCGGTGATTTCACTTCTTATGTTAACAACAGCCCCTTCAAAAAAAAAAAAAAAAAAAAAAAAAAACACCACTCTCTCTCTCTCTCTCTCTCTCTCTCTCTATATATATATATATATATATCAATATAATGAGGCTATGAAGATATACTCAGTGACCCAAAATTAGACTCGAAGAGAAAATGCTGAATTTCTTGGCGGGGCAACCTTTTTCTTGGTTGCAGCCGGAATCAGTGGTGTTTCTTTCTTGTCTGATACAAGGCATATCTGATCTGAGCCTCCCCATCAGATTTCTATGTTTGATCTCTGTCTATATCTATCTCTATATCCATTTTTCTCTCTGATTTTGTGTTTGAAGCTTTTTGATGATTTTACTTTTTAACCTTTTAGTCGGAGTAAGACATTTTCTAGGGTCAACGTAGAGATTCTGTTTTTGTTTTGTCTCTGTTGTGTATTCTAATAATAAGGATTCTTCATTCGATGATTTGAAGCTTGGGCCAGATTTGGTGATACTAGAGGTGCTCAGAATTCCAGAATTTCTAAAGGAGCATCCATCAGATGGTAAGAGTTTATGGTTGTAATAAAGATTGTTCCTCGAAAGAATATCACAACGAGCTATATTAAGTTCATTCCAAGACTGCTAAAGTTATCGTGGTAAATGGTTTTGTCAGCATTGCAGCTCCTCATCCAGCATTCAACATTGAATCGCTGATGATTTGAACTTGATATATGTAAATAGAAAACCATAATCCTTGAAACATCCAACCTAGCCTAAGCTTTACTGTTATGTCAAGTTTTGAATGGCTTCTTTCACTTGTTTATCAAAGAATTTCAAGTTGTTGAATTCTTTTCTCTTTTCACTTGTTTTGCAGATATTTATTTATTTATTTTTTGAAATTGGAATTACTCAGCTTGTTCATAATAATCATTTAAAATTCTTTTTTTCTATTTCAGATATTCCTTTTTTTGCCTGAGGTTGGTTTATCCTAATCGTTTAGCTAATATATGATTTATTGGTTAGCTTAAGTACTACACGGAGAAAACCTTTGAGCACTAAATAAACCTGTTTCTATGTTCATGTGGATGGATTTTCTTAATTCATAATCCCAAGTATGTTTAGATGTGTCTTTGGATTTTGTTTGTTGAGTAGTTCAGTTGAGATTCAGAAAAAGCTGAATGTGAATTTTTTTTCGGATCTTTCTTCCAGTTTGGATTCATAATAGCTTTAATGTAGTGCATGAATCTTATTGCTGGTGTAATGTGTGCTAGTTTTTTACTGTCCGGGTTCCATTTGCCGGCAGAAACGCCTTGCAGGCAACAATGAACGTTGCCTCAAGCTTTTGCTAACCTGAAATTCTGAATAGAGGATGAAGAACAATAAATTTGCGACCTATCTTCTTCTTCTTCTTCTTCTTTTTTAATTTTTTTGGGTGGAACAGATCTAACAAGTAGATTCAGGGAAGGAGAACCAAATGAAAGAGATACAGAGTGAGCAGCGGCTGAGTTAAGGATTTTAGGGTATCATTGTTTTATCTAATCAAGAATGAGGCTTTGCTTTCAGAGAGGTGGAAGGTTTTCAGGGTGGTTGACTTTGTCTCTATGATAGGCAGCGGAGCCAGTGATTTCGTTTCTTATGTTACCAACAGCCCTTCAGAAAATAAAAAGAAAAAAAGATCATACACCTTCGTCTCTCTATCTCTCTGTACATCAATAATCAACCAAGTTTTAATCCCAAAATTAATTACTCGACTTAGTTCCAAGATTAATTACAGTCAACCAAAAAGGATTCTTTATTTCCACGCAAAAATATTTTGGGTGAGAAACGTCATAAATGTAACTTCTAAATCATACTGTCTTCCCTCTTAAGTTAATTTAGGTCCAACTAGATCACAATGTGCTCAATCTGCTTCAAGTGCCCAAACCATCCATTCTCTCGTCTTTTTTTGTTAATAATAATAATAATAATAACAAGGCTATGAAGATATACTCGGTGGTGTAAAATCAGACTCGAACAGAAAGTACTGGATTTCTTGGCGGGGCAACCTTTGTGGGGTCAGTGAGATGATGGGTTTTCCCTCACTTACTGGCAGCTTTTGGTTGCAGCCATGATTGGTGGTGTTTCTTTCTTTTCTGATACAAGGCATATCTGATCTGAGCCTCCCCTTCCACCAGATTTCTATGTTTGATGGATTGCAGTGTTAAAGGCTGTCTATGTTTATTTCATTTCCATCTTTCTATCTCTGTTTTTGTGTTGTCTGAAGCTGTTATTTGTGATGATTTTTTTTTTCCAGTGAAAATAAGACATTTTAAGGAGCAGAAAGGCTTGGCGACTTCAAAATTCTGATTTTGCTTTGTCTCTGTTGTGTACTCTCGTAATAGGGATTCTTCGTTCATTGATTTGAAGCTTGGGCCGATTTGTTGAACCTAAAGATGCTCAGAATTCCAGAATTTCTAAAGGAGCATTCATTTTTGTTTTCATTTGAAAGAAATAAGAGTTTATGGTTGTAATAATGATCTTAGTTCCTGAAAAGAATATCACAACAGACAAAATGTTATCGTCAATGGTTTTGTCTGCAATGCAGCAGGTGTTTTATGTCCTCATTCATTATTCATATTGAATCACTGATGATTTTTAATTGATACATGTCAATAGAAAACCATAAATTCTTGTAATATCCACCCCAAGCTTTGCTGTTATGTCAAATTTTGAGTTTGTTCTTTCATTTGTTTTATCAAAGAATTTCAAGTTGTTGAATTCTCTTCTTGTTTCTTGTTCTCTAGATGATTTAATATTTTGAAATTGGAATTACTCAGTTTGTTTGCATTTAAATTCTTTTTTCTATCATTTTTTTTTTCTTCCTTTGCCTTCATGTTGAGGCTGGTTTATTATAATCTTAGGTGGTGTTAGTATAACTGAATTAATACATGAAAAAACCTCTAAGCACTAGCTAAACCTGTTTCTATGTTCATGTGGATAGACTTTCTTAATTCAAAATTCCAAATATCTCTGGATGTGTCATATTTTATTTTGCTTGTTGGGTCCTGCAGTTGAGATTCAGGAAAAGCTAAATGTGAATTTTTTTTTTTTTTTTCAGATCTTTGCTCCAGTTTGGGTTCATAATAGCCCCTATACTAGTGCATGAATGATGAATATTGTTGCTGCTATAATGTGTACTAATTTTTTACTGTCCAGGTTCCATTTGTTGGCAGAATTGATGAAAGTCTCAAGCTCATACTAACCTGAAATCCTGAATAAAGGAGGAAGAATGACTTGAATCAAGTTTTTTCGTGGATCAGATCTAACAAATAGATAAAGGGGAGAAGAAGAATTAAATGAAAGAGAGGCTGAGAGTGTGGGGAAAAAGTGCCAACACCAGCTGAGTTAAAGATTTTAGGGTTTCATTTGTTTGGCTAATCAAATGTAGCTTTGCTCTCACAGAGGTGGAAGGTTTCTGGGTGGCTGACTGTAGCTCTCTGATAGTTAGCGGAGCCAGTGATTTCACTTGATTTCGCTTCTTATGTTTTCAACAGCCCTCCAAAAGAGAGGAAAAAGAAAATGGAAAAGAACAAACCATACATTGCTCTCTCTCTCTTTTCCAAAATTTATAAACAAACACACACGGTATATGAAAGGGATATGTACACAACTCAAAACCTTGACAACTCTCTCTCTTTGTATATCAATAATAGTAATTACTAGAATAATGAAGCTATGAAGATATACTCAGTGACCCAAAATCAGAATGGAAGAGAAAATACTCAATTTCTCGGCAGGGCAACCTTGGTGGTTTTCCCTCACTGGCAATTCTTGGTTGCAACCATAATTAGAGGTGTTTGTTTCTCGTCTGATACAAGGCATATCTGATCTGAGCCTTCCCTAGCCTTCCCTGCCTAGATTTCTGTGTTTGAGCGATTGCAGTGTTAAAACTCTTTCTATCTCTGTTTTTGTGTTGTTTTAAGCTGTAAATTGTTATGATTTTATTTTTCCGTTGAAAATTAGACATATTAAGGAATAAATCTTTTGCTCAGTGACTTTGAAATTCTGATTTTGTAGTCTCTTCCACAAACGGCTCTATGAAATCTTTCTTGCTGATTGTAGGCCTTTTCTTTATTATTTTATTCCAGTTTTTTCTTCCTTTGCCTTCTTGTTGAGGTTGGTTTATCCTAATTTTTTAAATGATATGTGATGTATTATTAGTTAGCTGAAGTAATAATACATGGAGAAAACCTTTAATAAACCTATTTCTATGTTCATGTGGATAGATTTTTCCAATTCTAAATTTCTAGATGTCTTTGGATTTTGCTTGTCAGATCCTTCAGTTTATATTCCGGAAAGCCAAATGTGAAATTTTTGGATCTTTGCTCCAGTTTGGGTTCGTAATAGTGCTGCTATAATGTGTACAAGTTTTTTACCGTCCAGGTTCCATTTGCTACTTTGATGATGGCAGGACGCAATAAACGTCTGGGTTCCATTTACTGCTATGGGATAACTTATAATGTCTGTTTTTCATTGCAATGCATCAAATCATTGCTATTTAGGCATTTGCTTGCTTTTGTGCTATATTCATGTTAATTGCCTTGTACAGTCATATAGTCGCATCTCAAAATATGACAATTTGTTTGAGAAAGGTCTTGTTATAACCATAGCAGCTCAAAATATAAAAGTGTAAAATGAAGCATTTTGTCGAGTTAAATTTGTATACGTTCACAGGGAGCAGGAATCAGAGTATGCAGTCGCCTTAGTGACGTACACCAAATTTTCTGAAGCTGCATGAACTGAAATGATGCAGAGCAAACCAGGAGTAAGATTATGTTGACTGTCATGGCATTGATACTTGCAGAGAGTCATTCCTTTTCCGAGAATGAATAATCAGTGTGCACACGATTAATTTCGACATAAAGAATTAGCAAATTCCATTCTTCTAGGTATCAGTCACCTAGAATGCATGACTTGCACACTTTGCACAGGTGCATTTACATCCATCAACTAGAAAGATCATTTGATGTCATTTTAGTTTCTTCTGTGTTATAATTATGATTTTTATTTTCAACTCAATCAGTTTCTTCAAATAGCTGTTGTCATTTTGCCATTACAGTATTTGAAAAAGAAAATGATAAAGATTTAGTCAATTCCACACTTCTTAGTAATCAAAGGTCATGTTTGATTTACTAATGAGTTATTTATGGGCTATTGTGATGTCTCAAGTTTGAACTGTATTGGAGTCAAATTTACGAAATTAAATAAAAGGTACGTATGATTCTTGCAATTGTATATGCACCTTTTATTCGGTTTGAAATCTTATCTGTTCACAGATACAGATTGTTATTTAAAAAAAAAAAAAAGATACTGACTTTTAAGTAGTAATCATAGGATTTGGTGAAATTATCTGAAGGTGCTACAACTGATCCTTCTGTTTTATTTTTTTGTTCTTCTTCTCTCTCTCAATCTAAGGGGCAAGCGCACATTCCATCGTCGCAAAAGCTTTCGACCCACGGACATTTGCCAGCACAATCCTCGTCATTTCCACATGTAATTGGCAAATGTCTAATTTTCAAATGTCCTCTTCTCTTATTTCCTTCAATGCTTCTTGAATATCCAGATCCTATCAAAACCACTATCATTAGTTCTCATCATATGACATATTCTAATAGTAATACATGTATGTATTCATATGTAAAAATCAGCAGAAAATTATCTTTGACCTATCGCAAAAATTAATTGGTTGGTGAATTTGAATGTCAAAGAATAATTAATTAGTCTAAAAGTATAAATTTGCAAGTTAAAATCTGAATCGGAAATTTACATGTTACTGTACAAATTAGATTCTAATAAGTATTCAATGAAGTTCAAGAATAAATAATGACAATGGTATCATTCTGATCAATGACGGAGCTAGGGAGCCAAGGATGGCCACCATAAAAAAAAAAAATACCGATTAAAAAAGAAAATTAGCACATTATTATATGTATTGCATGTTAGATAGAAAGAGAGAATTTAACCTGATGCAAAGATTAGAAGTATGATCATAAAGACCAACTTGATTGAGATATTCCCCATGTTTTTTTTTGGTAGCCTATGAAGTTTGAACTGATAACAAAATGCTTTTGTGTGATTGCAGAAGAATTCCTCTAGCATTATTTATAGGGAGATAAAAAAAAGCAAAGAAGGTATTATTAAATTCATATTTTTAGCACTTGATGTATTAGTTCTATAGTTTGTTAATTTGTCTCAGGTGCTTTTTGCACTCTCCTGATAACTGAAACCATTAAAATTTAAGTCATACAGAAGTAATGATATCATATGTCAAAAGTGAATTGATTTATATAAAATTTAATTTATTTAATGAAATCATTATTGAGTCTTTGGATATTTTGTTTTCTTGATAAAAATTTTGAATGGGCTAATGAAGAAAATGGAACCTACAAGCAGATGCAATTGTAGAAGTAGTATAATGATGAGCAGTCTATGATGAAATTTTTTATTTTTAAATAAAATATTTAGAACATTATCAACAAAAAAAAAATTCAGTAAATTTACCAACAAATATTTTGGTTGGTAAATTATTTTTCCAACAATAAATTTTCCGATTTACCGACTAAAATGAAATAATTTATCAAAAAAATTTTGGTCAATAATTACTAATAATTTTGTATTTAGTTGATAAATTATGCACTGACAATTGCTTTACATATAATTTTCTTTTTTCAGCATTTCATTGGTAGACAAAATTGCAGACGAAAATTATATATTTATTTACTGAAATTTCAGTAGATTGCTTTCTTTTTGTAGTGCTATTATCATTTTCTTTAAAAATTTGGATTATTTTATCCTTTTGTCTCTTGTATAAAAGTCAAAAAATATTAAATACTCTTTCTATTTTAAAATATTTCCCATTTAAAATTTCAGCATATAAATTAAAAAAATTATTAAATTATTATAATTTTAAAGTAAAAAAACTAGACTATTTTTTATTGATTTTGATATAAAAAAAATAATTAAAGCAAATGTTGTTGATTAATAAATAGAGGATAAAATTAAAAAAATAAATATATTATTGGAATCTTAAAACAATAAATAAATTAAAATAAAATTTTTTTGTAAAATGACAAATATTTTAAAATGGAGAAAATAACAATTAAATAAAAGATAAAGAATGACTTGATTTTCTTAAAAAAAAAAAAAAAAGAGACCTGTATATGAAGTCAAACGAGCAAGAGAAAAACAGAAAAACCAATCAAAACCAAAGCTTTTCTCTCTTCATGAAATAAACATGTGCTGTTTAAAAAAAAAACGAAAGAAAGAAAGAAACTCTATAGTGGCAATATTCTTTTTTTTGGGATATTTGATTTAGAGGTAATAAATTTATGTATACTATTTGAAATGAAGTCTAGTTATGTGTTCTTGAATATGATACGAATTAGTAATCTTGCTGAAAAATGGTAAGTTAAGAAAGGATATCTTGTATCCATTGGTTTATAAGCTCATAATTCTCGCAGTTCTTGTTTTATCAATTGCAACCGTCACAGTTGAGGGAGCGTTTTCTACTATAAATTTTGCAAAGAACATGTTATATAACTAGATGAGAGATTAATTGATGTCTGATTGATTGATATCATGTATTGAGAAAGATATATTTAATGGTATTGATAATGAAGCTATTATATATCATTATCAAAACACCAAGAATCGTAAAGAGCAATTATACATATATATATATATATATATATATATATATATATATATATATTACTAAAAGATGTTTATTAATGCTATTTTTTTAAGTACTTAGAGTATCTCCAATACACTTTTTATATGTGTTAAATTTTTTATAATAAAAAGTTGTCTTAAAAAATAAAATTTCAATAGACTTTTTATTTTTAAAAAAATAAGGAAGATAGTTGGTTTGACTCTCTACATCTAGAGAGCCAATATCACTCTATATTCTTAACTTTAGTTAATACAATACAAATTTCTATATATTTTATTTAAGATAATTTTAATCCTATTTTTTTTATTAGACAAATTTAAAAATTAAAAATTAAAATAATTAATACTTATAGAATAAAATAAAAAGGATAAGGTGCAAATATATTCCTAGAGTTTAGCTAAAAGTGCAGGTTGACACTTAATATTTTTCGAAGCATATATTTACCCTTAATCTTTTAAAAAACTTTCAACTCACCTCTCCCTTTAACGTTAACAGAAATTTTCTGTTTGTGAAGCACATTATCAGTCTATGTGGACTAAATTAATATTAAAAATATTACTTTTTGTGGGGCCCATAATCAAATTTTTATTTTTTATTTCTCTTTCTTCTTTATTCCTCTCTCTCTTTGTTTTTAATTAATTATTAAAAAGTTTATATAGTATAAACAATTTCAAGAAATTATTTTTATATTTTAAAAATATATTTATCTAGTATAATTAAAAAATTTTATTTTATATTTTATTTTATCTATTTCATGAAATTAGTTAAATTTCAACTAAGTTATATATCCGGCATCATAGAATTTAAAATAAAAGTTTAAATTAATAATGCTATAAATTTTTTAAGTAAAATTAATTTGCATTGTACATAATTTAAAAAATCATAATATTAAATATAAAAATTTATTTTAAAATATATTTTAATAAAATTTATTTACAAATGAAATGAATTTCATAATTATTTCTAAATAATATAAATTAAATTTAAAATAAAAAATTTACTATTAAAATAATCTTTATTTTTTGGATTTTCTTTTTCTTTATTCTTCTTTAATTATTTATTAAATTAACAAAATTTAATTATTTTATTAAAAATTTTTATTTTTAATTTAGTTTATATTATGTTTAAAAATAATTATGAAATTCATTTTATTTGTAAATAAATTTTATTAAAATATATTTTAAAATAAATTTGTCTATTTAATATTGTAATTTTTTAAATTATTTACAAGGTAACTTAATTTTATTGTAATTTTTTAAATTATTTACAAGGCAAATTAATTTTAGTTAAAAAATTTATAGCATTATTAATTTAAAATTTTATTGTAATTTTTATTAAATTGAATATAGGATTAAGTTGAAATTTAAGTAATTTCATGAAATAGATAAAATAAAATATAAAATAATTCTTTTTTAATTATTCTAGATAAAAATAAGTTTCTTAAAATTATTTATACCATATGAACTTTTTAATAATTAATTAAAAACAAAGAGAGAGATGAATAAAGAAGAAAAAAAAAAAGGAAGAAATAAAAAGCTTGACTATAAGCCCCACAAAAAGTAATATTTTTAATATTAATTTATTTCACATGAATTGATAATGGGCCCCACAAATAGAAAATTTCTGTTGACGTTAAAAAGATTGATGGGTTAAAAAATTTTTAAAACGTTATGGATAAATATGCATCTTAAAAAATGTTAAGTGTCAAAATGTGCTTTTAGCTAAACTTTAGGGATATATTTGTACCTTATCCCTAAATTAAAATAAAGAGCAAAATATAGAATCCATTGAATTTAAATAAAATTTTTTGCTTTTTACCAACTAAATATTTTCTATTAAACAAAATGTACACAATTGGGAATGCTATTAGATATTTAGCTAGTTTATTTATTTTAAATTTTTGTTGCATAATTCTTTTTTTTTTTTTTTTGTGTAAGCTCGTTGCATTTTGTCTCTTAATTTTGAATCTCGGATTCGCCACTGAACTCATTTTGCCAAGAGTATATAAAACCTAGAAATTTTCATACAATATTCTTTTGCTTAGTTTCGCCCCACCCTGTTGTCGTTCCCATTTCCCATGAGGAATGTGAAAGGAGTTTAGCTGGAAGGGTGGTGACATAGAAGCATGTTCATAAAGGAGCATAGCAAACCTTGATAAAACCCTGAAATCTGAGTAACTCAAATTTTGAATATCAAAATAATTATTTCACAATTATAAATATAATTAATGAAAACGAATTAATTATTCCATGAACTAGTCAATGAAACTATTTGTCCTAATTTACTTGTCTTGTTAATAATTTATTCTTTGTCAAAGTCTTCTTATTTTAAAATTAATCAGAGACTTGAGCAAGCGAAGACTCTCACAACCTATATACTCTTTAATTTCCGTTCCCAATCTCATTCTGATCCAACAAAAAAAAAAAAAAAAAAAATTCCATTCTCAAATTATACTCCATCATTTTCGATCGAGGCAGTAATGGCGGTGGAGAAAGGGGAGGAGGTGCCGGCAGCGGCAGAGATAGCGAAGCCGCGAACGGACAAGAGAGAGTATCGGAGAATCATCCTCAAAAACTCGCTTGAAGTTCTTCTTATTAGCGATCCTGATACTGATAAGGCAAAGTCAAAACCATTGTTTTTGTTTTAATATTTAAATTTCTTAATTAAATTCAATTAATTGATTTGTTTCTAACACAAAAAGCTCAGTGTGCTGCTTCAATGGATGTTGGCGTTGGATCCTTCAGCGACCCCGTTGGCCTCGAAGGACTCGCCCATTTTCTCGGTACTGCTTTTTTTTTTCTTTTTTTCTTTTTTATGCCAAATATTTTCTCGGTACTTCAAATTTCACTTTCTCCTTCAACTCTATGGACATTGAGAATATTCTAATAATGGGATTTTATTTTTTACTTTGTACACAGATAATCTATTTTTTTAATTTTTTTATATTTAAATAATTTTAATGACTCCAATTTATTGATAAAATATATAATTTTAAATATAATTATTAATATTTTTAAAAAATATAGTTATTAATTTAATTAATAAATTTTATTTAATTATTTTGAAAACAAATTTAAGAAAAATCTAAGATTTTAATATTTTATTTTATTTATATTTTAATTTTAATTTCAAAATATATCAAATAAATAACAGAGAAAATTACACTATATACTTCCTTTTTATTTTTAATTATAATTTTACCCTTGTTTCTATTTTCTCACTCCTATTTATATTTATACTCTCCTTTTACTTATACCTTTTTTCTTTCTTTCTGATGATGCCATCGATTTTGATTAGATTTCATGTTTTCTTATCATTAATTATTATTACTATCACTAGTTAAACTATCCTAGTCTCTGTATTATTTTAACCTCATAAAAAATGAGTTTATCTTATTTTTCATATGTATATATCATTTATATTACTGAAAAAATTTAGATAGAAGCAAAAATTTAAATTCCTAATAAAATAATTAATAAAATAAATCATTTCAATAACTAATCATCTAAGATAATTGAATAATCATTTAAAATTTGTCATGTCTATTTTTAATATTTTTGCATATAAAAATATATAAAAAAAAAAACGAAGAAGAAAAAGAGATGTGGAAAATTGTTTGGTAAATTTATTGGCTGTTTCTGTATGCGGATTTGCGTTTCGGCATTGCATGGCTTCAATTCTATTATCTTTGCTTACACGTGTTTTCTTGTATGTTTATTTTATTTTATTTTTATTTTTATTTTTTTGTGTTGATCTGTGATAAATGGGAAAGTTTAATATTTAACGGAATAGGATTTACAAGAAAAAATTAAACTAACAACAAATATTACACAATTATGCCTTTGTGGTTTTAACTTTTATTTCGTTCATTCATTCATTATTTTTCCAAGTAAATATTTTCTGGAAATAGTGTACAGTTTTTTTTAGCTATATAACTAAGAGGTTCCAATTATTTTTTTCAATAATATTATTTATCTTTATTTTTATTTATAAACTTAGAAATATATTTGTCTATAAAAAGTTATATTTTTATTTATTATTGAATAAAAAATGTGTAAAATATTGGTAATTTCAATGATTAATATCCACTAGTCTAGAGATGTTAAGCTATTTAAAAAGAAAGGGTGCCAACCTAATTGATCCTTTAAATTTTGGATAAAAAAATTATTTACCACAAATAATATTATTAAATGTCAAAATTGTCTCCCCTTAAAAATTAATAGTTTCATGGTAAAATGATCAAATCCTTTTGCTTCATTAATTTAAGTTATCAAAAAAATAAAGGATAAAATCATTTATTCATATATTAATAGTTTATTTTTTAATAGTAAATACCAAACATATATTAAAAGTATAAATATAAAGTAGTTGTATATACTAAATATGTACCAAAAGTATATCAATTTATGGTATACATATACCATTACTGTTACTTTTTTTTTTTTAATTTTTCATATTTGCAATGTGAATAAATATAAACTATACCAATTTACTGTTACTTTATTTTTTTAAACTTTTTTGTATTTGCTATATATATATAAATATATATAAAATAGTTGCATATACCAAAAATATACCAATAGTATCCCAATTTATGGTTTATGTTTACTATTTACTTTTATGTTATTCTTTTTCTATTTGCAATCTGTATAAATATAAAGTAATTGCAAATATCAAAAATATACCTAAAGTATACCAATTTATGATATATATATTATTTTTACTTTATTTTCTTTTTCTTTTTTACAATCTATATGAATATAAGTAGTTGCAGATATGAAAAATATATCAAAAGTATGCCAATTTATGGTATATGCATATTATTTACTTTTACTTTATTTTCTTTTTAAATATATCTTTTTTAATTTTATTAAATTTACAATATGTATATATTAAAGTAGTTGCTATTACCAAATATATATTTAATATATACTAAAATTTGGTATACATATATCATTTACAGATATTTTATCTTATTAATTTTTTCAAATTTGCAATATGTATATACTAAAGTGGTTTTTGATACCGAACATATACTTAACATACAACATATATATGTAAAAAAAAAATACCAAACATATACTATTGGCTCTAGAAAAGTATTACATGTATTGCACCTTTATGTTTAACCTACTAGTACGCATGTGTAACCTCAAATTCGAGCAATCTCTCCTCAATATATATATATATATATATATATATATATATATATATATATATATATATATATATATATATATATATATATATATATATATATTGTTGCATTGTTTCATTAAATGGATTTAATTGCTTTTGGAGATGACATGGAGTATACTATATGTAATATGCATGATACATAGAATCAAATTTTATTTTAATTACTAGTACTTTATTAAGGAAGGCACCATTAAAATTATAAAAAGTTATATTGTATAGGTTTTTCTAAAAAATGAATTATATTGTATGGGTTAAAATTATAAGAAATTAATATTATATAAAATATAAATTAAAAAATATAACCAAATATGATTTTTTTTAGGTTATTTTTGAATTTTTCTCAAGAAAAAAAAGGACTTTACCTTGTTCAAAACAAAGTACAAATAATGTAGGATTTTATCGTCATAATCTCATTGTTGAAAAAAAAAATTAGTTTTCATTTATTATAATATATATGATTATTAAGAGCTTATTTCATAAAATAAAAGATAAAATATAATTAATTTTATAACAATATTAAGAAGAAATTTAGAATTGTTGTATTTAAAAAAAAAAAATAGACGGTTGAAATATTAACATTTAACATTAATTAATTGTTAATTGATTAACCATTAACAATATATGATTGTTTGGTACTGTGAAACCCATAATATATATATATATATATATATATATATATATATGAAGAAGAAGAAGAAGAAAAAGACATAGAAAATGGCCCCACCGCATATATGATAATGGAATAGTAGGTGGCGGCACTGGCGTTCCAATTTGAAGAAAATTGACCATCATGTATATGATATAAACGTCAATGAGGGTATTTTTGTGATAAAAACTAGCTGTGTAAAAAAACTCGAAGTAATATACAATTAAATGCACTACTAAGCCGACGTGTTTTATTACGAGCTTCGGTTAGGGTCAAAGACTCAAAGCCCAAAGGGGGGAGATTTTTATAGAAATGCCTAAAAATAAGACCACATTAATAAATATATCTTCACATTTTAAATTTAACTCTTATACATTATGTTTTATATTTATTATTTTTATACGCTCTAACTGTATAAAACACTTTGCAACTATAAAAAACTAAAACCTGTAGAGCATAGCATATATTACACAAAAAGTTGCCACGTATTTAACTACATTACTTTCTTTTCTCCCTACTATTTAATTTCTAGTTAAAAACCACTATAAATATTTCATCTTTTAATTAACCTATATACATATGAGCTTAAAAAAATTAAGCAATTAAAAAATTATTTTTTTATTTTGCAAATAAAAATTATTTATTTTCAAATACTTTAATAAACTCATACAAACAAAATAAATCATCTACAATAATAAAATCACACATACATATAGTATTTAATAACATCCATCACTTGTACTTTTCAGTATCACTAACCATCAGAAATAGACATAATTTTTTTTTTGTTTTTAAGAATCTTACATATTTATTACGAAAATTAATTAATTCTTTTGCCACTTAATTAATCCCAATAGAATTGAAAGAATTTATTAGTAGTCAATACCAAAAAACAACCTAATTCTCAAATTATTTCATTATTTCTATGAAATTATAGTATTTAAGAAATATTAATACTAAAATATGTAAAAATCAATAGTCAACTATAAAATATCAACAATCAACAACAAATCAATATCTGAACAAATATATATATATATATATATATATATATATATATATATATATATATATATATATATATATATATATATATATTAGCAATACTAATGCTAAAATACACAAAAACCATCAATTAACCTGTAATCAACATGCAATTAACATATTATTAACCAACAATAAACCTGTAAGCAACAATAAATCAAATTTTGATTAATCAAAACACAACTTAATAAATATTAAATGCTAGTGCTGTAAAATCCATATCAATTGAGCAATGCAAAGAATATGTAATATGTGTAACTAGAGTTATACCTAATAGACATATGTTCAAATGAGTATTTTTTAAAATTTAAATCTTTGACATGTGGTGATTAATTAGATAATTAGTAATATGTATAATTAGAATTATGTCACCAATTGACACATATCCAAATGGGTATTTTTCAAAACTTGAATATTTGACATGTGATCATTAATTATATAATTTTTGATTAAAATAATTTTCAATTATTCTAATATGCAAGTCAACATGTGTAACTAGAATTATGTCTAATCAACACATGTTCAAATGAATATTTTTTAAAGCGTGAATTTTTGACATGTGGTAATTAATTAGATAATTTTTAATTAACATAATTTTTAATTATTCTAATATGCAAATAAAAAAACAAAATAGACCAAACATATACTCAAAATAAAAAAAATCACTTTTATTATGTGGACTTCAAAATTATGATATAAAAAAATAATAAACAGAATTAAGAATTCACAGTAAATAGTATATAATGAGTATATTTTAGGTATATTTTAAGTATACAATGAGTATATTTTAGGTTTATCTTAAATATATACTATAATTATATGCTTTCATCTTCCCTAAAAGACTTAACAACCTTGACTTTTTTCTTCTTTGGAGAAGCATGATCAAAATTCTTTTTTTGTTTTTTTATTAGTGAGAATCATCATTAAAATTAAGCTAAAATATGTAAAAACCAACATTAAATCTATAATCAACCTAAAATTAACCTATTATCAACAAATAATCAACCTGTAATTAACCACAAATCAACCAAAAGACAATCTAATTCTTAATCTATTTCATCATCTCTTTCAAATTATAGTATTTAAGCAATACTGTTGTTGATTCTTAATATACAATGAAATCAATAAGAACTAAAAGCACATGCAAAAAATTCAAAAAGTTAACAAAAAAAAAAAACCAAAAAACAATGTAAAATGCATTAAAAGTCTATAATGATATTTTTCTAAAAAAATAATTTCAAGTGCTTCAATATAAAATTAACACATGTTCCTAATTATTACCTCTCATAATATTAAATATATTTGTATAATATAAAATTTATTTTATAATAAAAAAAAGAGTGCTTTAGTTATTAGCACTTTTTATTTTATTAATAAATATAAAAATTAGTATTGGTTTCATTCCTCCAAATTTTCCCATTTTTGCTGCATTAATTTTAATTCAAATTTAAATTCAAAATATATATTGTTGATGGAAATATAGGTTGTTCAACTTTATTTATACAAATATATGTGTATCTGACAACATGTCACATATAATTTCAATTGGATTTATAAATAAATAAGGAACATAAATGCGACGTATCACACATTCATTGTAATATGCATAACAAAAATGCTTCATACCATATAGTACACCTTTTTTTTTTTAATTATGGCTAATTAATAATTTAGTCACACCATGGTACGTGACTAAAAAAAGCCTGCCTACTACTCATAACATCAAGCATAAAAAAATAAGTATAAAAATATAAAAAACAAAAAAGGAGCATAAAAGTTAAATTTTAAAAGCCAGCACATTAAAATAAAACATTCAGAAAAATGGGTACACCACATAATTTTTCCCCCTCATCTATTGAGTCCAAGCTCATTCGGAAGTTCACATAAATGAATTTAGTATTTTTTTTTTTATTTTCACTCTTTATTTTTAATAAATAGACGCCCTGAGTTTTCATGATAATTTTTCTTTTAATTTATATTCTTTAACAATATTTTAATATATGCAAATTATTATTATTACTTTGTTACATTTAAATATTACATTTTGATAAGTTTGATTTGAATTTACTATAAAAAAATATCTGGCAAATTGAAAAAATAAAAATAAACTTAGTGAATGAAAATTTAACATGCATCCACTCTTAATGTAGTCTCATTTTACCACTAAACTACACTAATTAGATAATTTTTAAATTTAGCCATTATTATAGATATAGATATAATTTTTTATTATAATTTTCAATTTCTTTTTTTTTTTTTGTCACATATCACCTTACAATTATAAATTTAATAGCTTTTTTTTTTTTTATGGAATAAATTTAATAGTTTTTGAGATAAGCTTATATAACTTATTATGACAAGCATTATAACAAAAGAATTAAAAAAATAATAAGGTATAATAATAAAAGAAATAAATAAAAATATATAAAATTATTAGAATATATATATATATATATATATATATATATATATATATATATATATATAGGTTAAACTTATCACAATTTAAATTTAATTTGGGCTCAAATTATTAACTGAAATCAACTCAGTTTAATCTCATATAATAATTATTATGAAATTTTTGGATTTTGGGTTAACAATTTGGATCTTAGGCTAGCAAAATCAGATATATTGTTCTCAATACTAATCATGTTGAGGCTCAAAAAAAGATTTCGGTCAAGTTTGCGTTAATCTATGGGTTTTGGGTCGAGCTTTGATAGAATTGCTTGTAATATTAATTTTATTCTTGAAAAAAAAAAATCAAATTTTTTTTATTAATTTAAATCGGATCAAATTTGGGTAAGTTGAGTCAAACCAAATGGATCGCAGTAGGATGTTAATTGTGAGTCTAAATGGGTGGTTTTGGGTTGTATCAAAATTTTCTAATTGTGCTAAAACTTTAGAATTGTTATTAACATAATCTGTTAAATAGTTGTTAAGGAAACTTTAAAAAAATATATCAAATAAAGAAAAATGCATTCTATATTTAAAAAATGAACGAGCGATTTATTATATAGCTAGTTAAGTTTTTAATAAGAGTTAGTGTGCGTGTTCAAAATTTGGCCTTTTGAAGTACATATGTATTCCTTCTCTATCCCGTGTGTGTTTATACATTTCGGAAAAAAAAAATCTTTTAACTATAAAAAATTAATTAAAAGTAATAAAAATATTTTAATGATATTGTTAATTAACTTGTGTCCTTAATATTTATTAATAATATATAAGTGACAAATATTTTATGGAAGTTATAATTGATAGAGCAATGGCATTATATTGATGCATATATAATCATAATTATAATAAAAAATATAATTATTTTAACGTACAATTATATACAAAATTATTTTTAGAATTTCAAAGTATTAACAAATATGAGTTAGTACCTTAAATGAAATTAGTATTTGTTATTGTATATTTACTTAAAACAAGGTGGTTTTTTCTTTTTCTGACTTTGCTTAAAACTACTTTGGGACTGCAAATCTGTCAAACAAGTGAAAATTAGTCACTACATAGTTCAATAGTGTGTATATATATAGATTGATAACCGAATATTTATATAATTTCTACTCCATTCTATTCTATGAATCAAATGAATCCTAAGTAGTAGTTATAATTTAGTTTCTATAGCTGCATATAGCATATTTGTAAATGTCTTCTGATTTGCTCATTTAACATTTGTTTTGCAGAACATATGCTGTTTTATGCTAGTGAAAAATATCCGCTGGAGGGTAGTTATATGAAGTATATTGCAGAGGTACCTAACCTTTTTTTTTTTTTTTTTTTATTATGTAGTGAGAGGATCAACATGCTTCATGTATGTTATGTGAACAATTAGGCTACAATTGTATAGAGTGTCTTTTGGGCATGAATAACAAAATCAGCAACAGACTTAGAATTGGTTATAGCATTTGAAATGCAACTTAATCAGATTAAAATGGGATAAAAATCTTTCTTATACAAGGCTTATCATTTAAAACAGTGGTCAAATTTTAGAATTTTTGTTAAACAAGTTGTTCGAGGTTTGGAAAGAAAGAAAAGTGGGAGGCATCATGTTGCATGAATACCCTTTACTACTGTTCACACTTCCCCAACTGTAGTTGTCACCAAATCTGTTTTACCTTCAAATGCTTAACTATCCTTGAATGAAAAGATGCAGAGGAATTGCTTCTGGCTTTTATCTTGAGAAGACTCCAATTAATATTGCTCACTTATTACTCATATTATCCGAACAATGGTCTCTCTGTGTTTTATCTTCTTGTGACGTAGCATGGAGGCCGCTACAATGCTTCTACATTTCCTCAGCGTACCAACTATCATTTTGATGTTAATGCTGATAGTTTTGAAGAGGCTTTGGACAGGTAAATATAAATCGCAAATGTTGTTTTACCTTTTCTGCTAGATGCTGGTTTTCTTCAGTGTTTATGTTAAATTTTATATATCTGGATCTTTACCTCTGATTACCATTTAGGTTTGCACAGTTCTTTATTGGACCATTATTGTCAGACGACGCAACAATGAGGGAAATTAAGGCCGTTGATTCTGGTTAGCTGTTTTTCAGAGCCTCCCCAATCCCCACATCTCTTTTTAAAGTACTTCTGTTTCTTTCTGTTTCTTTTTTCCCCCTTAATAAAGTTACTACTATAATCTCTCTCTCTCTCATACAGAGAATCAAAAAAATTTGTTGTCTGATGGTTGGAGAATGTACCAGGTATCAGTTACTCTCCTTGGCATCTGAACTCCTGCCATTTTGTATTTATGAGGATTAGGATGCTCCCATCCTGAATTGTATATGCCTTAAGGATAGAGGTAATGGATGTAACTGTGTCAAAGAAGATTCACTTGAACTAAATTCTATTACCAAACTAGTTGGTTTCTTCTGTGTAGATGATAAACAAAATTATTATAGAAAACCTATGCTTTTTTCAATTGGTGAAACCCATACAGGTATTTGATTCTTTGGAATCATCCCTTGTTCCTGTAAAGCAACTCAAATCACTCAAATTCTTCAAATTGCAACATAACTGCTGCCCAAAATTCCCAACAAGCTGAGCCTGAAATTTTATCCCTTTAAGGGTTTGAAACCTATTCCTAATCCAATTGTTTAAAATGACAGTCCTTCCTCATACACTTTGAAATTCTAAAGTCCAATTTCACAAGTTCTGTTCCAAGACAATTGTTTAGGCAGATTACTTCAAAATTTTTCTACATGGGATAGGAGGTAGCCTGACTCTGATCAGTGATAGCAATTAGGTGTGTTATTTCTGTTATAAGGGTGACAATCCCTGCCAACAATGTCGCATAGGCGTATTATGGAATAAAGTAGTACCTAACTTAAATGTTTCAAACAATTAAATCTAGGTTATAACCTTTATAATGTTCATATATACATAATTCTTTTTATAAATATATGGAATTATTTTTATTCTGCAGAACCTTGCTGCTTGTCAGTAAGCTTGTTCACTAATATCAATTATATGACTATTGTATTGATTTTTCTCCTTGATACTGTTTTACCATATGCAGCTTCAGAAACATCTTAGTGATGAAAATCACCCATATCATAAATTCAATACGGGTCAGTAAATAACACAAGTATTCCGTTTTAAAGCATTGTTTTTTATAATCCGCCTATAGTATGTGCATGTTTTCAGTTAGGTCAGTCTCTATCTTCAGTTCTGGGTATCCATTGATGAGATGTAATCATAATTATTGGTTCATTTCCTTTACCTGTACAAGAGTTTCCGCTTATTGGGATGAAGGCTACCTTTAATTTGCAAATAATGTTTACTTATAGTTTACATTTATGTTTCCTGCGTAAATGTGGTATTTTTCTTTGTTTTCTTTTAAACATTGAAATTGATAAATGGCCGAGGAAAAAGACCAATTAGGAAAGGAGGCCTGGCAACATATCATGTTCCATGGGTTTTCCTTCCTTTTTACCAGACTTACAAAGTTATCTCCTGAACTGATGAAGTTCATTCAGAGATCTATGACTTGTTCGCCTCCAAAGAAGAGAGGAACAAAAAAAAAAAAAAAATCACTGAGGACATCAACTCTTTGCAAGTATTTTGCACACTTGAAACATTAAATGAAATGCTAAGGTTACTGTTACTTTTAGGCTTCAGTACAACCGGAAAGCAGTGGTGAGACCAGTGTGAATCCCTGGGATTGGGTTAGATTTTTGGAAAAATATGAAAAGCGATGCAGTTGGGAAGTGGGGAAATGAACTGTTTTCCGACTGAACCTTAAAATCTTTGTTAGAACAAAATGGGTAGAATTACAAACTGCTGTAATTTGATTTGGACTAAACTGTAATAAATAAATAAATACGAACAAATCTTGTAATTATGACATCAAACCCATTTCATGAAACAAGCTGAAATGCAGCTAAATTTCGTTGTGGTTATTAAGACCAAGCCTAATCTCATGATAGAAGCTGAAAAGTGCCTAGCCTTTGTCAATGTACAGGGAGCTGGGAAACTTTGGAAGTTCAACCAAAAGCAAAAGGGTTAGATACAAGACACAAGCTTATTAAATTATATGAAGAAAATTATTCTGCCAACCTAATGCATCTGGTGATATATGCAAAAGGTTAGCATATCAATGCGCATTAAATAATTATGGTTTCATTAGTTTTCCTCATAAATGTGCATGATTCCTTTTTCATGGAAATCTTCAGAAAGCCTTGATGCAATTCAAAGCCTTGTTGAGGACAAATTTCAAAAAATCCGAAGCAACAATAGAAGCTATATTTCTTTTCCTGGTCAGCCTTGCATGTCTGAACACTTACAGGTAAATCTGGTACTGGTGTTTTTCTATACTATGCAAGTAAATATTTTAAAATAAAAAAAGGAAATGCAAACGGTGGAAGATGTCACACCTATAAGAGGCTATTTTCTATTGATTCATCCAATGCTGCATTATTTCAGATACTTGTCAAAGTTGTCCCAATAGAAGAAGGCCACAAATTGAGAATTGTGTGGCCTGTAACTCCAAGTATTCTTCATTACAAAGAAGGGCCTTGCAGCTATCTGGATTATCTCATTGGCCATGAAGGAGAGGGATCTTTGTTCTCTGTCTTGAAAACTTTGGGTGGGTTTTGCTCATCCTTTTGATGCTTTAGAGTATTAAAATTTTTTTGAGATATTTCCATCTATACATTCTCGCAGAAAGAAATTTTAATGCTTTTGGACTTCTTGGGGTGTCCAACTGGTCATGAACTTGCTTTCTAATCTTAAAAAAAAAAAAGCTTCATTCTGAGTTCAAAAGGCTTGTATATCTTATTAGAGGTAACTATAATTTCAAATTGATTCATTAATTTTATACATAATGCAGAAGCATGGAACTAATTCTAAAAATTAGTGGTCAGATTTCTGGATTAATTCCATCTTTATGCGATGGCTTGGAGAGTTTTGACTTAGTGGGTTTGGAGTCAGTCCATCAAGGAGAGCTTGTATCTCTTTAATCTTTCTTAGTAGGTCTAAATGCCAACCATGTACCCTCTAGGATGAATGCTACTTACCCCTCTGATTAGCCCAAATGTTCCATTTGCTCCAAACCAAATGATATGCAAATCTTACCTAACTAAATGGTAATCACCTATCTTTTATCACTATAAATAACCCTCCACAAATTTTATTCAAGGATCTTGGATCTTTTCAGTCTCATGGGCCTCTCCATTATTTTCTCTGTTTCTCCCTTTCTCTCATTGTAACTTGGTGTATCATAACTACACAAGCTACATATTCTCCTTTCTCCTATCTCTATATAAATGGGTGTGATCATACCAATACTAATACACTGGATTTCATCACAATTCTGAAGTTAAACAGCTAGCAATATTTTGCTCTTTATTATTATTATTATTATTATTATTATTATTATTATTATTATTATTGTTATTATCATTATCTAGATGGGGGCTTATCTTGAGATTGAACTTTATATCTTAGGTTCAGAGATCACTGGGATATTTTGCCTTGTTTGCATTTTTTTTCCCTAGTTTCTTCTTTTGTGCCTAAGCTAATCATTAGAGCACCGTGTTTATCAACAAACTATGAGGTTGATTATCATTGTATCCGAAGTCCTTTTTCTTGCATCCTTCAATTTAATAGAGGAAAACAAAGATTCTGAAATTGAAAGAAAAAATATCTATTTTTTTCCTCTCTCTCTCTCTAAACAGCTGAAAACAAGATTTATGAATTTGACTATAATTTCATCTTACTCACCATGAGATAAATTTTATTCTTATCATTATATAAATAAAAAACTTGAGAAGTTGGGTGTTGCCATCCTTGCCGGCTAACAAAACAAAATGTTTCATTTAAGATGCATTGACATGTATAAGTACCTGGTTACCTACTTGTAACTGGATGAGGGACAATGAGGTAACCATATTTGCATAGATATTAAACTTAATTTAATATGAAAGAATTATTTTAAAAGAATATCTTTGCAGTAACTTTATTGAATGATGTTCTTTTTTCTTTGGTTAAAACATTAAACTAAAAAAATATTGCAGGATGGGCTACAAGTTTGTTTGCAGGTGAGGAGGAGTGGAATCAGGAGTTCTCTTTCTTTAAAGTCACAATTGGTCTTACTGATGGTGGTCATGGTTAGTTTATTTCTGCTCCCCCCTCCATTTTTGTCTGATATGCTTGCAAGCCATACATGTTTTTAGTATTGACAGCCACAAGCCTCACTTTAGTCCTTTTCTAGTTTTCTAGAATTCTCCCCGCTTGAATTTGGTACGTTTCCTGGACCAAAATTTATTTTTTCTTTATGTAGAACACATGGAAGAGATAGTAGGGCTGCTATTCCAATATATTCAACTTTTACAAAATTCTGGTGTCTGCAAATGGATATTTGATGAGGTAAGGAGTGGCGGTGCATTAACTATATATAAATGTAAAAATCACTGGTATTCTGCATTGTTGAATACTGGGAAACTACTTTTTTTCATGGCACTAATATGTACTTTTCTGTTATTGCATGAGCGCTCTTTCTATATTACAATATCCTAATGTTTGTCCACGCAAAATAATGTTCATTTTCTAGGTTGTGGTCTAATTTCAAATTATTTAGCATGTTTATTTTTATCTGAATGATTATTATCTTGCACATTTGATGAGAAATGTAGCCTTTCTCATTTCATTAAGACTCTGAATAATTTTGTGTTTTGATGTAGCTTGCCAAAATTTCTGAGACAGAATTCCATTATCAAGACAAAACCTCTCCAATCCATTACGCAAATAAAATTGCATCTAAGATGCGGGTATGTTGCATGAGCATGTGTGTCTATGCACATAAATTTTCCATTTTGGTTGAATTTATTGCCTAAACATTTTCCATTTATTCATTTGGTTGATATTTTCCTACAATTCAGTATAAAAACAAAGTTTGGTAAATGAATTATATGCCTGAGATGGCTATAGATCTTCAATTGTTTAGCAGAAAGATTATTGATTCAATGGTTTGATCAATAAAAACAACCTCCCTAAAAGTTATCTAGAACAATAACACCTGGAATCAGTGGATCCTTCCTCCCATGCTGTCTGTGTGTGTGCTTGTTTCTGTTTGTATTTGACCATAGGTCTGTGTATGTAGGTATATCTGTATTTCAGTTCGTAATATTATTACGAGGGGAACTAAATATGTTCTCTTCTTATGAGATGCTAATGATACTTGTGTATTGATTTCTTTTCATATTTGGAACTCCAGTTATATCCTCCAAAAGATTGGCTAGTGCAGTCTTCTGTGCCTTCTAATTTCAGTTCAAGTATAATCCAATCAGTAATAGATCAGCTTTCTCCAAACAATGTCCGGTAAGTTTATTATTGCACCTAAAAGTTATAAATTTGTTCATATATGGAAGAAAAATTTTGCTCATCCATTATTAGAAATGCTACCTTTTGCTCTTGGCATCTATCTTTGTAAAACACTGAATTTCATTGTGAATTTTCTGTTTGTTAGGCTTGTATTCAGAGAGATCAGAGATTAAACATAGTAGAGATAACTGTTAATCTGAACATAATGCTACAATAATTAAATAGATCATCCTTTGAGTTATTGTTCTAGCAAACAGATGGAACACTATAATATTGCAAAAGCTAAACAATCATCTACTTTAGCAAGCGCATTGTCCTGATAAACTTCAAAAGGCCCAAAAGACAACACTCTTATGGATCATATTCTATATGGTTTTGATATTTTTTTATTGTATTTTGTTTTCGCTGATATTTTCTTAATAAGTATTTTTATTTTCCATTTATTTTATTTTCTTAATGTTTCATGATAATAGATCATGTAGGACATAGTGTTTCCTATGTTATTGTGATTGGGATTGGCAATAAGATGTGTTTTCACTTGGTGTTATGTGTTTTCACTTGGTGTTTTTCTTATTACTATAAATTCTCACTTGTTGTGGTGAAAGACTAATCACCATGTTGGAGTTTTATCATTTTTATGGTGGCTTCTTAGCTTGGTATTTGAGTTTAGTAGCCTCTTTTGAATGGCTAACATATTTGAGGAAGTGAGATATCAAGATGATCTTTGGCTCACAAATATAGGATCTTTTCATCTTCAATACTCTGCATGTTGCTACATTCTTCAAATTTAGCTCGAGTATCTGAAGACTTTACCTATGCTCATCCAAGTTATACTGATGAATTATTTGACTCCATTTGCAATTTGCACACTGATATAGTTGAGGCATGATACCTTTCCTAATAATCTTTTTGTCCTACAGAATCTTTTGGGAGTCAAAGAAATTTGAAGGGCAAACTGACATGGTTGAGCCATGGTACAAAACTGCATATAGCATTGAAAAAATTACTGGTTCCATGATTCAGGTTTGTTCTCAGTTGTTATTTGTGATATTATTATTCAATTTGATCATAACAGGTGCAAAAGTGATGTTAGGTGGTGGATGCACAAGATAATTTGTTCTCATTCTATTCCTCCTATCAAATTAAGTGAATTACTTTCTTTAATTAGAATACTATGTAAGGGGAAACGTTTTTGTCTAATTGCAGGAATGGATATCATCTTCCCCTAATGAAAATCTACGTCTTCCAACACCTAATGTGTTCATCCCTAGTGACTTATCCCTCAAGAATGCACAAGAGAAGGTTTGATGGAATAATATAATCTAACTATGTAATTTTTTTTTAAATTTTTTATGTCTTTGTAAATTTGCTAATGTGATTGACCTTTGAATCAGGTCAAATTCCCAGCTCTAGTGAGAAAGTCATCTTATGTATCATTGTGGTACAAGCCTGATACAATGTTCTCTATACCTAAGGCATATGTCAAGATAGATTTCAATTGCCCCCATGCTATGGTCTCTCCTGAGTCTGAAGTTCTCACCATTATTTTCACTTTGTTGCTAGAGGATTACCTGAATGAATATGGCAAGTAAAATTTACTCCTGATGAAGAGAAGGATTACATTTATTTTACTTCTTTGATTTGGTTCCCTTCACAATCACACTAGTAATATTTGACAAACTGCAGACATATCAATTTAATTTACTTAACTTCTCCTTCCCAACTTTGGCTTCCTCCTATTTATGTTTCTGCTGTGGTATTTAATTTTCTTTTTATGAAGTGCTTAACATGTTCCTCACATTTCAGCTTATTCTGCAACTGTTGCTGGTCTATATTATTCCATAGACTTCGCAGATAGTGGTTTTCAGGTACTTTATACTTGGTTAATTGTACGTACATGATCTATAGTTGCCTGCATGTACGATTAACTGAAACAGAAACTGCATTCCATCTCAGTAACTAATACTGATGGAGCTACTATTTTTCTTAGATTTCAGTTTCTCCACGACTGAACATGCCTCCTTAAAATTGCAATAGTTTCCTGTATATTTAAGGACCGAATAGCCTGCCTTAGATATTATTATATAGGTTTATAGGTTCGATGGAGCAATATTTTTGCGGGTAATTTTCCCAAAGAACTTCCCTATTGAAACAATTCATAAGTCACTCCCTCTTCCCCCCATTTGTGCTGGGACCCAACACAAGTTCCATCTTTTAATTCTTATTTTCTCTTCTCAAACCTATTAGTCAATTCCTTCTCCTTACTAGACTTTTAAGGAATCCACCTTTCCACAAACTTTGGCTTTTCCAGTACAGCACTGCTATGTAACAATCTTGTGACAACTAGAGAATTTAATATTGTTGTTATTCATAAATCATAGGCTATCCAGTCAAAATAATATTTGGTATCTCTACATACACCGCTTCTACACAATCTTGAAAAGTTTATATCAATTAAGGTCCTTGTGTACTCAGTAAACTAGACCAGATGTTGGACCTTCAAATTGAGCTGCATAAACATCTCTCCCCTTCATTACTCATTGTCATACTCCTTGGTTTGTCCATAAAATAAATGTTATGAACTCCTGATTCAAGATGTACATCTTAGCCCTTCCAAAATATTTTTAAACCTTGCTTTTGTTTACTTTTGGAACTTATGACAGGTATCGTTTGAAAGGTATCGTACTCATCTATTAACTTCTTCAACTTGGTCACCTGTAAAATATGACACCATGACCACTTTTCTCCCACTTATCATATAATCATCACACAAGTGCAACCATTTGTGCTATGGGAATTTATCTTCTATGAGATTAACCTATGTTGAATGATCATATCTTTTAGCTATTGTAGCTTCTTCAAGTTTATCACTTAAGGTAAAATGAACAGCTTTATTTGACTAATCCATGATCATTTGATTCCATCCCATTACTCGCATGTGTCACAGCCAATGTCTTTCTGATTCCCCCTCTTGAATAACTTTTTGTATTTCAGTTTCATTTATTGTCACTTCATTTATTCATGTCCATTCCCTCATTACTATGACATTACCCTTGGGGAAGATCAAAATACTTCTTTCAATTAGTGAGGCAAAGAGATTAGAGAATCAATGATGAGAAGCAAATTTGATTTCTAGATCAAATAAATGAATCAAGGTGGTTTTATCTAACATACACATCATTCATAGGCTTATAAACATTAAATATGCATAAACTTGTCCGGTCTCTTTAGTATGTTAAGCAGAATTAATAAGGCCTTAGAGTTAAGCTATTTTACTGGATAAATATTCCAACTGTTGGTTGATGAATTGTTAGACAAGATAATTAAGTTAATGATGAAATACAAGAAAATTCGGGTGCATAACATAATAATTTGATTCTTTTTCCGACTTAGCTAGGGCTGGAATATATGATTCAAACTTTCACTAATCAGGAGGAATCTCTCCTTATTTTTGCAGTATTTAATTTGTTATTTCCTTTACAATGTTGAAATATCTATAAAATGGGCAAGAAATACAAGCTCATATATCACAAGCATTTTTCTTTTGTTAAGATTTTTTCCTTCTGAAAAGAAAAGTATGCGATCTAACAATTGCCTAGCTGTTGTTACTTTCCCTCAGCAGGATCTAACCCCACTTGCATGTTTTAACTCACTTTTCAATTTCCTTTTTTCTCAAAGGTGACTGTGGCTGGTTATAATCACAAATTGAAGACTTTGTTGGAAACTGTCATTGGAAAAATTGCAAAATTTTATGTGAATCCTGACAGGTTTTCTGTGATTAAGGTAATAATTTAGTGTTATCTTCTAACAATACAATACTTTAAACATGTTTCTATACTAAACTGGTTTTGATACTAAACTGGCTTTGGGTCTTAGATCCTTCTAAATATGTTTCTGTACTACTCAGAAATTGAAATTTTCCATTTTTCCAGACATAAAATATCACATAATTCTTTTCTGTCCTCTTTGATTTTTGAGCAATTATCTGTTAATATTTGCCTTGAATCGCATAGGATCTAAGGTGATTTCCTTTCTTCCAGCCACGGATAGAAAGATCTGAGAATTTGAATGAACATCTCTACTACAGAAATTTGTTATTGACAGACAATATATTCTTTTATCAGGAAAAATTAACAAAGGAGTATGAAAATCTCAAGTTTCAACAACCCTACCAGCAAGCTATATATTATTGCTCACTACTGCTATCGGAAGAGAAATGGCCTTGGATGGAAAAACTAGAAATTCTTCCTCATCTTCAAGCTGAAGATCTTGCAAAATTTACTCCAATGTTGCTGTCAAGGGCCTTCCTGGAGTGCTATGTAGCAGGTGTCTTAGTCTTCATTGCTTTTTTGAAATTGGATTAGTATGATTCCTGTCTTTAATGTTGTTTCATTTCAGGTAACATTGAATGCAGTGAGGCAGAGTCAATTACTCAATATGTTGAAGATGTTTTCTTCAAGGGTCCAAACCCCATATGCCAACCTTTATTTCCATCTCAGCATTTGACTAATAGGATTGTCAAGCTTGAAAGAGGTTCAAGTTATTTCTACCCTATCCAAGGCCTAAATCCAACCAATGAGAACTCTGCTCTAGTGCATTATATTCAGGTAACTACATTCGTTAATAACAGTCTGTTCTGGTTCTATCAGTTTGCTCTGTCTTCCTTATTAGAAACCATTTTGTTTATTTAAGATTTTGTTATATACAAATTTTATGTGGAGTTTATGAGAGAGATAATAATGGCATATATTTTTTTTCATGATTTCTGAAGGTTAGATATGTCTTTTCTTTCTTTTTCTCTCTACAATATTAATAACTTCTTGGTTCTGGTGGTCCTATTATTGTTCACATTTTGCTGATATTTTATTAAAGGAATTAATGCGTCAATATATATTAACAATAAAAAGTGATTAGAGAACTAGTACTATGTTAAAAGCTTGAGGTTTTATTCTCTTTGATTTGGCCCTTACCTGTAGCCCCGGACAAATTTAATGGTACTCGATGAGAGGATTACCATTTTTGATTGAGACGTTATCCTGTGGAGTTTTTAAGGGGGTGAATCAGAAATTTTTCCCACAATGTTGTGTTCGTCCTGTCCGAGCCTACCTGCAAGAAAGGAATTTTCTTTTCCTTTTTCCTCCTTTTCCTCTTGTTACATATGATGGTTTATCTGGGCATAGTTTACTTGGTGTACTCCACTTGAATTTCAAAATGGTGATCACTTATATATAAAGAAAAATCTGGAATGAGGCTGCTTGCTGAAATCACTTCTACTAAATTCATAGTTTCTGAAATCATTTATTCCTATGAAATTTATCAGATCATTGGAATTAAATAAAAAATTAATTTTTGATGGAGATTTGATGCAGTTGCTGAATCCATTAATCTAATTATCTAGGTTCATCAAGATGAATTTATGCTGAACGTAAAACTTCAGCTTTTTACTCTTATTGCAAAGCAAGCAGCCTTTCACCAGTTGAGAACAGTTGAACAACTTGGGTACATTACTGTTCTCAAAGAGAGGTACGCAAAATTTTATTGGCTAAACATTTCATTAAACTTCGATACCTACAATATAATTGAAACTTATCAAACTGTGCAGGAGTGATTATGGCATTCATGGAGTACACTTTATCATTCAATCCACAGTAAAGGTATGCATCAATTTTTTTGTGTGAATTTTGGTTGTAGTATATGTTGATACTGGTAACGGGACAGGGTCCTGGACATGTTGATTTGAGCGTCGAGGCATTCCTCAAGATGTTTGCAAATAAAATTTATGAGATGACTGATGATGAATTCAAGGTGAGATCATAGATAAATAGTTATATAGTAGATTGACAATATTCTCTACATGTGTATTTGGACTTATTTTAATTACAGGAGGGATCGCAATTTTGCACACAGCATTGTTGAACAACATGAATTTTACAAAGGATATCCATCTATGTCAGAACATAAACATGCCTCACCTGACTCAGTTTAGAGAGAAATCATTTAGTGTCTATTTTGTGTCCTCTTATAACCCAAAATAATAGGGGTGAGCAAACCGAACCAAACCGATTAGTATGGTTCAAAAGATATAAACTCGAATTGAGTTTCAGTTCGGTTAATTTTTATTCCAAAAAATTTAGTTAAAATCGAACCGGCTGAACTTTTGAGAATATATATTAAAATATATTTATATCATATACTGTCATTAAATATATATAATATTATTTTTTAATTTTTTGATATTAAATATAGTACTATATATATTTTCAAATATATATAATATTCAGATTTTTTAGGTATTAAATATATGTAATTGATGAAATTTAGGCTTAAATTTAGAAAAAAAAAAAAAAAAAAAAAAGAAACTCAGTAAGAAATCAGAACTGACCAACCTTACTGAACCAATAAGTTCGATTCACTTTTAGTAAAAAATCAATTTGGTTCTATGAGAAATGAATCTCACATTGAATAATAACAAAATATAAAAATGATTTATAAGTGAGTAGGTGTTATACCTAATACAATCCAATTGGTTTTCTATAAGTGGGTCCAACATTTATCCATTTATAAACTCACGTATGTATAAGCTTATGAACTTTAATATAGTATCAGAATTTCATGCACAAACATGTTAGATCCTGGAAACCATGTTTAAGCTCCCCTGTTGTTGTACTGATGATGATGCCAATATGGACCGAAGCTTACAAGTGGATTCCAACACTTATCCACTTATAAGCCCATATATGTATGGGCATGGACTTTAATATGTTCGATTAGGTAAAAATATTGATTTCGATTTTTTAGTTCGGTGCAAAACAAATATGACTACCTACACATACTTGATCTACAACCTAAATTGCCAGCTGGCCCCCACCCCTTGCTTGACATTAGTCCTTTTTTTTTCCATGAGGTCGAGCGATGAGTAGGGAGAAAACTCTAAAATTTCCTCTTAATGGCTCAGTCTAATTGGATCATACGCTCTAGTGACTGCTTAGCATTATTAATAATTCATTGTTATCACATCAATTTGTTTTGAGGCTTCATGGTTGCAACAGGGTCGTTGTGGTGAATTATCACCAAATTGTAGATCTTGAAATGGGGCCATTGCCACCATTCATTTTACATTACTGATAAACTGGCAGTTGTGCAGAGCAATGTTAAGGCTTTGACTGATACGAAACTTGAAAAGCACAAGAATATATGGGAAGAATCTGAGTTTTATTGGCAAGAGATTTCTGTTGGGACTCTCAAGTTTGACCGCAGAGAATGTGAGGTATGAATATGATTTATTAATGTTGTAATTATTACTATGCATACCCTACTAAACCCCAAAGCCAAGAGCATGATGCAATTTATCTTTATGAATGGCATTAAAACAGGTTGCAGCGCTAAGGCAACTTACTAAACAAGAATTCATAGATTTCTTCGACAAATATATAAGAATTGGTGCACCTAACAAAAGGACATTGAGTATATGGGTATTTGGGAGCCTACATTCGCTCGAGTCTGCATCTGATGGAGGAGAGCTAGCTCAACATGAGAAGGTTCAGATAGACGATATTTTTAGTTTCAGAAGATCCCAATCTCTTTACAGTTCATTCAAAGGACGATTTGGTCACACAAATTTGTAATTTGTAATGACAAATTTCAAAACCATAGACGAAGAACCTGCTATTACACATAGATAAATTATGGCTTGAAGCATATATGTTAGAAGCCAGCATCATCAAAGTGATCTTCAGGGTTTTCTTTGGGTTTGTAATAACTGTGTATCTTATTATAAATAATTAAACAAGAAATAATTAAATCCCACAATATTCATCTAGTTATGGTACATATAATCCCAAGTAAAATTCACGCAAAGAGTAAAAAGAAACACCTTTTCATTGTTGGCCTCTGTAAAATAGATTGATGAGACTGATTTTGTTTGGACATTAGCCGGTATCCTCTGTGTAGTGTGATATCAGTTGTACTAATTTGAGCTTCATGCCTTTTAATGGAATGATAGCAAATTTTTTCGGGGGCCCAAAAAAAAAAAAAAAAAAAAAAGATCATTCAGATGAACATAAGAGTTAGATTAATTTATTTGAAGAAGAAGACCATTTGAATAGCTTGTGACAAAAAGTAATAACAAAAAAAAGAGAGAAGTTTAGAGGGAAGAATATTTAGCAACTAATAAAGTGAGGCTCACATCTTATTATAAAATTTCTAAAAATATCAATTTTGCCATTCAACATATCTAATAAGTTTTTTAGTATAATGTGTTATTCTCTCCATTATGAGAAAAGTGGTTATTAAAAAAGTTAGTTTTGTTTATAATAAGTGGTCATTTAGTAATCTAATAAAAAAAATAATAAAATGGCTAATTTATCCTTTCATTTCTCAAGTATGAGAGATATTTTCTTAATTTATACTGCAATTAATAGAGGTTTTTTTGACAATTTATAATAAAATTATTACTATCTTAAAAATAGTGATTTTTTCTTAATTGTCACTTTTTACAGAATGGAGGGAATAAGTGGTATCAAAATAGAAAAAAAAAAAAAAGTTGTTGGCTTTGTGTTTATGTTGAGTTATATGAACCAATGTAAATTTGCCTTGACATCTACAAAAAAATTTGTAATTTCTCACTTCCCTTGACAGGTAATGTAGAAATCCAATAGCATCTAAAAATTAATTTGTTTAAATTTAGGAATTTAATGAGCTTTTGGAAAGAAAATAGCATGCAATGAGTTAATAACTTGAGCTAAAAAAAATTTACATTAGATTTGAAAATATTGGCATTTACAGGAATTGAAGAACTTGAAAATTATCCATTTGTTGGAAAAATAAATACGGAAAATAAGTTTGCTGTGAAAAATATTGAAATTGGTCTTGAATTGGAATTTGGTTGATTGGTTTTATTTGATGATTGATTGTTGCCTTTATGTAACTTCAATTTCAGCTGTTTATACTTATTCGAAGTAATTGTCTAAGCACTACCAGTACCGTGCCATGTAACTGCCGCCTTCTCATTTAGAATCCTGCTTTACTGGGTATGTGAGGAGCCATTGCATTTGGAGAGTATCACATTTGTGGGAATGCGGGGACCTCTTATAAATGCAAGGGATTTTTACATAAATATTTTTAAAAAAAACTAAAAAATAACAAAAACACCATCTAAAATTTTCTTTTATAGAAATTACGTTTTTCTGTTTATATATATATATATATATATATATATATATATATATAGGCCATTTTCAAGTAAGCTAATTTGACATATTGTTTTCTTTCTTTCTTTACACACAGAACTCTTAATACTTGAATATGATGATTCAAGTTGACCCTTAACAATGTACACACAATAATAATTATTTATTTAATTGATTCACACTTAATTAATTTTATTATAAACTATCATTAACATTTTCTATTTACTTTTTTTATAAGAAAAATTAAATATAATAAGTATACGTTTTATTCTCCTAAAATATAACATTATATGTATAAAATATTCTCTTGAAGAATTAATGTTTATTCTATTATTATTATTATAGAAAACTTTATTCTCTTAAGAAAACTTTATTCTCTGATATATCACTATATTATTCTAAAAATGGATTTTTAGATAGTTTAGTTTTTTAATTACTTTGTAAAATAGATTTTTGCTGTTAAAGTTAGAAAACTTATAGAAGAAGCAAAAAAGGGAAGAAAAGGAAATCTTCATATTGGTTTTTCTCAAGAAAAAGAAATCTTCATATTGGTTTTTCTCTATAGATAACCATAGAAATTTTTTCAACTAGCTATTTTTAGACAAACTGAGTAGTAGTATTTTTTACACTACATCACCAACTTCTTAGCAATGAAAACTTCCTAATAAATATAAAAACATATAAAATGCTAGTATTGTAAAATCCATAGCAATTATGTCATAGGAAGAATGCAACATGCGTAAGTACGGTTATGCCTAATTGACACATGTCTAAATAGATATTTTTCAAAACTTGAATTTTTGACATGTGGTGATTAATTAGATAATTAGTCTTCACTATCCAATATGTTTTTGGTTTTTTTGTGTCATTCTCTTTAAGAATTTACAACTTGGCAACTTCTTAGCCTTTTAGATCAACACTTGCATTACAAACATTTAAGCAATATACAGAGAAATCTTTTTTTTATTATTATTTTTTTAAAGTATAGTGTATTAATGTCAATGATGGTAGAGATGGATTTTGAAGGTCAAAATCCAATCTAGTGGCTAAAGAAATTTAAATGAATAATATTTTCCTATAGATGTCAATTGGATTTTTTGGATTTTTTTTTTTGTTAATTAGCTCCATGAGAGAGAATTTAGAATTGTATATCAATTGTCAATCTTAAACCCTAAAGCCTAAATATATATGTATACCATAAATTGGTACATTTTAAGAATATGTTTGGTACCTGCAACTATTTTATATTTATACATATTGCAACTATGGAAAAAGAAAATAAAGTAAAAGTGAATGGTACACGTATACCCTAAATTGGTAATTTTTTGGTATATTTTTAGTATCTATAACTACTTTATATTTATATAGATTGCAAATGTGAAAAACTTTAAAAAGTAAAGTAAAAGTAAATGGTATACCTATACATAAATTAGTATACTTTAAGTATATGTTTGGTATATGCAACTACTTTATATTTATACATATTGCAAATATGAAAAATAAATTCAAGTAAATATAAATGGTATATCTATTCCATAAATTGGTATGCTTTTGGTATATTTTTTTTATATCTCCAACTACTTTATATTTTATATAGATTGCAAATAGGAAAAAGAAAATAAAGTAAATGGTATACGTATACCATAAATTGGTATACTTTTAGTATATTTTTGGTATCTGCAACTATTTTATATTTATATATATTGGGACAAAGTAAAAAGATAGATAGTAAACGTATATGTATAATATAATTTGATATATGTTAAGTATATGTTTGGTATCTGCAACTACTTTATGTTTATACAGATTAAAAATATAAAAAATTAAAAAAGATAAAACAACAATTAATGGTATACGTATACCATAAATTGGTACATGTTTAGTAGATTTTTGGTATCTGCAATTACTTTATATTTATACAGATTGAAAATATGAACAAATTAAAATGATAAACAGTAAATGGTATATGTATACCATTAATTGGTATATGTTTAATACATGTTTGGTGTCTGCAACTATTTTATATTTATACATATTGGAATCCTAAAACCCTAAACCTTAAAACTCTAAACTCTAAACCCTAAAACCTTAACCCTTAAAAAATGTATGATATCATATATTTTTAACAAAAATATTATACATATTTTTTTAATAATATTGAAGAACGAGTTTTACATTAACAATCATTATAATTGGTCACCTAATTTCAAATTATAACAAAACTTTAGTATGTTAATTTTTAGTTACTCAACTTCAAAATTATTGGAAATGGCCAATAAGCCAGTCACCTGGTTGTTGAAATGCTTATTGAAATGACAATTAAAATGAATTGATATTTGGTACCAACAATGAGAAATACATGAAAAAAGTTGATTTCTTCAAAATTAAAATAAGATAAATTATAAAAATTCAAATGACAACTATGACTATTATTCATGGCTTAAGTAGGGATCCTTTGGAATGGTGTATATAAATACATCTGAATAATGTAAAGGGAATGGACTAGTAGTATAGTCTTCTTCAATTATTGACACAGAGTAGTAGTATAATCTTTTTCAATTATTCACATAGAGTAGTAATCAAAAGAAATTTGTATTTTAATTTAGATTTGAAATGAGGCAATGCAACTGTATATGCTGTAGTTTAGCTAAAAAAAAAAAATATGTATGCAGTAGGTAGAAAGATAAAGAAAATATATTGACTAAATGCCATGTGCTATCTGGCAAAAAAAAAAAAAAGATTGAATGCCTTGCATTTAGTATATTGATTAATGAATGCCATATGTTTAGATTGATGAGTTTGCCACCCCAAAATGTAATGCCATGTGTCCACTCATGTCTATGGCAAGAAAAGAAAAACATAAAACAACAATGAGAATGAAGCCTAACTGCATGAAAAGCAAAAGCGTATAAAAATAGAAATATTAGCATCCAATTTTAAGGAAAAAGAAGTGGGACTAAAATTGTAATTAAAAAATAAAAAGGGTATAAGGTGTAATTTCCTCTACATGCAGAGTCACGTCCAATATCAAGTCCATCACGTGCCAGCGTCATTTCTAATCAACTTAACTAGCTATTTAATGAACAAATAAATTAATTAAAATATGTAATTAAATTAATTTACTTGGACCAGGCTTTAACTAATTTAAATGAATTGGACATAATTTTACTAGATTGGACTTATAACCTTAATGAATTAGGCCGAAAAATATATGATGCAAATAAAGGCAATAAAAGAAGGTGAAAAGGAGAATCTCTTGAAACAAAACCCATCTTCTTATTGAAATCCTTGTAGTCTCAATTAGAAAATAAAATCAAAATCCATTTTTAAAGATATAATAATTTAGATGTGTTTAAACTTTTTTTCTTTATTTAGCCAGCATGAGGTTCGTTGTCTGAAAGAAGAACCAGAGAATGAAAAACTTGCAGAGGAGAAAGTTTACAACAAGTTTCTTTCTTATCAGGAGAAACTTTTGTCTTTAGTGCTTTGTCTTGCCAACAAGTTTCATTCTTATTAGGAGGAGTTTTGGCTGTAATCTAAAGCAAGTACCCTGGGCAAGACTTCAACTTTATAGAGGAGGTCTATCCAAATGAAGAAGAAGTTATCAATATTGAACTTCTCTCTCCTCCAGTAGTGGGTGATCCTTTTACCAATGAGTAGCTTCTAAATGTAATCCTTCTCTATCAATTATTGATTACGGCATTGGGAATGTAGAAGGAAAAAATGATAAACAATAAATTATTTATTTTATTTTATATGTATTATTTTTTTTTTTGTAAACAATTTTATTTAAGTTTATTGAATGCTTAACTCTAACGTATTTTCTTTTATTCATGCACACATTTGTCCCTCCAGTTCTTTGCTGAATTGGTAGCTTGACTTATAAGAACCTTGGGCAAATCTATCCCTCCTTTTAAGATTCTACAATTTTAATCTTTAAAGGAAATCTTGGAGGAACGTGTTCGTTTGCCTATCTCTTGGAGACTCACAATTGCTAATTGCTTTATAGATCTTTGGGCAATCTTGCTAGGGTAACTTAATTTTTTAGGAAGTCTTAGGTGATCCTATAGTTTGCCTATTCCTCGGAGACTAACTTTAAAGCTTTAGGGAATCTTGGGCAAACCTGAAATTCGCCTATCTTGTGGTAGTTTTAAATCCTTTTGGGGAGTATTGAGTGAATCTGTAGTTTATCTATCCCACACCAACTAATTTTAAATTATTTCAGGAAATTTTAGATGAACCTATAGTTTGCCTATCTTATAGCAACTACTTTTAAATTATTTTAAAGAATCTTGGGTGAAACTTATCTCATGGGGACTAATTTTAAATTATTTTAGAAAATCTTGGGTGAACTTATAGTTTGCCTATTCCATGGTGACTACTTTTAAATTATTCTAGGAAATCTTGGGCAAACTTCTAGTTCGCCTATCCCATGTTGACTAATTTTAAATTATTTTAGGGAATCTTGGGTGAATCTCTAGTTCACCTATCTCATGGTAATTGTTAAGGGAGATAGTATTCTTACTGGAGGTGAATGTTAACTTTTCTTAATAATCTGATCATAAGTGGTGAATTGGTGACCTCCTGAATCATCTTTATTAATTACTTGGAGGAAAAAAAAAGAAAAGAAACACAAGATTATGTAAATATTAAATACAACATAGAAAGTTGTAAAAGAAAAATTGTTTACTAATAGCAAGCCCTTAAGTTATCAAAATTCCATGTCCAAGAAATAGCTTGCCTTAGCAATCTTCTAACTTGTATGCTCCTAATCCAACAACACTGACGATTGATAAGTGCTTAATTGACTTCATTTTACCCCTTGCTTGTATTTTATCCTTAAATTGAGTTTGATTTGTTTATTTAAGTATTTTTCCAGAATTCTTTTATGTTTTAGGAGCCATGGATTGATTTATCAAGAAACTATGAAGCCAAGGAGCAAAAATTGAAGAAAACGGGTAAAGTATTGAAGATCATCCTTGTCCCATAGCCAGAACCACGCTCGTGGGGTTGGGCGTGGCCTAAGGAATCAGGGTAGTAGCTTGACATGGGGTAAGCCACTACCTAACCCATGCCTATGCCAAACCCTATACATAAATCAAACTGTGCTCGCAGGATGACTCGCAGCTGTGGCGTTGGTTGTGCAAGGCTACAGAGGTCCGATAATTTTGAACACCTTATAGTATTTTGAGCATAAATTAAGCTATAGAGGTCTAATTAAGGTGGATTAGGTACCGTTGGTAAGCTAAGAAAAAGAGCTACAAATGTTAAGAAGACTAGAAATTCTAATTCCTTCATTTTCTGACCCAAAATTGGCATGCAATCTAGATATTGTATCTTAGTTGTGCTGACATGGCAAAAAATGACCAATCCATGCTTGACACGAATCCAAACCCTAATGAGCCTCAAAGCACTATAAAAGGACACAATTTACATCAAAAAAATGGAGCTTTCTCCTGGGCTTTTAATAGTTTCCCTTATAAAAGGGCAAGGGGGAGCTTTGTGCATAATTTTCATGGTGAAGATCCAATAAGCTATAGATTTTGAAGATGAATGAAGATCAAAGTAGGGATTTCTCATTGTCCATAGATTGTTTGAGTTTCCTTTACCTTATCTTATATTCTTTATTTCAATTCTCTGATATGAACTAATTTGTTATTTATCTAGATAAAGATGAACCCTAGTTTTTAATTGTATGAATTGAATAATTTGTTTTGAATCAATTTATCTTTGGATTGTTTTATTTTCATGATTTATGATATTTATTCTGATTGGTAATTATTGGTTTGTTGATTAGATATTATTTCTATATTGGATGAGTAAAGATACCTTGATATAGATAGATCACTCATGGGAATAGAGAATTGATTAGGATGCTAGAGATAGACTTACAAGACTTCTTTGGATGTTAATCTCTTGAATTTAATGTTGCTCCTATTTGATTATAGGTTGAGAAGAGATTCCTTATAATACTTAGAAAGTTAGGGATTTAATCACTTGACAAAGGTTTCTATCTAATTTAGTGAGAGTCCAATTCAATTCATTGTTTGAATGATTCATACTATTGTTCTTAACATGCATAAGAGGCTAGGGGAATTCAATATCTAGATGAACTTCGCTATTGATTTTCTATCATTTATCCTTTATTGCTTTCATAGATTAGTTTTAAATAGTTTAGTTTAATTAATCTTGAATTTGGTTCAATTAGACAATAGTTTAAGTTTGAGCTAGTACTTGTATCGATATCTCTGTGGATCGACCTTGTTACTGCTATACTACCTAAACGATAAGTGTACTTGCCTAGAGCCAGGGTAGAATTAGTTATTGAGAAACTCCCAGTGTTGCAAAATGCCAGTCAAGTTTTTGGCGCCGTTGCTGGGGACACTTGTATATAATATTAGCAATATGATGGAGACTATTGATCTAGGTTTTATTTTTATGTCTGTTTGTTTTCATATGTTTTTATTTGTTTATTCTATTTTACGTTTTTGTTTCTTTTGAGTTTTTGTGTTTCAGAAAAAAAAAAATCTCCAAGGCTGAATGGAATTATCATCAGTGGGGTTCTTGCCTATATCAAGAATGGGGATATCAGGGAGATCAGTATCCCTATCAAACTGATTTCTAAGCAGAATATAAATGGGGAGCACCACAAAAAAAGTCATCCCTCGAGCTTATGTTGGAAAGATTCACGTGGTCTTCGGAGAATTAGGCCAAGGAAGTGGAGAGCAGTAGTAACAATACATCAGGAGCTAGCTTCCCAACTCAGTTTGAAGTAGACATCACATTGGAGGATGATGAGCATGCACAAAAGGAGCAGAGGTTAGAAGCGATATTTGTGACATTAGTATCAGCAACGGATAAAAGATTTCAGAGTATTAAAACAACTCTAGAGAACCAACAAGCATCTCTTCACAACCTAGAAATTCAAGTTGGGCAGATTTTGGAGTTTCTAAGTGCTCAACTAGAAGATAACTTGCCAAGCTATGCTTACCCCATTCTGATAGAACAACAAGGGACCACTACCACAGCTTAGTTGTGGAATGACGATAATGATGAAGAAGAAAATAGTAAGGATAATTTAGGGTTGCTGCACACATAATTTGATGATTGCTTAAGTGAGCAACCCCAAATCCAGCAATGGGACATGAATGGAGTGGAGTTAAGTGTTAAAGAACTCTTTTCTGATGATAGTAAGCTATGAGAGAGCATAGAGGGGGAAGCTATGTATGCTAAAAATCACATCACCCTTATCATTCCAACCCTCCCACTTTTTGAAAAGAACGACAATAGTCCACCCATAATCCAAAATACCCACCCTTCCCATGCTCAATCTCTTAGGAGCTCAGCTAGCAATCCCCACAACAAGTCAATGAGTAAAGCTCTTCAACAATAGTTCTATAACTTGCAAGCTCAAATTTGCACGAAATGGAGAACTAAAACTATTTATTTTTGCTAAAAGTAGGCTATGCAAAGGCCAAAACCTTTGCTTACTCTTCTTTATCTCAATTTATAGAGGTAGACAGCACAAGGAAACCTCCAAGCCATTGGTGGAGGATGCATAATGATAACATCCGGCTAATACGACGTTAAATAAGCACTGAATGGGAGACAACCCGTTGATGGTATTTATTTTTATTTATTTATTTATTTTTATTATTATTTCTGTTTTATTTTTATTTTCTCTCTGTTTTGTTTTGTTTTTATTTATTTATTTTTTACTTTGAATGGATCTTATAGTTTCTTTTTAGTTCAATCTCTTTGTATGTAGGATAGATTTGACCATGGCTACATCTGACTGGAAGGAACACCATAATAAATTCATATGGGACATCATTTAGGGTAGTTAATTCTCTCTTTTACTTTTTTATTTTACTTGTTTATAACACATTGGGGACAATGTGTAACTTAAGTATGGGGGAGAGGTGTTTTATTTAGCCCTATCTTTTATTGAATCTTGCATTTATGTGAATTGAGTTGTGGTGATAGTTTGATTTGAAATTAACTCTCTCTAGTGATAAATTGATCTAATTTTGGTATAACAATGACTTGTTGAAGTGTGGCTTGATTGAATTGATCATGTGTTAAGGATTGAATGTGGTGATCATGATTAGGGAATTTATTTTTTGCAAATTTTTACATGCCTAAAATTTAAAACTTTAGTTACACTTTTTGAGCTTATTTTATTTCACTGTTACTTTTGTTCTAGTTTAGTAGAAATGCTTAATAACTTAGGTAGCTTGACTATTTTTCTTGAAAAAAAAAAAGAAAAAAAAACATAAGTATATAAAAAAAAAGATTGTGCAAAGGAGCTTTAAAAATGTTTACATATTCCACTGTTCTTGACTATTTTAAACACAAAGAGTTGAGATTATAAATAGTGCTAGTAGCCATTTGAGTGTCTGATTCTAGTTGAGTAACTGGAAGGCAGCACCACAAGTGTTTGCACTTGTGTAAAAAGGCTAGTATGACGATTCAAACAAGCTGGTCTCTTTAAGTAATTGAAAAGAAAACATGAAAATAAAATGCATGATCAAATTATGAAAGTGAATGAAAAGTCAAGGGAATTGTCAGGCACCTAAGAGAAAAATCTTTGTAAATTTATTTTTCTTGAATTTTTGTCTCAGTTGAATTGTTTACTCAAACTTATAACTTTAGAATTTAGGTTTCAGGTTTTTGTGATTTATTTTAAAGATTTCTTGATTTGACTACCATGTTTGAGAATTGGCATTTGATTGAGGATATCGAGCCTTGTGATTCTTTGACTAGAGAGGGTAGATTTTATCTTTTACTGTGAGACTTCACCCGAGTACTGGTTCGATCCGCCAAGGAATTGAAATGCTCTTTGGGAGAAACTCCACGATTGGAACTCGCTATGAGTTCAAAAAATTGATTTATGTAATTTGGAAGTTGTGAAAGTGAGTCACCACTTTAATTTACTTATTTTAATTAGAACAATTAAAGAAAACCCAAATTGATTGACTCCAAAAATATTTTGATTTTATCCCAATGGAAAAGCACTAACCTGTAAGTGACCAAAAAGAGCTCGGGGATCAGGTTTTGGTAATTACACAATTGGAAAAATATGATTCTCTTCAGTTTTGCTAATATTGTAAAATAACTCTTAAAAAGAAATTTTCATGTATGTATGAACATGAATAAAATGATGCATGAAACATATATGAATGACAAGATAGAGTGACAATTATAGATAAACAAGCAAAAATAAATCCTACTTAATTATTACAAAGCCAAATCGATTAAAATGAAAAGGATCTTTCCTCTAGCCCTTATAGGTACTAGGAAAAGCACACATTCCTTAACCAAGTTAATACAGAATTAGAAATAAAGGATCAATATAAATAAATCAAAGTAAAAGGGAAAAATGTTAATAAAATTTTTTTGGAGTTGATACCTTTTCAGAATGGTAGCCTACGTATCCTGTTAAATAGGAATCAAACCCTACGCAGTTCTTCCTTCTTGCGAATGAGGGGTTCTGGAAAAAAGTATTGGTTTATTTATTAATTTAATTATGATTTTTAAATTAATAAATTTTAAATCTTTTCTGTTCTAGACCTAAAGAGAATTCTAAATCTGAGTTTAGAATTTTGAAAATGGACAAAAGGAATTGTACCTTTGCTTTCCTTGATTTTCGGATGAACGGAGTGAGCTTAACTCCGGATCTAAACTCCACTTTGGATTTAGGACTCTGAAGTTGAATCTTAAATAGCAAAAGGTTAGCAAAATAGTGTAATAAATGCAAATTAAAAGAATTTGAAAAGACAGATTTTAGTATCAAATTTCAAACAAAATTTTAGCACAATTTGTAGAGCAATATAGGAGAGTTTTTGCATTGGAATTCCCTCCAAATAAGCTGGAGGGAGGCTCTATTTATAGAGCTGCTGAAGAGGATACCGGCGGCGGCACCCGTAGCGCGCTGGTCCGCCAAAGTGCTGCCCTTGACGCCGGCAGGCTAGGCATGCCTCCCTGCCACCGGCATGTCGGCCAAAGTGGTGGCGTGCCGCCAAACAACTAGTCCAACTTGTTTTCGTACATTTTTTGTCATTTCTAGTCCTTTTCATATTCGATTGGAGTTTGGTTTGATTCTATGAGTTTGTAACTGAAAAGCAGTTGACTGGAGGTGAAAGATTCAGGAAATTTATTTTTCAACAAGGTGCTACCCTACACTCTGCAAGAGGCGCTGCCCCCTTGACCCCTACCCACTAATCGGCTAGTGGGACCGCCGTATGCGTAGCATACTATTCTTAGTAGGTGTCAAGCTGTAGCCAGATCATAAGTGTGCAAATTTGAGAGTTCACATTTACTGTTGTTATAATTTAATTTTTTTGAGGACAAGCAAATACTCAAGTGTGGGGGAATTTGATAAATGCTAAATTGACTACATTTTACCCCTTGTTCTTAATGTATTTTATCCTTAAATTGAGTTTGATTTATTTGTTTAAGTGTTTTTCTAGAATTCTTTTATGTTTTAAGAGCCATGGATCGATTTATCAAGAAATTACGAAGCCAATGAGCGAAAACAAAAGAAAATGGGCAAAGTATTAAAGATCATCCCTGTCCCACGCCCGTGGGGTTGGGCGTGGCCTAAGGAATCAGAGGCAATAGCCTGACACGAGATGAGCCACAGCCTAACCCACGCCTATGCTAGACCCTAGACATAAATCAAACCGTGTTCACAGGATGGCTCACGGCCATGTAAGGCTACAAAGATCCAATAACTTTGAATACCTTACAGTATTTTGAGCATAACTTAATCTATAGAGATTTAATTAAGGTGGTTTAGGACCATTGGTAAACTAAGAGAAAGAGCTACAAATGTTAAAGACCAAAATTCTAATTCCTTCATTTTCTGACCCAAAATTGGCATGCAATCCAAACATTATATCTTGGCACTTAACTTAGCTGTGCTGATATGGCAAAAATTGGCCAATCCATACTTGACACCAATCTAAACCCTAATATACCTCAAAGCACTATAAAAAGACATAATTTACATCAAAAAAGGGGAGCCTTCCCCTGGGCTTTTAATAGCCACCTTTACAAAAGTGTGAGGGGGAGTTTTGTGCAGAATTTTCATGGTGAAGATTTAATAAACTGCAGATTTTGAAGAGGAATGAAGATCAAAGCAGGGATTTCTCATTATCCATGGATTGTTTGAGTTTCCTTTACCTTCTCTTGTATTCTTTATTTCAATTCTCTGATATGAACTAATTTGTTATTTATCTAGATAAAGATGAACCCTAGCTCTTAATTATATGAATTGAATAATTTGTTTTGAATCAATTTATTTTTGGATTGCTTTATTTTCATGATTTATGATATTTATTTTGATTGGTAATTACCGGTTTATTGATTAGATATTATTTCTATATTGGATGAGTAGAGATACCCTAATATAGATAGATCACTCATGGGAATAGAAAATTGATTAGGGTGCTAGAGATAGACCTACAAGACTTCTTTGGATGTTAATCTCTTGAATTTAATATTGTTCTTATTTGATTATAGGTTGAGAAGAGATTCCCCTATAATACTTAGAAAGTTAGGGATTTAATCACTTGACAAAGGTTTCTATCTAATTTAGTGAGAGTCCAATTCAATTCATTGTTTGAATGATTCATACCATTGTTCTTGACATGCATGTGAGTCTAGGGGAATTCAATATCTAGATGAACTTCACTATTGATTTTCTATCATCTAGCCTTTATTGCTTTCATAGATTAGTTTTAAATAGTTTAGTTTAATTAATCTTGAATTTGGTTCAACTAGACAATAGTTTAAGTTTGAGCTAGTACTTGTATCGGTGTCTTTATGGATCGACCTCATTACTGCTATACTACCTAAATGATAGGTGCATTTGCCTAAAGCTAGGGTAGAATTAGTTGTCGAGCTATTATAAATGTAAAACTCTTGGGGTTGCAAAACGCTAATCAATGATCATAAATGGGCCTTCCTAATTAGGTTGCAACTTTCCTACTCTTGTATTACCCTTGGCGATCTTTGCCTTTCTTAGGACTAAAATCCCCTTCTCAAAAAATTATTTCCTTCACCTAATGATTGTGAAATCGAACCGTTCATTGCATGTAGGCTACTGCTCTTTCATGAATTGCATCTTTTTTTTCTTTAAGTAGATCTAGGTTTGTTTGTATCTCATCTCTTGGTCAATTTTTCTTGCCTTTTTAATTTAATAACTCGATACCCTTATCTTTACATGTACTATCGCCTCTAAACCATATGTAAGGGTGTTTTGCCTGTGGGTTCTCTAAGAGTAGTAAGGTAGCTCCATAGTACATTATATAGTTCATTTGCCTATTTCCCTTTTCTATCATCTAGCCTTTTCATCAATCCTTGTGGAATAACATGGTTCGCCATTTCTGTTTGCCTATTAGATTATAAGTAAACTACTTAAGTAAATTGAAGGTCGATGGTGAGGCCTCTGCAAAAAGATCTAATGGGTGTATAGTTAAACTATTTATTGTTTCCTGTTATTATAGTTTTAGGGGTCTTGAACATGCAAATAACTTACTTTTAGAAAAAGTTAGTAACACTTTTCTAGGTGATCCTCGCAAAAGGTTTGACTTTGATCCATTTTGTAAAGTGATCAATGACGATAACTAGGAATTTAAACTACCATATTGATGGTGGAAAAGGTCCTAGAATGTCGATTCCCCATTATTCAAAGGGCCAAGAGCACCTTTTTGAGGCGAGCTCTTTTGAGGGTCACCTTGGAACAGGCGCATGTTCTTAACACTAAATGCATCGGCGAACCAAATCCTCTGTATCCTTTGTCAAGGTGGGTTAGTAGTATCCTTATAAAATGGCTTTTTTGGAAAGGCTAAAGCTCGCCTTGTGAGCTCCATAGATCCTTTCATGATTACCCTTAATTTAGATGCATTTAAGCTATGGGTGTGTCTTTGATCACCAGTATAGATCTCCTTCACAATAGTTATATCTCTTTGCTTTATTTATTACCATTTTGGCCTCTGATCTTTTTTCTAGGAGAGATCCATCTGCTAGGTATTGGATGATCGATTCCTTGCAGTTACCTTCCCAATCCACTGGCATTATAGGCACTATCTCTGTTGTAGGAGCCTTTTAGATTTCTAAAGGGATCTTCCTTATGCTTGCTACTTTCTCTATTACCATAGATTTGGTGATCTCATATGCTCTTTCATTCTCTACTATAGGGATCTACCTTATAGTCCAATTTCCTCCTTATCTCTCTCTTTCTCTAAGGACTTGTAAGGCAAGCCCACAGTACTTTTATAAAGTGTCTTACTTGACAGTGTAATTGCCATTGACCTTGTGACAACTAGTTATGAGTTGCTATAGACTATTAGGTTTTCAATTTCAATCTTCTTGGCCAAAGAAAGGCCTGTCAATAATGCTTCATACTCTCCTGCATTATTTAAGAACAGGAAATTGAGCTTGACAACATATTTGATGATTACTTTGTAAGGTCATTTAACCATGATCCCTATACCCGATCCCTCTTATCTGACCGCCCTGTCAATAAATATCTCCCACTTTTCCATTTCAAAACACTATAATTCTCCTTTAATAGGGTTAGTTTGGCCATAAAATTTATCAAGATCTGTCCCTTCATTACTCACTGGGGGTTTATACATTATACTCATACTATTGATCCTAATCACCCACTAAGTGATTTATCCTGATGTCTTCAATCTTTGTAGGACTTTTCTTAGGGGTAAGTCGGTACGGACGATCACCTGATAGGCTTCATAGTAATATCTTAATTTTTGCATAGCCATGAGAAAGGCCAGGGTATGTTTCTCTAAAGTTAGATATTGCAGTTCAACGTCTTGGAGAAATCTAATAATATAATAGATTAGGTACTATTCCCATAACTCTTCTCTAACTAATACTGCTGTTATGGTCTCAACAGTGGTAGATAGGCATACGAACAGTGATAGATAGGTATACGTATAGATCTTCTTTTAGTATAGGGAGGCTTAGCAAAGGAGGAGTTGTCAGTAACTTCTTCAACTCTTTAAAGGGCTTCTGGCATTCATTTGTCCATTGAAAATCCTTCAAATTCTTTAACGTCTTAAAAAATGGTTGGCATCTTTTAGCCAAGCATGAGATGAATGGTCATAAGGCTGTTATTAGCCCATTAAGTTTTTAAACCTCCTTTTTGTTGGAAGGTGGGTTCATTTTTAGAATTGCCTCAATATTGTCAAGGTTCACCTTAATTCCCCTTTAGGAGAGCATTTATCCCAAGAAGTTTCTATCTAGAACTCTAAAAGCACATTTTTCAGGGTTTAGCTTTAAGTTGTAGGACTTTAAAATCTTCAAAATCATTTTCACGTATTTGGGATGATCTTCAGCTCGCTTACTCTTGATAATCATGTTATCCACATACACCTTCATGTTCTTTCAATTATATCCCTTGAACATATGGTTTACTAACTTTTGGCAAGTTACCCTTGCATTTTTTTAGTCTGAACGACATCATCTTATAGCAATATGTCCCCTGATCTATTATAAAGGATGTTTTTCTCTTCATATGATCTATACATATAAATTTGATGGTTCCCTGCCTTTGCATCGAGAAAATAATATGGTTTTGCCTTGTCATAGAATATACTAATTGATCGATGCTTGATAGGGGGTAGTTGCCCTTGGACATGTTTTATTCACATATGTGAAATCTACACACATTCCAAACATGCCATTCAGCTTTTTTACTAAGACAACATTCACCAACCATTCTGGGTAATGAACTTTCTAAATTACATTTGCTTCCAACAATTTTTGTATTTCTTTAGTTATGGTGATCTGCTTTTTTGGTAGATGTTTTCTCTTTTTCTAGATCATTGGTTTGACTAAAGGTTCTATGCTAAGCTTATGTGTGATTACCTTATTACTTACCCCCATCAGATCTTTTGTAGGCCAAAAAAAGGTGTTAGGGTTCTCTCTTAGGATCTTGCCTATACGTTCTCTCTTAAGATCTTGCCTATCTCATATTCGATCTCTTTTTTCAGTGTAGATCTAATCTGTATAAGACCTTTTTATTGATTTCTATTTTCTCTAATTCGCCCTCAAGCTTAGCATTGCTCTTCTTTTCTAAGTTTTCTTATGATTCGACCTATAGTACTGGGAAAACTCTTTTTACGGTGTTAAAATGAGTCTTCTGAGTTGTCCTTTAGCATCCTTTTACTATTATTGCTCCTCTAGAAGTGGAAATCTTTATCATTAAGTACCTAATGTATGTTACTATACAAGTATCAAAGAGGATTAGCCTTCCAATGATTGCATTATAGGTGAAAGGGAAATCAACCACCATTAATTCTGCTTGTATTTCATTTGTGATATCCCTATCCCCTAACTCTACATCTAGTATGATTGATCCTTCTACTGGAACTATTTTTCTACTTAAATCCACTAGGGGAATCACCACTTGTTTCAAGTTCTTTTTTGTTAGTCCTATTATCTTAAACACAGATGAAGTGATTATATTAACTACACTTCCATCATCAACTAGCATTCTTTTGACCCAAAAATTATTTAATCATCCTGAAATTACCAAAGCATCATTATGGGGGGTGACCACATTCCTTTTATCCTTATCAGAGAATGTGATCGAACCGAATGTCTTACTAGCTGATTTGTATACGCTTACTGAATATACATCCCTAACTATAAACTTTCTTTTGGTGGAGCTATCACTCCTCTAACTTCCTTTAAGTATTATATTGATCTCCCTAGCTACTTCTCTTTTTCATCTTTTTTGTTCGACTTCCTGTAGTTCATTTCTTTCTCTGAATTGGCCTCTTTGTTCTATTTGCTTGTCATAGTGAATGAATCGCCTAATGCTTGGCACACCTTTTTGGATTAACTTCTCTATTTCTTCTTTTAAATGCCAACATTCATCTATGTCATACCCTTTGTCCTTATGAACTCACAGTATTTGTCATTGTCTTGTCTTTCTGCTAAAAATGGCTCATTTTATAAGGCCATTGAACTTTTTTGCTTGTATCCTTGATCCACATCAATACACGAGATTTGTTCATATATTAGAGGGGTGAACTGTGTATATTCATGTTTGATCTGTCTTGCCTGTAGTTTCTTCTGCTTCCCCTTCACTATCTCTATTAGTTGATACTAGCGATCTCCACTAACCTTCTTACCTCCTTAAGGAACTTCTCTCCTTCTTCTTTTACCTCTAATCAAAATCTCTCATCCCATCATTGATTTGAATGTGTGTCTAGGCTACTGCCATTAAGGCAGAGATGGTCTGAGGAGGGTTAGACAACAATTCTTTCCTTAGGTCTTAGTTTGAAGTCCCATGAAGCATAGCTATGTAGGCGATGTCCGTATTTAGATCTTCAATTTGGATTGACTTTTTATTAAAGCATTCCACGTATTTTCTAAGACTTTCTCCTTCTTTATGGGCGATGCCTAACAGATCGATTGATATCCCTTTAGGTGTAATAAAAGCAATAAATCATGCCTAAAAGAGATTAGAGAATTCAGTAAAATAGGTGATAAACTTTTGAGGCAAGGTTTGTTACTAATCTTAAGCGAGGCCTTTTAGTATAGTGGGGAAGAGTTTGCATAGGACATGGTCTAAGTATGTTTGGCGTTAATCATGGTTCAAAATTTATGAATGTGGCTTTTAAGGCAAGTGGTCCTATCATAAGACTCCATATGAGAGGGGATTCTGAATTTTAGGGGGTATGCTGCCATAACTATGCTATTCGAGAGAGGTAAATTTGTTTACAAGGCAAAATCCATTTCATTTACTCTAATGCTGATCTTTAACATAACTTCATGAACCTTATTTTTCAATTTCTTAGGATCGTCCTTATCCTCCTATTCTCCATCAGAACAGGGCTCTTTCTTGTCCATGTGGATTATATCTTCTGGATTTGCTTAAGTAATCCCATTCACAAAATTTTTAGATCCGTCCATTGCTTCTTTTCGCTTTTCTTCCTTTTGAGGTGTTGGTGGGACTGCTGGGTTATGGCTTGTTTTAGTTCCTTTAGTTAATTGATGAAGTATATAAATGCAAGAAACAGGCTCTATATAGTGCTCTATATGACGTCTAGGTTGTTCAAGTCAATGGGGGCATCAACGTTAGGCAATATAGGATCGGCCTAGGAATTAACCTGTGGATCTTCTTATTGTTGTGAGGCCTCGCCTAAGCACTGGACTGATCCATTTAGGGGAATTGAAATGCTCTTCGAGAGAAACTCCATGATTGGAACTTGTTATAAGTTCAGAAAATTGAGTTTTACAATTTGTTATTTGTAAAAAGGGAGTCACCACTTTAATTTACTTATTTTAATTGGAAAAATTAAAAGAAAACCCAAATTGATTGACTCCAAAAAATATTTGACTCATCCCAATGGAAAAGCACTAATACGCAAGTAACCACAGAGGGCTCGGAGATCAAGTTTTGGGTAATTACATAAATTAAGAAAATATAATTTTCTTTAATTTGGCTAAAAGTTGCAAAATAACTCTTAAAAAGATAATTTTATTGCATGCATGAACATGAGTAAAAATGATAAATGAAGCAACTATAGATGATGAAATGACATGGTAATTATAAATAAATAAGTGACAATAAATTTTACTTAATTATTACAAAAACCAAAACGAATAAAATAAATAAGATCTTTCCTGTAGCCCTTATAGATACTAGGGAAAGCATATATTTCTCAGTTAAATTAAGAAAAGAAAAAAAAGCGCAATAACTAATAAGTAACAAAATGAAATAAAATTTAAATTGTAAATATAAAAGGGAAAACGACATTTGAAAAAAAGATTTTAGAGTTGATGCCTAAAAGACTGGCATGCCTGTGTATCCTTTTGTATAGCAATCAAACTCCATGCAGTTCTTCTTTTTTGCAAATGAGGAGTTTTATAAAAATGTTGGTTTGTTTTATTAATTTAATTATGATCTTTAAATTAATAAATTTTAAATCTTTTCTGTTTTAGACCTAAAGAGAATTTTAGATTTGAGTTTAGAATTTTAGAAATGGAAGGAATAAAAGGAATTATACATTTGCTTTCCTTGACCTTCGGATGAATGGGACGAGCTTAACTCCGGATCTAAGCTCTACCTTGGATTTGAGAACACTGAAATTAAACCTTAAACAGCAAAATGTTAGCAAAAACAGAGTAATAAATGCAAATTAAAAGAATTTGAAACAACCGATTTTAGAACAAAATTTCAAAGAGAATTTTAGCATAAAAAGTAGAGCAATAGGGTGAGTTTCTGCCTAAGAATCCATCCTATAGAGCTGAAATGGAAGCTCTATTTAGAGTAGGCAAAAGTGTGTCCATAGGTGCATCGGCGGCATACCGGCCGATTGTGTGGCACCAATAACATGCCTGCAGGCTGGGTGGCACCCAAGTGGTGCTGTCGTACTGTTAGCATGTTGGGTGTGCCACCTGTTCCAACGGCATGCTTGGTGTGCCACTAGTCCGACCCTGACTTGCTGAATTAACCTGGTTTTGCACTGTTTTGACTGATTTTGTTCTTTTTTGATATGATTTGAGGCTGGTTTGATTCTATGGATTCGTAATCGAGTGCTGGTCATCTGAAGGTGAAAGATTTATGAAATTTATTTTCCAACATGGTGCTGCCCAGCATCTCGCAAGGGGCGTTATCCCCTTGACCCCTGCCTGCTAATCAGCTAGCGGGACTGCCGTAGTAGCTCTGTATAGTGCACTAATCTTAGCAAGTATTAAGTTACGGTCAGATCTCAATAGTGCAATTTTGAGGGTTCACAACTGCATGGTCTGGATGCAAAAGAAACAAGTTAAGGCCTAAGCCATGATCAAAGTGGTTGGAATCCATGGAGCTAGTGGAAGAGTTGGAAACTATAAATCAAAAAATTAGTGTCTACGCTCACCGTACCAAATGATGTGCTCAATATGAATTTCAATGTCTTGTACACTTATTAGGTGATCTTCAATACTTGCAAAATAGAGAATTTAAGGGGCCTAAGCGATGTGCTTGAGGAGCCACTCTGATACTTAAGTTGAAAAAAATTATGATTTGAGGGAATTAGAAAGTTTAGAATGCTACCCTTCTTATGGAGAATCTTATGCTATTTATAGAGATGCCTCTTGGCACAAATCCTTTTTGGAATTAGATTACTTATTACATGATTGCTTATATTTTATTTTAATTTTTCTACATCCTATTATATGTTATAATGCATGAACAAGATAATTGGTCGACCAACTTTATAAAATTTTGTAAATATTTATTTAAAATTTTATATTTTGATATTTGCTATAAAGAAAATTGTTTAATTCACTCGTATGAATTTAATTTTAGAAAATTTAACATGAACCACACTAAATTCTATTATTTGTGAATAAATATTATATTTCAAATTTGTTTACATCAATCCAACTCTAATCCAAATTTGGCAAACTAGTAAAAAACCTTAGCGGCCTTTTCTCTCAACTTTTTTCTTTTTTTTTTTGTTTAAATTTTATTATTTGAATCATTGCCGATCAGTAGTTCCTTTATTTATTTATTTTGTTTAGTTTTTGTAATCAATAAATATATATTTATCTAGATATGTTAATTTATGTGCTCCTAGATATAAATCTGATCTAGTTTTCATTAAATTATGAATAAGATGTAATATTTTAAAGATGAATTTGACATTTTATCCAATTATGCCTTATGATAAAATTGCAACTAGTTTTTCAAATAAGAGTAATTTTGATTCACACACAAATAAGATGATATTATTAGTATAGTATGCCCTAAGGCCATACTAGCACAATGATTTTGTAACCAATTATCCCCATATGACATTTATATATTCTCTTGTGAAAATGGTTGAGTTGTTCATAATTGAGAATACAGTCCTTAAGCTACTTATTAGATGAACTATTCTTAGTCGAAGAGAATGAGGTGACAGTTCATTCTAGTACAAGTGCTTTAAACTATTTATGGTCATAGGATTCTTTGCTTGGGCCACACAAGTTTAGAAAGACCATCACCTTTATTTGTCTTCCTATTATAGGTTACTAATGGAAGGAAAGTGTTGAGTCACAAACCACTTGACTGGGATGTCAAGACAAATATGTAGACACTCATTGGGTGAATGGTCAAACTGTGACGTAGGATGATAACTATTATGGGATTTTATTGCCTATAAATATATTGTCATCCTGATCATATTTATGCATATGATCTTTAGACCTAAGGGGACATGCATCTTGTATATAGGTTGTTAAGATTTGTTATCGCTTATATGATGGCTCTAGCCATGCACCAGCATATGGCATGTAGTGGCCTTAGCTAGTTATATATGGAGCCATGGGGTCAGCCAAGATGAGATTCATTGCCTTGAGTAAACGAGGTTAAGGTCTTATACTACCTAGTCATTCTTGATAAGCAGTCCTTGGCCAGGATAGTTAAAGATTGAATGGAATGAGTTTCTAGTTGGAATCTCTTATATCAAGAACTTGTATTGAGATGTGGTCATATGATTATAGTATTAGGGTTTGACATTAATCATGACCCTAGCCTATATTGGAATTTCTAATGAAGGGATTCAAGTGCACAGTAATTATGATCAAGGTGCATGGAATGTCGATAACCGGCTTGACATTCATTTCTAATTAGGTAGTCATGACATCTAATGCTAGGGGTCAACCATGACTTATTAGAACTAGTCAGGAATAGGGATTCTTGGTTGGTAGAGAAAGTTTATCTCATGATATTCTAGATAATATCATATCTCATTGCTAATTAAATGTGAACCTAGAAAGTCACACACAATAAAGTACTAATTGATTGGACTCATATAATCTTGATTATCAATTATAGTGTTTAATTAAGTAATTGAGATAATTGAACAAAACTCGTAATTAAGTTTACAAGATTTATAGCATGACTTGAAGCTTAGTCGATAATTCAGGGTCTATCGATCTGCTCTTAGCATATATTGGTTACAAATGAGAAAGACTAAATTGAAAGATTTGTTGAATGTTTAGTGTAAATGGCAAAACGCATTTAGGGGCTTGTATCCCTAAACCCTAAATTGAATTTAGGGGTTTAGCAAATGGGTGTCTTCTTGTCATATGAGTCTATCCCACTAAGGACATAGATGAAGAGTTATTTAGGTTTCTTTCTTTAATGTAGGCTCCTATCACATTTAGATAAGTAAGATGGTTACCGGGTATTAGTGGAAAATCTCCTTAGTCCATGGACTTGATGTAGAGATTCTCCACTAACTTAATCAAGATCTAATGAACTTGTCTTAAGCTAATGAAAAAATGATTGGCTTAATCAAGCCGTGCAACTCACTTTCAAGTTAGTGGAAGATAAGGGCCTACCATTATCAATCATCTTTTTCTTTTGTCTCCCACTAACTCCATTGTCAATCATCTTCTTCTTTTGTCTCCCACTAACTCCATTTTAGTAGAGATTGTGTAGAGCTTTAAAGTGTGAGATGAAGGAAGATGAGCTATGTGTGCATACTGTTATGTGAGTGGGAAAATGTAGATTTTTCTTCAAGAGTTTTCCTTTGCCAAAGTTTTAGAGAGAGAGTTGAGAAGGAAAGTGCAAGGAAGAGCAAAATCAAAGTGTTCTTCTTCTTCCTCTTCTCTTTCCTTTCTAGTGACAACATTTGCATTTGGTTTTTGAAGAAATTAACTTATGCACTAAGTGCTTGTCTTTGCCAAAGTAAGAGATGAATTGACATTTTGCAAGTTTCAAACTTCTCCATTTCTCAATTCCTTAATTTATGCTATGGGTTAGATAAGAGGTTAAGGATGAATCTCCAAACACCTAGTCTTCATAAGGCCTTAATTGAGCTTCAATGGACATGAGAATGGCTTGGTCATTTAGGGCAACAAGAGCAATAACATGGAGCAACCCAAGTTCAAGAAACAAGTTTGATCAAACGGTACTCATATGGACAGACTAGAGGCATCACATTTGGAGTGCTCAATATTGAAGACCGGATCAATTCGTAATGTATCAAAGAGGTAAATTCATTTACCATTATCCTATTCATTATTTGCATGATGTGTTTTTGGCAAAATTTGGTTGTATCCTTATAGAAAATCTTTTGTGACCATGAATTTGGAGAAAATTTTAAAATGCCTTTCGCATTCGTTTATGTACCAAATTGGTCATATAGTAAGTGTTTTCTCCCTTCAGATAAATATGATATGATTACAAAAATTGATACACTTAGGTGTGTGTATATATATATATATATATATATATATATATATATATATATATATATATATATATATATATATATATATATATATATATATATATATATATATATATATATATATATATATATATTGCCATTGGGAGAGGTAATGAACCCTAGTCAATTGCGTAGATAATATATATATTACCATTAGATTATATTTTTAATGTGCAATTCTAGATAAATCTATTAAGCCAAGAGAAATTATATATCTTCTTAATAGAATTATCAAAAACACAGTGTAATTTTTTTATATTTTTTCCGTTTTTATTATTTTTATAATTATTTAGATTCATAAAATATTATATTTTATTACCATTAACGAACTTTATATCTCATAAAAATAATGAAATATTAAATGAATATATCTTTGTAAAGGAATAATAAAATTTTATTCTAATATAGGTGGGTAGTAAACAATGCTAGAAACCAATTATATGTTATGAGATCTTTAACTCTCTCTGTTCTCTCTCTTCAGATAGGGTTTTTTCCTTTTCTTTTCCTCTTTAGTTTAGGCTTCTTCAAGGGTGGCCACCGATGGGTGCTCTTTTGTTTTCTTCCTTATTTTATGTTGTTTTTCTAATAATTTGGCCTAGATATATGTATCTTTTGTCTTCCCCTTACAATGGGGTGTATCCTTTTTTGTTTTCTAGCTTTGATTTACTTTGGGGGCTTTGCTGCTAGCAGAGAATTAGGATTTTTCTAATCGCCTCACTGCTATTTTCTTATAGGGTTGAAGATGTCTCCAACAGGAGCCAGAATTACAAGCATATTTGGGCTTATTTGGTCTGTTTCTTCTTCCATGGATGGGAGTGTTCTTCTAGTCAACCTAAGTTGGCAAATCCATATGGTGCTTGTGGATCTCTATAGATCTTGGCATGTTCTTGATTTAATTGTTTTGAAATGGGTTTGGTTCAGGCTCTATTTAGTTGTTTTAAAATGGGTTTGGTTTAGGCTCTATTAGTACAAGATTAAAGTGAGTGGTTCAATGGCTTTCCTATTCTCAAAGCCAGTTTCTCTCCTTCGATTACCGATAATGATGATTGGGCTACAGGAAAATTCTGGATAAATAAAGGACATGCATAGACCATTTAGAAATTTGTCTTTTGTAAGCCAATGGGCTGATTTTTTTTTTGGGCTTCAAGCCCACATTGATAGCCCTTTGATGGGTTATTATTATAGTGGCTATAGGTCTAAGTTTTATATTTTTTTATATGGACTCTCATAGAAATTGTAATGAATTATTGTATTGATTGGGGGAATTATATTTACAACCTCCATAATCTCTTTACACCTTTTTTCTTTTTACAACCCCTCTTTATTTAAAATTTTCTTCTCACAACCTCCTATTTTCCTTTTCTACCTTTTTAATTTGTACAACCCCTTTTTCCCTATTAAAAAAAAAAAAAATTTACAAATCCTTTATAATTGTACAACTCATTTTCACTTTGTAATCTTCATATTTCACTTTCATCACCTTGTAACCTCTTATTTAATTATTTTCATAACTAGATTATTGTTTTTATTTTCCTATAATACTAATTAATTAAAATACTAAATTTTAATTAATATTTTTAAGTTATATTTTGATGTAATTTTCTCTCAAATTATGAGCCTTTTAATAGTCTCATATTTGTAAGGTCTAAATGTTTTAATGCGCTAACTGTAAGTACACAAAACAAAATTAAAAAGTGAAATAATATATTTTGAAGGTAATTCCAGCATCCACAAATTATTCTTTTTCTTCTAGTGTCAATACAAGCCATCAAATCCGAGACAAATTTCTTGTATTAACATCCACGATTAGAAAAAAAAAATTCTTATATTTTGTAAAAGCATTAAATATAGTTAATTCAAGCATTCTTATATTTTTTTATTAAACAAGTCTTAATTAGCAACACGTTAACATCAGTCCTTTTTGTATATAACTAATTTAATTAATTAAGCAAAAATTAAAAACTGTAGAGTAATTGGGTTGTTCATGTGAAGCAAATCATATCTCGATTATCACATGGATTTAATGTTAGTTACATCATATGATCAAAATGATACAATAATAATAATAATTAATAATATCGCAGAGATGGTTGTGACTATCTTTTATATATATATATATATATTGTTGAAAAAAATTATATTTTTACATGTTTTTTTCTCCATTAATGGTTTTGCCATTAATCTCTAAGTTTTTTTCTATTTTCATGAGAAAAATTTTTAGAAGTACAAAAAGTAACTTATTGAAGAAGAAAAGGTTGTGAATTTAGGTATAAAAGGGGGTTGTACATAAATTATAAGGATGAGAAAAATAATTTACTTGGAGTATATAAATAATTTAATTTATTAAAATTTATGAAAAATGTAAAAAGAGAATTGAGAATTGGAAATAGAACTCTCCATTGAGCTTTGTCCCTCATTTACTGAGTAGTATTTTATTTGGCTAAAAAAACCAATTATATTTTATGCTAGGTTACATATATGTTTTTTCAATTGATAATTTCAATTATATATGTTTAATTTTGTTATTTACAAATAAAATTCAATTATAAGAATATTTACATTTCTTAAAAAAAATTGTTTATATTTTTAATTTTTCATATTATTTAATACGACAAATTAATATATTGATGGTCGACTAAACAAGAACAACCAAAATCAAGAGTCATCGCACACTATTATTTTGAATTTATATTAAAAAATTAAATCAATCAAATTGGAAAGCAGCGAGCCACAGAAAGACCAGAGCAAAGAAACACTTCGAAATTTTTTTCTTCTCTTCTATCGAAAGAGAAGCTTCAGAAAAAGAAAGAAAAATGGCGGTGGGCAAAGAGGATATGGAGGTGGAGATAGTGAAGCCAAGAACGGATAATAGAGAGTACCGGAGGATTGTTCTCAACAACTCACTAGAAGTCCTTTTGATCTCCGATCCTGAAACCGATAAGGCAATAATTTCCCTTTCTTCATTCAGATTCAGATTCAGATTAAGATTCAATTCAATTGATTAATAAACTTAATTTTACATCTATTAATAATAATGATAATCGTTTCAGTGCGCTGCTTCAATGGATGTCAGTGTTGGTTCCTTCAGCGATCCCGTTGGCCTTGAAGGCCTTGCCCATTTTCTCGGTCTCTATCTATTTTTTTTTTTTTAATTTTAATCATGGCTTTCGTTTTGGGATTTTTTTTTTTTTTATAATTTTGGTATTTCTGTACTTGTTTTGCAGAGCATATGCTGTTTTATGCAAGTGAAAAATATCCGTTGGAGGATAGTTACTCCAAGTACATTACAGAGGTACTACTTGCTTGCTTTAATTACTTAAAAAAAGTAAAGTAATTCTTGCAATTTGAATAGTAGTGCGAATGATTGGATTTGTAATTTGCAATTTTATGCTGGCTAATACTGATCTTTTTTTATGATATATTAGTTGTGTTTAACTTAGCATAGTTGTTACTTCAACATCTGTGTTTTCAAGGATTGCTCAAACCCACCATTTGAACCTCAGTATTTGATTAATCTTGTAGCTTTCACTCTGGCTGGCATTGTAAGAAATCTCTTGCCTCTCAAACTTCAGCTTTAGGAATTGTATCAAATGCTAGTGGTCAAGTGAAATAACAATTATTTAAATACTGAAGTATCACGAGTGAAATCACAATTACTCTTGTTATTATCTTTTTGGAATACTTCAGAAAATTGCTGTTATTATTATTATTATTATTATTATTATTATTATTATTATTATTTTTGTTGATGTCTAAGATTGGTAAAACAGTTGAGTAGGAGAAAGATGTTAGGATTATTCTTATTTGAGAAACTTGGGAAGAATGCATTTTGCAATATGTTCGATACAGAAGGAAGGCTTTACCCATAGGTTTCTAGGTTCTTGCACAATATGCTGATATTAAAAAATGGCTACTCCATCTTGCACTTACATCATTGAAATAAAGTGCTGTTGCTGCTCTGCTGGTTACAGAAATAATGGCCTCCGTGTTTCTGTTCAGTAGAAGAAGCTCTTGGGTTTCTAATGTGTGTTTTGTGCTATATAAATAACATCAATCACACTTGCCTTCATCCTAAGTTGTTTGTGCTCCTTTTATTGGGTTACTGACCAAAAAAACTAACATTTGATCCAGTATAAATTATAGCCAATCTTTATAATTTTATCAATTGTATACACAACCTTCATATTGGTGTCAATTGTAGCCAAACATAAAAGAGCACATGCTAATGCTCCTAAATTGCTGACATGACATATTTAGAGGGGAAGGGGAGGAATGGAGGGTAGACATAGAAGATAAGGTGAAAAGTTCTAGATAATAGTAACTAAGTTCCTTTCCCTATTTTAGAAAATTAAGAATTTTTGCAGTGTCTTAGCAATTTAAGAATAAGCATATTCCTGTGTAATTGTGGTTACAATTGACACTGATATGAAAGATAATGTATATGATTGACAAGATTAGAAGGGCTATAATTGTGAGAATAACTTGGAAATTTAGTGAGTTCTATGTAATGTGGCCATCATGTATGATATATCAGTTTTTTGGCATACCCTTATTTACTGGCCGTTTTGCGATAGATGTTTGAGAATCATAGATGAATTAGTCCACATGGTGTTACATGATATTTATCTCCTTTATTTGAAAGCTATTTAAAAATTCATGGTGCCAAGCAATTGTTACTTTGGTCATGACACTTTGGAATGGCCATATACAACTGCAATTTTAAAAAAGTTGGCATGCCTTTTGTTCTTTCTTTATTCTTGCTGCTGGTTCAAGAGTTTGCATGAATTCTGTTATGCTTAGTAAATTATTCTTAGCCTTACTACATGGGAAGGGTGCATGAAGATTGGCTTCAATTTATTTAACTTAATAAATTAAAGTCCTTTGCTAGCATTTCAGAGGGTTGGGTTGGAAAAATGATTCTGGATGATACTTGTGGGATCCAAGTATGGGTCAAAACTTAAAACATATAAAGTGGGCTAGTTGAAGGCTTTGCATGAATATGACTGCATCACAGTCTTGATTTGGGCGGTAGAATTGCTGTAAATGTTTCTGAGTCGTTTCATTAGCGACGGTTTCCCTCCATCATGATACCATGTTTTAGTTCTGTTTTCTGTTTTGGTCTCATTTATTTTTTCTTGTAAATTTTTTCTATTGACAACTTTATCTCATCTGGAAATTGTGTGAAGTGTGTGTCGCGTTTGTAGATTGTTTTTGGGCTTTTTTTGACCCGTGAAATGGAGGGAAAATCTAAAGTGTTTCATTTCTGGATATATGTCTAGTGAACAGTAGTAAATGTTTGTTTATATTTTAGGTGTATAAAATCGCATATTTGGATTGCTTTATTTGCCTTGATATACTTATTCTTAGTCATGCATATATTTGCTTCCATGTTTTCTCTTGATGGGGTGGTCCTTGTAAAATATATTTCTGATTCATGTTCCTATACTTCATTCTCTGTGTATTTTGTCTACCTGATGCTTAGCATGGAGGCAGCACCAATGCTTTTACATCTTCCGAATACACCAACTATCATTTTGATGTCAACACCGATTGTTTTGAAGATGCTTTGGACAGGTAAGTCCAGCTTTCCTTTTGTTGGTAGTCTGTAGTTTTATCAGTATTCTCATAAAGTTTGTGAGCCCCCTTTTTTTTTTTTTTGCATGTGATTTACTGTTCAGATTTGCACAGTTCTTTATTAAACCATTAATGTCAGCTGATGCAACCATGAGAGAAATTAAGGCTGTTGATTCTGGTTAGCTTTTGTGTTCAGCAGCTTCTCTCTCTATCTCTCTCTGTCTTTATAAACTGGTCTAATTACTTAATTTTTAGGTTTTGTAATTCTGTTTTCAGTATACTGTTGATAATTACTCATTCTCATCTTTCTTTCTCATACAGAGAATCAGAAAAATTTATTATCTGATGCCTGGAGAATGAACCAGGTAGCAATTACTTCCCTTGGTAACTTAGGTTTGGTTAATTTATGCCTTTAGTATTGGGTGTGCACATCCTACTACTTAGACATCCTACAGTGAACCAATATTTTTTTTTGTGATGTGAATTGACTAAACTTGATGGATAATGAGCTGTGTATGTAATTTGTTAATGCACCTGTCTGTTAGGAAGGAATGAATCAGGAAATGAAGAGTTAAATGCAATAAAATGAAGTTTCTTTTATCAGAAAAAATTAGATCAAATGAGTTTCTGAACCCATAATCTTATCTTGGAGTATGAGTCTGTTTATGCTCTTCAAGGTTTTTTGTAATGTTACATCCATGACTATCTTAGATTCTGCTGATTTGTTAGCCTTTTAGGCTTTAATTTTCTAGTAGTAGCAAGACTGTAAACTTCTATTCTGCTAGAGCTTTCATTTGTTTTTGGCTTCTTGAATAAATTGTTTCATATATGAAGATAGAAAGAAGTCATTTAGTCGTTCAGACATAAATTGTTTCATATGTTTTGACAGGTGCAATTCCATTAGTTAATATCTAGTTTACCACCCTGGGAGTGTATTTAGCAGGTGATAGTTTATGCCTGTTGGATAGATTACAGGGCAACAGTGTACACTATAAGCCTTCGGGATGAATGCTGCTTGAATTTAACATTTATATTGTTGTTCTACACACGGCGTTTTCGTGTGTTATATAATTAATTATTTCTATGATATTTGAAGTTCAAACTGATTTTTCTTTGGGAAATATGTTACTATATACAGCTTCAGAAACATCTAAGTGATGAAGGACACCCATATCATAAATTCAGTACAGGTAAGCTGGATGTGTAATTATGTTGATTAGAATTTACACCTGGATGTGTAATTTTTTTTATCATAAATTTTTAATTTACGCCAGGATGTGACTGCCATCTTTTCAGGCATGTTGGGATGCCTATTTGCTTGCAGTTTCACCTGAGCTGTACCTTTCTTATTAAACCATGACTGAATGCCTAAAGGCTTGATTGATGGTATTTGCCAACTATGTTGAGTTCATAACCAAACTCAACCTGTGTGTTCTGGGAAAAATTGAACATTATTTAAGGCATGACTGCTGTTGATTTGGAATGCTTATAATGGACCACATGAAATTCTGCATCATCTTTACCACTAACAATGGTTTTCAATATTTGAGAAAGGGAAAATCTCTACCATTTTTTGAAATTTGTATGATCTTTGTTGACATATAGGGAATTGGGATACTCTGGAAGTTCGACCAAAAGCAAAGGGGTTGGATACAAGACATGAGCTTATTAAATTCTATGAAGAACATTATTCAGCCAACCTTATGCATCTAGTTATATATGCTAAGGGTCAGTAAAAACTTGCCTTCTATAATTGTAACATAATTCTTTTGTGTGTTGCAATGCAATTATGATTCCTTTCCTTTGCCATGAAATCTTCAGAAAGCCTTGATAAAATTCAAATCCTTGTTGAGGACAAGTTCCAGTATATAAGAAACAATGATAGAAGCTGTTTTTCTTTTCCTGGTCAACCTTGCACATCTGAACATTTACAGGTATTGCATAGTGTACTAGTATAATTATGCTTTCATGTCTTGGGTTTTTTTGGTTTTATTTTATTTTCTATTTTTTTGGCATAATGAGGTTTTTTAGCTAATTGTGCTAGACTTTTAAAAGAATACTCATACTTCCTTTACTCTTTTTTCACATTGTTTCAGATACTTGTGAGAGCTGTCCCAATAAAACAAGGTCACAAATTGAAAATCATATGGCCAATAACTCCAGGCATTCTTCACTACAAGGAAGGGCCATGCAGGTATCTTGGCCATCTTATTGGCCATGAAGGAGAGGGATCTTTGTTTTATGTCTTGAAAACTTTGGGTGGGTTTTGCACATCCTGTGTTTGCTTCTGGCAGTGAATTCTTTTGGTATAAGCCATATTTCGATTCTTGAAAGTTCTACCACTACTGTTTTGTTTTATTGTTATTATTGTTTTACATGATCTACTCTAGGAAATTTTACTTTATTAAACGACTTATTTATGATGTGTAATTAATTATTAAATAATTGGTCATTTATTGCACATAGATGGCTTGCATTTTTCTTGGTGTAAAACATAGGACACAGGCAGAAAAAAGTGCAACGGTTAATTGTGACGACCATTTTAGATGTTTTTCAGAACCCTTGTTATTTACTGGTGCTAAAGGTAATGCAATGGCCTTTGTTTGATTCCTCGGTGAAATGTGTGTGCCTGATGTTGGCGTGTCTGTATGTTTTTCTCTAGAATTGATGCTGGAGGTTGCTGCACTATTCCACAAAATATATGTGTATAAAAGAAATGACTGTTTTTGTTCAAAATTTCATTTATCAGCATTTATGCAATTCTGAGAGATTGTTGTTGGCTATTTATCCAAAGCTACTGAGGATTCTGTACCTGGCAATCAGCCAAATTATAACTTGGTGGAAATTTAGGTCTATGTGACAAATCCAGTGTAGAGCATACAAAATTAGTTAATTGTGACCGCCCTTCTTCCAGTGATATTGGACCAACTTTTAAGTGGTCATTCTTTCTACACCTACAGTTCAAGTTTAACCTTAATGAATATGAATCTGGACTGTACCATTTCAGGACCTCATCTTGATTCTTCTCAATCTTAGAGATTTTGAAGAGGATACTCCAAATTGTTTACTGATGAGGAAAAGTTTTTCAAGCAAAGGACAGGATTTCTGTATGTGGTTACCAAATATCTTGAAGCAAGCCCTGCTAGCTCAAAAATTGGAATGTGTAAATTAAGATAATTTGGATGTGTAGAAGGATATAATTTATCAAAATATAATAGAGCATAAATATTTACCTGTCCTGTTGACCTACATGAAGCCTGAGGTGATTGACTATGCATATCTGGAGGATGACATGTTCATTTATTTATTTTATGTGCACAGAGATTAGATATAGAGATTTGTGGTGGATGTTTCTACTGATCTTCATCTGTTCTTTTCTTAAAAAAAATTATTGCAGGATGGGCGACTGGCTTGGGTGCCGGTGAAGGGGACTGGACGACAGAGTTTTCTTTTTTCAAAGTAGTAATTGATCTTACTGATGCTGGCCATGGTTAGTTTTAGCTTTCTTTCCCCTTCAATTCTTTTGATTTGTTGGTAAGCATAGGGCTTATCATTTGACAGAGCAACTGACGTACAAAGCTTACTTTTAGCTTATATATAGCTGATGTACAAAGCTTACTTTTAGCTTATATATCTGATAACTGGAGCTGATGTATTGTTTAGGCAAATTTATTTTTCTTGATTGAATTGCAGAGCACATGCAGGACATTGTTGGGCTGCTATTCAAATACATTCATCTCTTGCAGGAATCTGGTGTTTGCAAATGGATATTTGATGAGGTATGGACTTCAAATTTTACCTATTAATATTTGAAATTTATCCTGTTAAGAATATGTATATACTTATAGACTACTATTTCATGGCACTACTGAATATTGATCGCTCTAAAGAACTACATATCATGATAAATCTTAGTATTTGGAAATCATACTAAACCTACATGTATTACACTCCTCTATATATATATACATATATTTGTTCAAGTTCTTTATTAGTGCTGGCCAGGGTTTTAAATTACAGAACAGTAATGGAAACGGAAACAGTGTCACTGAATTGGTTTGAACTGGACTGCATTATTCTGAATCAACTGCTGCAACCATGATTTTTTAAAGCCATTCACAAAATAACTCAAACCAAACAAGAATTTAATAAAAAAATAAGTTCAAAAAAAGAAAAAAAGAATTTAATGAAATATGCAAGATAGAGTTTGTAGTTGTACGAAAAATTAGATGTGTTTCATCCACCATTTTGGTGATTGGCGAATCACCTGTAGAAAAATGGAAATTGACATGACAGTAGGTTAAAATTCTGTCATGAAACAGCAGAAACATTATGAAATGGCCGTAATTTAAAACCCTGGTGCTAGCTGCCTTGTTTTGGAAGGGGAAGTTATCTTAAAAATGGCCAGTGTTATCATAAGATCTATTTGTTCTTTGATATTATGTTATCTTGAAGCTTATTTCTAGGATATAAGCGGATGTAGCATTCTATTTGTGGCTTTAGTGATCCAACCAGTCTTGTTGTGCATGTAGTTCGATGTTTTTGTGCTATGGAATGCTGGTTCTATTAATCGTTGTTTGTTGCTAAAATAAATAAATAAAAATATATTAGTTGGCTTCTATAAATTTGAGAAAGAATGTTCGAGCAAAAAAGGAGGTTGACATTGTCTTTTGCATCATGCATTGTAACATTTTTATGTTTATCCATGCCAAATTATTATTTTACTAACCCATGATTTTATTTCAAGAAATTTAGCAACTGTTTGTGAAATTTAGTCATCTTTGATAAGTTTCAGTATTAAGGTTTGCCTTTCATATCTTGAAGATTTCTGAAACATTTTTTTGAAGCTTGTTGCTGTTTGTGAGACAATATTCCATTATCAGGACAAAACTCCCCCAATTGATTATGTGGTCAAAATTGCATCTAATATGGGGGTAAGTTATATATTATTTTTTGCTTTTCTTTGTTTCCGTTTTTTTCAGTGTCCTGCCTCTTGACTTTCTATATTTTATTTCTTTGGGTTGATGTTGTGGCTATTAAAATATTATTCCAGTGCAAAAAATTGTGCTAAAGTTGCTTATTTAGAAGGGAGAGATAGATGCATGTCCATTTTGCAAAACTCTGGTCACGCATGAAAAGCAGGGCCATTTTATATACATATCCATTTCGCATTGTGATCTCCATGAACTCTAATGATTAAAAATTTCTACAATAGCCAGCAGCAATATTGTTTTTCTTCTCTAGGTGGGGAATTGTAGTTGAATGAAGCATTCATACCAAAATAGTGTCATACCAAGCCAAGCATCTAACTGTGTATGTAATATTTGCGTTGTACAAGAAAAGAAAATTTATTGATGAGAAAGAGCACACCATGGAGGAAAAAGAATCTTCCCATATAGAACACTCCCCCAATCTTCCCCTTCAAAAGCTCCAGAAGCAGAAGTCCACTTGCTAGCCAAAAGCACCACATTTGTTCCACAAAAGCAAAAAAAGAAATAGCTTGATTTTTGGAGATATGTGCATTTATTTGCATGCAAAGACTCTTAACGCTGCGGCCCCCCACCCCACCCCCCCCCCCCCCAAAAAAAAAAAAAAAAAAAAAAGAAGAAAAGAAAAAGATTCTGGACATAATTCTATTTTTCTTCTTTTTGTGATTTTCCCATTATGTTCTCTTAACAAATAAATTTGGAGTAAATTGGTCATCTCTATTGGCAGCCCTTTGTGATCCATATCTGGTTGTATTTTTCTTATCTCTTGCTTGAGTCTCTCACTTTCCTCTATAAATGCCTGCTCATGTGCATGATTGTGCTTTAATTCATTGTCCAGATATATCCTCCTAAAGATTGGCTAGTTGGATCATCCTTGCCTTCTAATTTCAGTCCAAGTACAATTAAAATGGTATTGGATCAACTTTCTCCAAACAATGTCCGGTAAGTTTATTGCTACCATAAGAAGTTAGAAACTTGTCTTAATGAAGAATGAGTGGTTTATATGCTCAATTATTATAATTCTTTCCTTTGGTTGTTGGTGTCCATCTTATTTGTGGGTGAATATCTTTTCCTAAATTCATCTATTTGGCATTTTATTTAGAAAGATACAACGTGGGAGCTTTTAAACTTAAAACTAGTAGAGCATGACTTTTGACTTGCATCTATTGCATCTACCATTATCATAATACTAGATTTTATTAATTATTTATTATTCTTTTGTTTAGAAAAGGGAATCCTAGCTTTATATTTATTAGCAAATCTTTGCCCCAATAAACCTGCCAAGCTGGTGGTGCTGAGGGTATAAAAATGGCCGAAACATCTTGAATTTGCCAATATCAATATGTCATGAAAGTTCTTACAAAGTTAAAGAGATTCTTTGAAAAGTTTTCTTATTTCACTAAAAGATTTACAATATATAGATATCAAGAGTTAATCAGATCCCTTAAACCTAGGGCCTAATAGGGAAAGAATCATGACTGAATCAATAGAAATATATACAACCAAATGCAGTAATGAGAGGAAATCAAGGGATAATCAAAACAACCCTAACTGCACAACTATACAAATATGTTAAATAAGGAAAGAAATATGTTAAATAAGGATAGAATGATAGAATACCATTGTTCCATTGACATCCTCCCTCAAATTGATGCGGGTAAGTCTATCAGCATCAATTTGCTAAGAAACTTATGTCATTGGTGAGTCATAACTTTGGTAAAGACATCAACTATTTGAAGATCGGTAGCAAGATGAGGAAGAGTGATAATGCGATGATCAAAGGCCTCTTGAATGTAATGACAATCCACCTCTATGTGCTTTGTGCATTAATGATATATTGGATTAGCAGCAATTTAAAGAGCACTAGTGTTATCACCATGAATAGGAGTAGGATCAATTTGAGGAAATCCAAGTTTAGAAAGAAGAACACTTAACCACACAACTTCATAAGATGCTGCAGACGTGGCTCTGTATTCAGCCACTGTGGAAGATTTAGAGACAATATTGCTTCTTACACTTCCATAAGATCAAGGCATCTCCAAGAAATATGCACCAGTCTATTGTTGATTTCTGAGTATTGGGGCATCCAGCTCAATCTGCATCACTAAATGCAGTCAAATTAGGAGGAGCTTGTTGGAAAGAACAACCTGCGAGGTGATCCAATTAAGTATCGAATAATGCAGCGAACTACAACAAGATGAAGATGTCGAGGTAATTGCATAAATTTGTTGGTGGTATGGACAATTAGACCTCGTAATTGTTAGGTAGACAAGACTACTAACTAGTCACCTATACAGAAAAGGATTAGGCAGAAGCTCGCCTTCATCTTTTCAATATTTCACATTCACCTCCATTGGTGTATCAATAGTAGCAGCGTCCTTTAAACCGGCCAAGTCAATGAGTTCTTGGACATATTTATGTTGATTCAAGTTCTAGAACAAACCAAATGCCTGAGAGTGAAACCCCAAGAAATAGGTGAGATGCTCAAGATCTTTCATCTGAAATGTATTATGCAACATATTCTGAAGCCTGGTGATCAACCCTTTGTCATTACCAGTGATGATAATGTCATCAACAAATAACAAGAGAAGGACCATAGGGGCCTGCTTCAACCCATATAGAGGTCACTTGAGCTTGCTTACCTCATGAGGAGAAGTCACTGGCTTACCAGATGGAGGTTTCATGTTAACCTGTTCTTTGAGGTCCCTATGCAAAAAGGCATTTTTTTTTTCATCCATATGATGTAAGGGACGAGATTTAGAGGATGCAATAGCTACAATGGTTCTTGTAATGGTCATCTTAGCAACTAGAGCAAATTTTTCTTCATATTTGAGCTCATATTCTTGCTTATTTCCAAGAGCAACTAGTTGAGCTTTGTATCTATCTAAAGAATCGCCAAACTTTTTGTATGTATCCAAGAACCATCAAACTTGAGTTTTACAGTATAAACCCATTTACTCCCAATCGGCTTGATATTTGGAGGACAAGAGACAATATCCCAAGTATGGTTTTCCTTAAGTGCTTAAAATTCTGATTCCATTGCTCGTTGCCAGTACTCATGTTCCATGACTTGTTTATAACAAGAGGGAATACAAATAGAAGACAATGTAGCAGACATAGCCACATGGGATGGAAAACCATACCTATCAGGATGTTTGCGAGTTCTAGAGCTTCTTTGAAGAGGGGCTGGATCATTAGCAATGGGTAGAATAGGATCAGATGCCACAAGAAGATCTAGAGGAACCTTAATGAGACCTATAGGAGGATCATATGTAAGAGGAGTGTGTCTGCGGATACAATCAGGCTGAAATCTTTGTACTGATGCTGGAGACTTGGGAAAGTATGGCAGAACAAATAGAGAAGGGGACTCTGAAATCTGCTGTGTGCTAAAGAAGGACTGATGTTCAAAGAAAATTTCGTTTCTAGGGACACGAGTACGATGTGCTTGAGGATCATAGCAAATAAAGCCTTTTTGAGTTCCATCATATCCTTAGAAAGCACACTTGATAGATTGGGCAGTAAGTTTAGTTCTCTCATGTGCAGGAAGATGAACAAAACACACACATCTAAAAATATGAAGATTTGAGTAATCTGGTGTATGCCCAAACAAGCAAAAATAGGGGGAAGCATTTTTCAAGATGGGAGAAGGTATTTGTTTATTAAATAAATAGTAGACTAAAAGCTTCACACCAAAAATGAGGGGGAGCACAAAACTAAAGGAGTTCGAACAATATCAAGAAGGTGACAATTCTTCCTTTCAGCCACACTATTTTGTTATGGAGTGAAAGGACAAGAACGATGTGAAAGAATCCCGTGGCTTTGAAGAAAAAATTGAAATTCATTTGATGTATATTCACTACCAGAATCATTTTGCAATATTTTGATTTTGGCAGAGAATTGTATCTCAACTAAAGCAAGAAAGACTTTAAACACAGAAGAAAACCTTACTTTTAGACTGAAGAAAGTAAATCCATGCAAAGTGAGTGAAATCACCTATAAATGTAACAAATTGTTTGTAATGTTCATGAGAAATTATTGGTGAAATACCCCATACATCAATATGTATGATTTCAAAAGGTTTGGTGGTGCAGGATTTATGCAATGGAAAGGGAAAAGATTTGATTTTACCAAGTTTGCAAGATGTACAATTGACATTAACAACATCAAATGAAATTGAATTTTTATTGCCAATTAAACCAGATTTGAGCAACATGCACAGTGCATGGAAATTAGGGTGGCCTAGACGCCTATGCCGCACTTGATTGTAACATTGAACAACATTACAAGCAACATCATTTAACAGAGGGGGAGAAGATAGAAGGAAAGGAAAGAGACATCCCACTTTAGGTCCCTTCGTGATCGTCTTCCTGGACACTTGATCCTGCACAAAACAACTAGATTTTGAAAATTGAACGGTACAATTGTTGTCAACCAATTGACCAACAGATAGAAGATTAGTGGACAAGCTAGGAGACACAAAAACAATATTTAATGAGAGTGAAATATCACCAACAGCCATGATAGATAAGGAATTACCATCATCGGCTGTGTGAATATGAAGATTTCCTTTATATTTTTGGACATTAATAAGTGGTGACACATTGCTGGTCATGCAGTATGATGCACCAGAATAAAAATACCAGGTTTAGAAGCAAAATGTTTGTTACTTGAAATCCTTAAGGCAGAAAAAGTAAAAACTAACATTTGCTGGATTATTTTAGGGGTAATAGAAGACTGACCAAAACTAAGAACATAAGGAGCAGAGGATGTGGCAGCAGGACCGGAAGCATTCATAGAACAACCAAGACATTGTATGCAGTTTCAGATTTCTTTGGAGGCTGAACTGAACAATCTTTGATGATATGCCCTATTTTCTTACAATAATTGCGGAATTTCTTTGTACAATTAGTGGCAATGTGCCCAAATCCTTTGCAACTATAACACTGGACATTAGTCATGTCTCTGCCTCCTTTAAACTTCCTCTGACAGTATAGGTAACAGGAATTGGAGTAGAATTTTGAGCTTTCTGCTCCATGACAGCCTGAGTAGTGAGCTGTTGTTCATCCCTAGTAAGCTCACCTAGACAGATATCCAAAGTGACCTGGATTTTTGTTCATTAGGTTGGACCTAATTCCTTCAAATTCTCCTCTTAACTTCATCAAGAACTGGTCTCGCTTGCTGGTCTCATGCACGCGTTGGATAGTAATGAGTCCTTCAAGAGGTACACTTGCATGCACAATATCAATGTACTCAGCCCAAAGATTCCCAAAGGAAGAATAGAACTCTTGGATTGACATACTTCCTTGAAAAAGAAGACCCAACTCAAGTTCTGACAAAAACTTTCGTGCTGTGTTGCTCTGGTTGTAAATTTTCTTCAAGTAATCTGACACTCCTTGGGAGGTTTTATAAGGCTTGAGATTGAGAAGTATGGAGGGTTTGACCCTTTTAAGAATCCAACACATAATTTGAGCATCCTTCACCACCCATTTCACATATTTTTCCTTCTCCTTCTCACTGTCAGGTGTTGGATTCGTCTCATCAAATATGACCCCATAATTCTTTTCCCATGACAAAGATTTGGAATTGAAATTCCTAATCAGAATACTTCTTGCCATTAAATTGAATGTGAAAGAATTCAGATCTTCTAAGGACATGATACAGCTCAAAGAGATCTGATCAGAAACAGAATAGCAGAACAGGAATAACCGAGAACAGAACAGTAAGATCTCGAAACTAGACAACCAAGTAACAAGATACAAGATGAACAATTTCAGAGTTCTGGCTCTGATACCACGACAAAGTTAAAGAGATTTTTTGAAAAGTTTTCTTGCTTGTTTCACTAAAAGATTTACAGTATATAGACATCGAGAGTTAATCAGATCCCATAAACCTAGGTCCTAATAAGAGAAGAATCATGACTGAATCAACAGAAATATATACAAGCAAATATAGCAGTAATGAGGATCCTAGAGAAGAAATCAGGGGATCTTCAAAACAGCCCTAACTATACAGCTATGCAAATCTGTTAAACAAGGAAAGAAATTTGTTAAATAAGGAAAGAATAATAGAATACTATTATTCCATTGACAAGTTCAAGGCACCAATGTCTTGGCATTGCGCTATGTGGGACTTTGAATTTGAATTCAAAGCTGTATCACCCAATACAGGCACAACAGAATGATATGGTCCAGCACACGCATTTTGTAATGCCTGTATCAGTTGTCACTCATATGAAGACCCAAAACTATAACTAATTTTTTGTTAAATTTTTACCAACGTTATTCTCATATTCCCAGCAGCTTCAAAACACTTATTCTTCTTTCTTTATTTCATTTTGCCTCTCTTGATTCTAGTTTTAGCTTCAAAATACTATTTTAAATTAGAACACTTGATTTGCTTAGTTACAAGGTGTACTTCAAAAGATTTATAAAGCAAGGTATTATATTGGATCCTTTTAGTTGTTTGGCTATTACTTATCTTATGTATTGATAGATTAACAAGATTATAACATATTTAGTTGAATTGTTATTTTATTATCTTTATTCATAAGAAAATTTGCTCAGAAAAACAAAGGAGAGTTTATTGTGGAGGACATGGATCCTCCTAAAAAGCTCGACAAACAACTACAATCAAGAACATGAACCAAGCTAAAAAATTAATGCCGTCGAATCAAGTTGGATAATACTCAAAAGAAACCTCCTTAAAAGCTCTGGAAACATTTACCGACTCATAGAAGCCAAAAACACCAAATTGTCCCACAACAAATTCGAAGACAAGCTTGTACTTTTAAATATACACATTTCTTTCCATCCAAACACTACATAATGTGGTAAAAAAAGCACAACTCCTAAGAACTCTGGCTTCTTTCCAACCATGAAAACCTCTCAATTCTAAACCAATTAGTGTCTGAAGACTCTGGACATGCCTGCTGCTTCTCAAAAATGTTAGAGACAGTTCCAAATTTTCCATTCCACCTCATAATGTAGAAACAATGAGAAAGAGTTTTGTCATGCTTATAATGCATAATACAGCAATCAAGAAATAAGGCTTTATTAATGCGAACCACAAGAGACATGCTTTGTGACCCCATGCCAATATATTTGAAAGCGACCCCTTGGAAAGCCAAATTAGATTTGAAATGAGGAAACTTTGACCCATTGATGAACTTGTGTCCAGAATTGTAGGCATGAAGGTTTGAACGCCGCACAACAATAGCTTTGATAAGTTCGAAAGCTAGTTTAAAGAGAACTAAAGTTTGGAGAATCCTCTCACAAGTTTATTAAACTCAAATCATCAATACTTAATTGTTATAATAGAAAACAAGCCTAATTATAGGGAATAGGCTGCCTAACCAAATTACTATAATAACCTTAATGAAAAAACCCTAATTTGGCTAGAAATAATGAAAATAAAGACTAATTAAAAACCATGTAAAGCCTTGTACGAATTTGGGCTTAAATTAAGATAGAAAAGGCCCAAAACTAAAGTAAAATACTTAGTAAACTGATGTCTTTAAAATGTGGGCTTAAATTAATCAAAACAGGCCCAAACTAAGCTAAAGGAATTGACTTGAGCAGGATAGATGATGGGCTTGGACGAATTGGACATGAGCATCCAAACAGCCCCTTTTCCTTGCATTTCATTCCATTCTTCAAGTATTTTCAATGAAACAGCCCCCACCTTGGGCTTGAGCTTGAATCATCATCACCAAGCATCTTTGATCTTTTTGTAAGCTAACTTGATGATAGATTCTTTCTTGGCTTCAATGGGATCACATCATTTATAGTAGCATTAGAGTATTAGAGCAGCAGTGTAGAAGGTTACTCTAATTCTCTTATTGTCATTGCCAATCATTTGGACCTCTTGGATACTTATGGTTCCATAATATACTGCCTAATAATCTCTGTTCTGCAGAATCTTTTGGGAGTCGAAGAAATTTGAAGGACAGACTGAATTGGTAGAGCAATGGTATGGAACTGCCTATAGTGTTGAGAAAATCACCAGCAACATGATTCAGGTTAGTGGTTTATTTATTTATTTTTTTGTGATATCATTGCATACATCATTCAACATGATGATTAACAAGTGAAGTAATGTTATTTGAATATGCATAGCAGTCTGTTTTGTTTTATTGCTCCTGTTACCAAACTGTGGTGTACTTTTCATCGTTACAGAGTGTTGTGTTAGGAAAAAAATGGTAATTTCATACAAAAGTTTTTGTCTTGTTTCAGGAATGGATGGTATCTGCTCCTAACGAAAATCTTCATCTACCTGCAGCTAATGTGTTTATTCCTACTGACTTGTCACTAAAGAATGCTGAAGAGAAGGTTTGATGAGAATCTATAATTTGATTCCACTTGTATATTTTGATTCTAGCAGTTTCTGATTTGATGGACATCAAAGCAGGTCAAATTTCCAGTGCTTTTAAGAAAGTCCTCCTATTCATCTTTATGGTACAAGCCTGACACTATGTTCTCTACACCCAAGGCATATGTTAAGATAGATTTCAGCTGCCCCCATGCTGGCAGCTCTTCTGAGGCTGAAGTTCTGACTGATCTTTTTACTCGGTTGTTAATGGATTACCTGAATGAATATGGTAAGATAGTAATTAATTGAGCTTACCTCAGTGAAGAGGAAAATTTATGTATTCTATCTATTTGGATAATTTATGTATTCTATCCATTTGGATAGATGAGCATTTGAAATAAAGACGTGTTGAGTTTGACATTGATGCTGTCATTTTTTTATTTTTTCACTTCAAAATTCTAAAGTCACCTTCATTTCAAATCTATGCCTATCCACATACAACATTATTTTATTTTGAAGTACAATAATTTTTCTTAATGTACATACTATTACATGTGAACTGAATGGTTAAACCACCTCCCCTCCCGATTTATCTCAAATGGTATAGTGAACTCAACAGCTTAATTTTTTTTTTTTTTGTCTGTTTCAGCTTATTATGCACAAGTTGCTGGTCTACATTATGGCATTATCAACACAGATGCTGGTTTCCAGGTACTGATCTAACTTTTGGATTGTCTGTGATGATATACTAAATACCGGACCTGCAAACAACTGTTGCCAGTTTGATCAGTGCTGCATACTGGAATCGATCATGAATTGAATTGTCGCAAGAAAGTTGAAATTGAAATTTTTGGAATTTTAAGATACATTTTATTTTGGGATAAAAGAAGCATATGCTATTTCCTTGAGGTAGATTCTTGTATACAAGTAATTAACAACCCATTTCATCCACATTTTAGAAGTGTATCATTTTGTGGTCTAGTAACTAACAACAGGAAATGAATTGTGTTGAGTTTCTTTTCAGTTTTTGCAATTGAAAAAAAGATGGTTGGGTATCCCTATGTATACCCACAAATAAATATGGGTTGCTATGTCTGGTATTGGAGTAATTTTAAGGCTTTAACACAAATCATTATTTTTTGTGCGTATGTTGGTTTTTTGTGTATATATTTTATTATTTGGTGTTCTATATGGAGTGGGGTTGGCAATCTTCGGACATGTTGATTCTTGTATGCATTAATATGCTATCTTTCTTCTACTTATTTAGGTGACTGTGGTTGGTTACAATCACAAACTGAGGATCTTGTTGGAAACTGTTATCGAAAAGATAGCAAAATTTGAAGTCAATCCTGAAAGATTTTCTGTGATTAAGGTAATTACTAAGGAACCTTCCTTACCTATTTACTTATGGTGCAGTTTTTAACATCTTTTTCTGTGGCCCAAAGCCTACATGATCTTTGCTATTTTGAATTGAAGTTCACTAGCTCTTGTCGTACAAAGTTTAGGGGGTCTAGTGACACATTTGTTTCATTCCTCCTTTGACTGATTTTTCATGGGTTGCACTTGCATAAATTTTGTACTTTAATATTTTAATATGGTAATTGAAAAGAAGCGAGTTACATATTCCCTGTTTCCTCCACTATTGATTCAACATTGGCTCTTGTAGTAAAAAGTTTATGATGTCTAGTGACGCATTTGTTTCATTCCTCCTCTATAACTGATTTTTCATGTGCCCTGCATGCATTTTAATCTGGTAATTGAAAAGAAGCGACTTACATATTCTCCGTTTCTTCTGCTATTGGTGAATTAAAGATACTGCAGGAATTTCCTTCCACATTCTTTTTCTTCTGTATCATTTCGAGTAATCTTCCATTGGGCTTGTGGAGAGTAGCTAGCATACTTGATGCACAAAAGACTCTCTTTATTAGGAATGATTTTTCAGTTATAACTACATATATAATTTGTGTTAGATACAGCACCATAAAGGCAATGTTGCTGATCCTTATTGTAATCAGACAGTCCTTTTTCAAATTAAATTGCTAAGTCCTGTATTGATGACTATTGACTGGAATACAGAGAGGATAGAAATTGGCGAAGACAGATATGTGAAGTTACAACAAGTTGAGAAAGAACTTCTGAAATAATGATTTCTTTCCTTCTTTCCTCTTTTTTATTCTTTATCTATTCTCTTGGTGGTGCATTGAATGATGGGATTTAGCAGTGTGCTTGATGTAGAACCACAAAAAGGGAAATCCAAAAACGCAAAGAGAAAGTAATGATGATTTAATTTTTTATTTGAATTTTAATTATCCAATAACAGCTTAACATTAAGATCTTCTAATTGTGTGTGTGTGTGTGTGTATATATATCATAAAACTATCGCTAACCCTTATATTGAGTCAGATACTCAAACAGATTCAGATACTGAAAGTACATTAAGTTATTACACCCCGAATAACCCAAATAAATTATTTCTAACATTCTTCCTAAAATACGTAGTCCTAAAATCTCAAACAAGCAGTCCTGCATTAATGCCACTCTCAAAGGCCTTGGATTTGTTTCTTCTTTATCTTGAACTTCTGCTGACCTTTTTTTTTTTTTTTTTTTTTTATAAATATATTTGTAAGACCTCTACATCATGGGGGCTTTACAGGTTGATCAATGAAACATGAAATATGAGAATTTCATTGAACATGTTGAAAAGTGCATTTGATTAATAAATGTTCTTGATAGAGTTTTCATTTTTCATTCTTCAGGAAATGGTAATAAAGGAGTATGAAAATTTCAAGTTTCAGCAGCCATATCAGCAGGCTATGCACTATTGCTCTTTAATACTACACAATCAAGCATGGCCTTGGATAGAAGAACTTGAAGTGCTTCCTCATCTTGAAGCTGGAGATCTTTCTAAGTTTGCCCCAATGTTGCTCTCAAGAACCTTCTTAGAGTGCTATATAGCAGGTCTTTTATCTGAACAACCTTTCTAATTTCTTATTCTTGAATATGAGTATGACTTTGGTATTATTTCATCTTAGGTAACATTGAACGCAGTGAGGCAGAGTCAATAATTGAGCACGTTGAAGACGTCTTTTACAAGGGTCCAAATCCTATTTGCCAAACATTATTCCCTTCCCAGCATTTAACCAATAGAGTTATCAAGCTTGAGAAGGGAAAGAATTATCTTTATCCAATTGAAGGCTTGAATCCCAGTGATGAGAATTCTGCTTTAGTGCACTATATTCAGGTAATTAGATTGTGAAGACATGGTGTTTGAGTCCGAGCCAATTTAATTGTCTGTGCTGGAAGGTCCTCCATTGTTTGTTATTTTGTTTTACACCATTTTCTTGCAAATTTCATGAGGAAAACGGGGCTGCTTAATATCATTATTGTTCTGGTTCTGGTTTTTAGTTTCCCATATTAAAAGTACACATCTTGGAAAATAGGTTGATGAAACAGGAGGAAACCACTTTTAATAGTTCTCTTGTTATGCCAACCTGTTTTTCTGTTTTAAAATACCAAAATAACAAAAATAAATATATTTTCATAATAGGAGAATCTTCTAAATGGTTGGACTTCACGCAATTCAGACATGACAAAAAAATTGTAGGATCATTCTTCTTGAGTTCAAGTGTAAACGAGTCGAGTTAAGTTTTAGCTTATTTAGGTTCGGTTTGATATTTTTTTTTTCCGAGCTCGAGCTTGTGTTTTAGATTAAGTTTGAAATTATGTTCAAGCTTGGCTTATTTAAAACTTGAGCCGAACTCGAGTTCAACTCGTTAATAAATTATAATCGAGTTAAACTCGAACTCCATTCATTATAAAACTTGTTTATAACTTATCAAAATATTCAACTTTCTAAATATTTATTTCTAATAAAATAACTATAATGAAAATACTTAAAACTAATATAAAAGTAAAAACATCCAATTAATGAAAAAATGCAATAATAAAATTGAGCAAATATGTATTATAAAGATATTAATTAATAAAAAAAATATATTTTATATAATATGAAAATATGAGGTTATGTGAATTAGGAGTATATATATATTTTAGTAAATTTGAATCAGTAAAAAGTTTATAGAAGTGTTAAAATATATTTTTTGGAGTGCCAAAATTATTAAGTTAATAATAATAATAATAAAACTGTTTACAAGTCTATTAAGCGATTTGTTTGCGAGCTTGTTCACGAGCTTATAATCGAGCTATTTATGAGTCTAATTGAGCTGAGTTTCTCTTTGCTTAAGCTTGGCCTATTTATTTATTAAGCTTTAAAATAAGGCTCAAGTTTGGCTAGTTTATAAAGCGATTCGAATGTGAACGAGCTTTTATCAAGCCGTACACCGAGTTGCTCGCGAACGGCTCGGCTCATTTACACTCCTACCAGTGATACTAGTTTTTGTGGTGGCAATATGCCCTGAGATTGGAAAATATGTGTTAGTACAGGATATACTTTTGGGTATGTATATTCCCACTCCAAATTTCTTAAATGCACTACTAACAGATACCAAAGTTGTCCAGGTTCACCGAGATGATTTTATGCTGAATGTGAAACTGCAACTTTTTGCCTTAATTGCAAAGCAACCAGCTTTCCACCAGCTTCGGTCGGTTGAGCAACTTGGATACATTACTGTGCTTATGCCAAGGTATCTACAATTTTGTTCTCTCGTGTCAAATATGGAAAATCTGCTATGCTGTTTGAGACTTCACCAAATTTCTTTCAATACAGGAATGATGCTGGCATTCGCGGCGTACAGTTCATTATCCAATCAACAGTGAAGGTCAGTAGAATTAGTTTGTTGTTCTCATTGTAACATCTTCTTTTACTATTGGTTGATCTTTATAATCTGGACAGGGTCCTGGACAAATTGATTTGAGAGTTGAGGCATTCCTCAAGATGTTTGAAACTAAACTTTATGAGATGACAAATGATGAATTCGAGGTGAGACAAATAGTATAGACGATAATTTACAGTGTATATTGTTTCTTAAAACTCATTTTTTATTTTCTTTTAGTAGGATGGGGGTCTTGGGGAAGAGGTGTTAGGTATAAAGTTGGAGTGGGACAGGCTTCAATGGCATATTAGGTTATTACCCTAATTGGAATTTGAAAACCGGATTCACTCCCACCACCAAAATAACGATGGAGCTACTAGGGGACCGGTAGAGTTATGAGGGCCCCATACCCCCAACAACCTCAAAAAAGCTCCCCAAAGAAAAATGAAAACCTCATGAGAGATTTTTCTATAAAAATAAAAAAAAAGAAAGAAAGAAAGAAAGAAATTATTCAGTAGCTTGGAGTTAAAATATGTTTAACTAGTTGATTTTAGATTCAAACCACTTGAATTAGGAATAGGTTTCATAAGATTATTTTTTTCTTTTTAAGTTCTGTTAATTTTGCCTCCCTCTTATATATTTTCACTTGTCTGATGAAAATGAGATTACATTATTCTCATTGCAAAACTGAGAATGAGATTACATTGTTCACTGCTGAACTGGTTGCCTTGCAGAATAATGTTAATGCTTTGATTGATATGAAACTTGAGAAGCACAAGAATTTGAGGGAAGAATCTGGATTTTACTGGCGAGAGATTTATGATGGCACCTTAAAATTTGATAGGAGAGACACTGAGGTACAAACATGTATCTGATCTTTCTGCAGATGTTTATTGTTGCCCTTCATAGTTATATGGTTTAAGATTATCATCAAGTTAATTTTCCCTATGGCCATGTTTGATACAAGGGATTTTGAATAATTCATGAATTTCTTACATATCCTTTGTTTGACACAACAAAAAGATGGTAAAATCTCCGTCATTCACCTCAATCTTTTATTTTGAGTTTTTGAAATCCCATTTGCGAGGTGAGATTTTGGGGGATTTCTTTTTTACCGCAAGCCCTCATTTTGAGGGTTTTTGGAAATATCTTTTTAAAATGCCCTAGATTTCGTTTTTCTGCCAAGAGAGATTGTGTAAATCTATGGAATAAAAAAAAGCAGGTTCTTAATTATATTACAAATTCCACGGGGTTTAAAATTCTCAATTCAAACATGGCCTGTGCTAATGCTGAAACAAAACAATCACTAACCAGTTAGAAATATCATTTTAGTCAATGGCTAGACATCTCATCGTAGCATCAACTTAACTTTGATGAATGTCATTGAAACAGGTTGCTGCATTAAGGAAACTTACACAAAAAGAATTCGTAGAGTTCTTCAATGAGAATATAAAAGTTGGTGCACCTCAGAAGAGGACATTGAGCGTTCGTGTTTACGGTGCCCCTCACTCATCAGAGTACACATCAGATAAAAATGAATCAGTTTCGCCCAACTCAAATCAAATAGATGATATTTTCAGTTTCAAAAGATCACAATCTCTTTATGGTTCATTCAAAGGAGGCTTTGCTCATATGAAGTTGTGAAGTTGGAACTTGTAACAAAGGAACATGGGGAACTTTTCCCTATTCAGCTTGCAAGAATGAGCCAGCGGAGAGAACCTGGGACCTGCAGATGAGCTTCGCAATCCGATGTAAACCAAACCAAGAAGTATGGTGGCAAAGAAATTATTTTCCATGTGACTTTACAGGACTTGAATGGCACTAGATATATAATGTGCTAGTTCTGATTTCTCTGAGATTCAACCTCAGCATCATGTTGTAACTTTAGTTGTGTAGTCTTTTTATTTAATCAAAATTTTTTTATCATTTTTTTCCAATTGAACTTTGTCAATAAAACCATTCCTTCCTACCAATGTAGCTTTAGTTTTTATTGCAGCATATTAAAATTTACAAAAAATTATTTAATAAACAAAAACAAATAAAACTAAAAAAGTTGTAGAACCATATATAGCTAAAGAGCACAGCATTAAAGTAATAATAAAGTACATATTATATTAAAGAATATATTAAAATGCAAAAAAATAAATAAATAAATAAAAAGGAAGAGTAGAAGACATTTATTTTAAATTAAATATGGCTGAAGAAATAATTGAATAAAAAAAGTGTAAACGTGTGGACTGTTTTTTTTTTTTTTTTTTTTTTTTAAATGTGAATAGACAATATAGTCATTTATTAAACAGATAAAATGGAGTGTACTACACCCTTATTTTTATAGTTGAATTTTTTTTTTTTTGACAGATTAGGTTTAATTGTAATTCATTGGTATTCTTAAAATTATTCTTATATTTCAAGGGTTCTTCTAAATGAATACCCTAAGGGCACTCTTTTAAGGATAAAATGATTTAGATCAAATTAAATAGATATAAATTTAAAAATAAATTCGGTTAGATAAAAATTGAGATATTATCTTATTAATTGGGTGATAGTTACTGTAATTAAACATAACACTATTAAAATCTCCATATCTCTTATTTAATTTATTTACAAATTAATTCAATTAATCTTATTTGAAATAATTATTTCTTAATCAACATCTTAAATATAAAATTTTTATGTAGTTTTATATGTTGTTTTTGTTAGGATTTTAAGTGTATAGAATTCCATATTAAAAAGAGATGGTCTTTGAAAGGTCACAATCTTAAACAATAATGAGATGGTATGGTTGGAAAAATGGCCTCCACATCTCTAAGAAATCGAGGTTTCTGATAATTGGGATAATTATGTCGAGCACATCTTTAAGCAAAGGAGTCGGAGAGGCTGTAGTGTCTGCCATTTCTATTGTTGTGAGAGCTTGAAGTTAGAGAGTGAGTGCATTAAGAATTGAGAAGGAGATGAGTAAATGTGGGTGTGATTTGATATCTTAAAGCCTAGAAAGACCAGCGAGCGACATGAGCGCTGCCAGCCTGTTAAGCTCATTGAATGCTGCCAACACCTAAAACTTGCATCCTATGCACAACATAACTAGTCCTTACTACCTCATGACTGCCGATTGTTCAACAACCAACCTTATCACTGTTGTATTGACAAGAACATAGTACTCTATATGGAGAAGGACCATGATCAATGCATTGAAGGGAAAGAACAAATTGGCCTTTGTAGATAGATCCTTGACAAGACCAAGCCCCGGTAGTTGTGAGGCCTTGCCCGAGCACCGGTCCGATCCGCCGAGGGATCGAAATGCTCTTTGGGAGAAACTCCATGATTATAACTCGCTGTGAGTTTAGAAAATTGATTTTTGTATTTTGAAGGTTGAAAGGTGAGTCGTCACTTTAATTTATTTATTTTAATTGGGAAAATTAAAGAAAACCCAATATGATTGACTCCAAAATTTGATTTATCCTATTAGAAAATGCACCAATCCACGAGTGACCAAGGAGGGTTCAGGGATCAGGTTTTGGTAATTACACAATTAAGAAAATGTTATTTTCTTTAGTTTGGCTAAAAATGCAAAATAACTCTTAAAAAGATGAATTTTTGTGTATGCATGAACAGGAATATAATGATGAATGAACAGATATATATATATATATATATATATATATATATATATATATATATATATATATATATATATATATATATATATATATATATATATATATATATATATATATATATATATATATATATATGATGTGATGGAATGACAATAATAAATAAATAGGCAAGATAAATCCTACTTAATTATTACAATATCAAAACAAATGAAATAAATGGGATCTTTCCTCTAGCCCTTATGGGTACTAGGAAAAGCACACATTCCCCAACTAAACTAAAAAATAAAATCATAAATAAAAAATTAGTACAAATAAATCAAAATAAAAAGAAAGGAAAACAATATTAATAAAAGATTTTGGAGTTGATGCCCTTCTGAATGGCAGCCTGCATATCCTATCGAATAGGAATCAAACCCCACACCGTTCTTCCTTCTTGCGAAGGAGGGGTTATAAAAAAGGTGTTAATTTGCTTATTAACTTAATTCTGATTCTTAAATTAATAAGTTTTAGATCTTTTCAGTTTTAGACCTAAAGAGAATTGTAGATCTGAATTTATAATTTTAAAGATAGAAAAGGGATTATACCTTTGCTTTTCTTGGCTTTCGAACGAATGGAACCAATTTTGCTCCTGATCTCAACTCTACCTTGAATTCAAAGAAAATTTGGAATCTGGACGTAGAAACAACAAGTATGTTAGTATAAGAACGAATTTATGCTTTGAAATATGCCTCAACTGCTTTGAAATCTCTTGAATTGCTTTGGAAGTCGTGTCAAATGAGGCTAAAGGAGGCTTCTATTTATAGAGCTGCCAGAGGAGGTTTCGGTGGTACGGACGGCGGCGCCGGCGGCAGGGGCGACATGGTCGACACACTGGCCGTCCGGGTGGCACAAAATGCGTGCCGCTTAACCTCCAGCCTCCACTTGGTGCTACGCACGGCGGCACGGTAAGAACGCTGGCGGCACAAGATGCGTGCCGCCCATAAATGTGCCTCCCAGACGTCAGCGCGCCACTTGCGTGGTTCGACCTGTTTTCGTCTGTTTCGGGCCCGTTTCATTTTTTATTCAAGCTCGGTTTGATCCTGTGGGTTCGTGATTGAAAAGCAGTCGACTAGAGGAGGAAAGATTCAGGAATTTATTTTTCTACGGGGCATTGCCCCGCACCCCGCAAGAGGCGTTGCCCCCTTGACCCCTGCTCATTAACCGACTAGCGGGACCGCCGTATGCGTAGCGCCCTATTCTTAGTAGGTGTCAAGCTGCAGCCGGATCAGGAGGTGCAAATTTGAGAGTTCACAGTAGTGCAGAACAGTTTGCGTGGGAGAAGTGCAACTCCATGGTTATCACATGGCTTAATAATTCCATTGCCCCAGACTTACATAGCAGTGTTGCCTTTTATGAAGAAGCATATGAAGTATAGAGGGATCTCCATGAAAGGTTTGTTGGTTCAAATTATACCCGCTTGTTTGAACTTAAGGACATGGTATATCAAACAAAGCAAGAAAACATGATTGTTTCATAATACTATACCAAGATGAAAGCTTTCTGGGATGAGTTTAATATAGTATCCAAAGTTTTGAATTGTTCTTGTGGTGGACTGAAAGAATTGCAAATTGAGAGGGAGCAAGAACAACTTCATCAATTTTTGTTTGGGATCAATATGGATAAATTCAAAACCATTCGCATGGACCCTTTACCATCCAAGAACCGTCCCTATTGCATGCTAATGACTAAAGAGAAGTAATTGTCTATTGGAAGTAATGGAGTTCATATAGAGGCAGCAACTTTTGTCATAAAACCAAGTCCATATCACTTGCGAAGCACTAATAATTACACATCACAATAAGCACAAGTCACAGGCATAGAACATAGTGGCAAACCAACTTGTGGGCATTGTGGGAAACCTGGTCATGTGAAAGAAAATTGTTTTTAGTTAGTAGGATACCTAGCTAATTGGGGTACAAGGAGCAGCAGGGGTAAAGGACGTAGTAGGTGTTGGCAGCAAGGTGAGGCACATGTTATAACGATAGGGGGAGTTGATTCTCCTTTTTAGCAAGCCGTGGGTAGGAAAGACAGTAGCCATAACACTCAAACCATTTAGTCTGTACTGATGCTTGCTTGATGAATTCACAGCCAATAAATTCTAAAGTTCCCGTTAATCTCCCAAATGGCGAAAAACTTGTTGTTGATTCCTGTGGCATTGTCCATCTTAATCACAAAATAAGCCTCGATAATATGTTACATGTGCCATCTTTTACGTGTAACTTGATCTCTATAAGTAAAATTACTAAACATCTAAACTATGTGGCCTTATTTTTTCCTACTTTTTGTGTTCTACATGACCTTGTCACGAAGAGTCTGATTAGAGTGGGTGAAGAACATAATGGATTGTACTATTTCAAGGGATTATATCTACTAGTAGTTTCTTGCAACATTGTTAAGGGGTTGATTGGAATTTAGCATAGCAGACTAGGTCACTACTCCTTTCAACATTTGTCTATGATCCTTTAATTTTCAAAATTTTCTTTTCAATCTAATGAACAATGTTGTGATGTTTGCCATAGAGCAAAACAAACTCGTTTACCTTTTTCATTGAGTGACTGCAAATCTAAGATTGCTTTTGAATTAGTCCATTGTGACATTTGGGGCCCTTATAAAACCCCATCTAATTCTAGTGCATGTTTTTTCCTGACCATAGTGGATGATTGTACCAGATGTATCTGAGTGTATTTGTTGAAAAATAAGTCTGATATTTACCATTGTTTCTAAGTTTTTTCTGCCTTAATTGAAAGTCAATACCACACTACCATAAAAAGGCTTCATAATGACAATGCACAAGAAATTGTGGAAGGACCCATGAAAGTTTTTTTTAGAGAAGAAAAGAATTTTACATGAAACTTTTTGCACAGACACTCGACAACAAAATGGTGTAGTGGAACACAAACACAAACATCTCTTAGAAGTTATTAGGGCACTTTGTTTTGAAGCTAACTTACCCATTCATTTTTGGGGTGAATGTGTATTCATTGCTCATACCTTATCAACAACACACCTAACCAAAATTACATGGAAAGTCACCATATGAAGCCTTATTTAACAAATCACCCAAGTATGACCATTTGCATGTTTTTGGAAGTCTTTGTTATGTACATGACACTAATAGGCCAAAAGACAAATTTTCTCCTCGTGCACATCATTGTATTTTCATTAGGTATCCTCTTAGTAAAAAAAGGTATCCGGTTTATGATTTGGAGAGTCGCAAAATCATGATTTCTAGGGATGTTGTATTTCATGAAAATGTTTTTCCTTTTCATAAACCCACAAAAGAGTCTTTCTAACAAAATCACATTCCTAATAGTATTATTTTTGATAATGATGATTATCCATTTGTCCTGGTTGATCAAAATTCACAAGTTGAACCACAAGAAAAGTCAACATCATCTCAACAGGTAATAGATAATACCCCTATATCAATGCCAATGACAACCCCTAGTCATGAGGAGCAGCTACCTCTAGCTTGACCTGTATGAGCAAGACGTGCTCCATCCTGTTTGCATGACTATGTGGTTGATGTCCCAAGATTAGTACAATTTGAACAACCTACTTCCAATGTGGTCTCTTTTGGTAAGGCATATCTTATTTCTTCTTGCTTATCTAATTCTTTGTTTAATGACCATCACAAAATTTTCATTGCATCTATTAATACCCTTGAGGAACCTAAGTCATATTTACAGGCTATGAAGGATTCAAAATGGCAACATGCAATGATGGAAGAAATCCAAGCTTTGGAAAGAAACCACACTTGGGATTTATGCTCTCTACCTCCTGGGAAAAAACCTATTGGCTGCAAATGGGTTTACAAAATTAAATTTAAAGCTGATGGTATAGTCGAGAGATATAAAGCACGATTAGTGGCAAAAGGTTATACTCAAGTTGAAGGGATTGATTATACTAAAACTTTTGCTCTTGTTGCAAAGTTGACCACAGTGCGTTGTTTACTGCCTATAGCTGCTGCAAAGCATTGGAATTTATATCAAATGGATGTAAATAATGCTTTTTTGCATGGTGACCTTCATGAAGAAGTATATATGGTTCCACCTCCGAGGTTCAATTGAACAAGTGATAATAGGGTATGTTGGTTAAGGAAATCTCTTTATGGCTTAAAACAAACTTCAAGACAATGGTTTGCAAAGCTTACTTCAGCTCTCCTTCAATATGGTTTTCCTCAATCTCGGGTAGATCATTCCTTATTCATCATGAAAATTGACATTTCCATAGTTATTGTGCTTGTCTATGTTAATGATCTAATTATTACAAGAATGATCAATCTTTATGTCAAAAGTTCAAGCAGTATTTGCGGACTTGTTTTCATGTCAAGGACTTGGGAAATCTCAAGTATTTCCTTTGGCTTGAGGTGGCTAGATCTCCTACAGGTATCTTCATCACGCAACGCAAATATGCTTTGGATATACTTGCTGATTCTGGCATGCTGGGTTCTCAACTAGTCACTTTTCCTATGACTCAACAATAAAAATTGGTGTTAGATGAGAGTCCTCTATTGAATGACCCTAGTATTTACCGTAGGCTAATTGGTCGTTTGATTTATTTGACAATTACTCATCCTGAGATTACATATTTTGTGAATTTATTGAGTCAATTTATGCAAGAACCTCAATAAACACAAATGGATGCTGCTTTGCACATTCTGCGCTACATTAAATCATCACCTGGACAAGGATTGTTTTTTCCTGTTGATAATACTTCCCATTTGTCTGCCTTTTGTGATGCTGATGAGGTAGGATGTGGTGCAAGAAAGCGCTCCACAAATGAATTCTCTGTAATGCTTGGTCAAGCTTCTATTGTCTGGAAAACAAAGAAGCAAAGTACTATTACTTGTTCCTCAACTGAAGCAGAGTATAGGTCAATGGCACTCATAGTTGTAGAATTGTTATGGCTACATGCATTACTTTAAGACCTCATAGTTGAATATCACTTACCTATGTCTATGTTTTGTGATAATCAAGCAGCCCTATATATAGTTAACAATCCAATTTTTCGAGAACACATAAAGATGTGGAGGTGGATTGTTATTTTGTTCATGATCATGTGCTTACAGGTCATATTAAAACTTCTTATGTTTCCTCTCAAAATCAAGTTGCTAATCTATTTACAAAAGCTGTGGATGCTGATGTTTTTAAATCTTTAATTCACAAGTTGGGCATCATGAACCTCCATGCTCCAACTTGAAAAGGAGTATTAGGAAATCATTTCTGTATTTCCTATATTGTATCTCTTTGTATTTGCTATATTAGAATTTCCTATATTGTATCTTTGTAAACTAGGTTTTCTAAATTAGGAACTTCCTCCTATATCGTATCTCTTTGTATTTCCTATATTGTATCTTTGTAAACTAGGTTTTCTAAATTAGGAACTTCCTCCCATTGTATATAAATACAGATTATTGTGATCAATAAAAAGCAAGCAACTACCTTCAATAATTTTACAGATTTGAAATGTATAGAGAAATTGGACGTGGTTAGAACTTGAGAAACGCAGTGTATATTTATAAGAAAAAAAAAGGGCAAAATTTTGTAAAGTTTTCATACGGAGACTACTTTTGTTCTTTTTCACTTATTAATGCAAAAATCCCTAGAAATTACTTATTGTGCCAATAAAGTATAAATAATTCAAGTAACTGCATTAATATTAAATAATGCAGGCAAAATGAGTTCTTTATAAATGGGTGTTGACCAAGGCATATAAGAAACCAGCAAAACCACTAGAATTCATCCTTTTCCATATTAAAACCCAAAAAAAAAATCAATTTTTTCTTTGTGCTCAATAAGATGGCTACAGAATCATTGGCTTTCGTTGTGGCAGAAAAAGTCTTAGAAAAAGTAGCTTCCAATGTTTACCAAGAGCTAAGCTTTGCTTAGGGTCTCAAAGGGGAACTGAAAAAACTTGAGGATATCTTGTCCACTGTAAAAGTTGTGCTATTGGATGCAGAGGAGAAGGAAGCAAAGAATGAAGAGATTAGAGTGTGGTTGGCTAAGCTTAAATATGCTCTTTATCATGCTAAGCATGTGCTTGATGATTTTGAATGTAAGACTCAAAGAAGGCAAGTGCTTAAATTGTATGGAACAACCATCAAAAAGCTATACTCTTTATTATTTCTTAAGATGCTTATGATATATGTAGAAGTAATTAATTGAATTAATTAGAGTAGATCCTATGTACTTAGAAACTAATAATTAATAATCTTTATAGGCTTGTTAAGAGTTGTTGACCATTTCTTATCGTTAGATCTGGGTTTTGTCTTTCCCCTTTGTGGGAATATTTATTTTTTGTTGTATGGTAAAGATCTCTCACTGAATGCTTTCCTCCATATGAAGGCTTTTGAGCTTGGTATATCTGCAAGTGTTGTTGTGCTTAAGATGGAACTTGGTTTCAGATCTGGAAAATTCCCTGAGATTGATTGGGATATATTAGGATCTTTATTTATTATGTTTTTAGGCCCAAAAATAATAACAACAATAAATCTACCACTACCAGTAAATATAATGGAGAAAACAAGAACAAAGAATATAGAGAAGAGAATAGTTTTCTAGTTTTTCCATTTAATAGTATTAAGCCCTCTATATAGAGTACAGAAGGAAAAGAAATAGGAAGCGAAATAGGAAGCTTTTCTAATAAGGAAAATACAATTAATACTAATATGGAAACTAAAATATTCATGTATATAAAAAGACATCAATTAAATCTTATAATATATTATAACACTCTCCGTTGATGTCTTTTACAAAGAATATGTCTCATCAAAACCTTACTAAGAAAAAACCCTGTGGGAAAAAATTTTAGTGAAGGAAAAAAAGTACATTAATTTTATAGAGATTTGTGCCATAACACTGCCTCGTTAAAAACCTTGCCAGAAAAATCAAATGGGACAAAACCTAGGCTAAGGAAAAAAGAGTACAGTGTACCAAAATCTTCCCCTCATAAAAACATGATTTCTATCAAATATCTCTTAATTGGCACATGCCAATTTTGTTAACTAATTTTTCAAAATGTAGTTGTAGGGAGTGACTTTGTAAATAAATCTGTCAAGTTGTCAAACCGTATACTTAATGATATTTAAGTAATATCCACATATAATAATCTATTTACAGTACTCCCTTAGGATATTACTTGCGCTATGAATATGCCTTGTTAAGAACCTTGCTAGAAAACCCAGTGGAAAAAAACATAGCTAAGGAAAAAAGTAAATTTTATGCACTATTTTATCATTGCACAGATTGTCTCATTAAAACCTTTGTCAAAAAAAATCATGTGGGATAAAAACTTGACTAAGAAAAAAGAATACAATCATATATTAATTTGCTCCCCCTTATGATGATAGATTTTAACACGGCGTATACTAATTGATGAAACAATGCCGTTTAAATACCACATTAGGTAAAAACTTAGTACATAAGTCTGTTAAATTGTCACTCAAGCGAATTTGATGGATATCTCTTCTGGAGCTTATATATATACAAGAATTTGGGTGAAGTTTATGTCTACTTCGTTACCCTTAATATAACCACATTTAATTTGTGCAATACAAATTGCATTATTCTCAAAATACAATGGGAGTATCTTTTAGTGAGGTACTTCAGGATCATAAAAATCTTTATAAAATTACAGTACCACTATAAGTGAATACATAGCCAGTTTAAAATCTACCATCATGGAGACTAAGCAAATAATCAATATTCGTATGTAGACCAAATTCAAATATGAATTATAATATTAATAGTATATTGAAGATAACTTTTTACACCACTCTAATATTTCTTTATAGGTGCAGAGCTATATCTAGCTAGGAATTTTTCTTGCAAATGCAATATCAGGCCTGATGCAATTTGCAAGATACAAGAGTGTCTTATAGCACTTATATATGGTGCTTTAAGACCAAATAACTCTTTATTGTCTTTTTTAGGTCTAAAAGAGTATCTCTTCACTTCTAGTAAGCGGACCGCCTATTGGTGTGCTTGAGAGAGAAGATTTATCTATGCAAAAATTGCTTAAATATCTTTTCCACATAAGTATACTGATGTATTAGAACTCCTTAATAATCGGTCTGCAGGTCTATATAAAATTTCATTTCCTTTAAATTTTTCATCTTAAACTCACTTTTCAAATAGATACATACTTATTTGAGTTCATTAGGAGTCACATTGATATTTAAATCAACTTATACTGCAATAATAATATATGCCATTCTATAATAATATATACCATTCTATGGTCTTTTATGAATACAAATGGACATAGTATATTATTCACATATCTTTCTTTCAATAATAATTTACTCAAACAATTATACCACATGTCCATATTGCTTTAATCCATACATAGATTTTTGCAATTTGATGAAATATATGTCACATGTTTAATATATATTCATTTATGATATATTTAGTCCTTCTAGGACTCTTATTGCTTCATAAGGCGTACAATAAGCCTTTCATTAACTGCCATATTAATTATCAGAATATGATCATTTTCATAATAAGAGAATTATTTTTCTCATAGTCAATGATAGAACGAGTCTAGCTCTACTTTAATTGCCTCATTCCATGATGATCAATCATATTTATGCTAATATTCAGTTATACTTATAGATTATGGATCCATATTTTCTCTTGTAACAGTAAGAGCTACTGTTGAGGCAAATTCATCGTTAACGATAATTAAATTTCTATTAACTCTTTCTTATATCACAAAAATAATTGAGATCTCATAGTTTTCATTTATATGATCATCAACTCTAGAAGCCATATTTGGAGGATCTAATTGTTCCATTATCTCAGTCTATGTCTCATAATTGGCTATGGCTCTTTGACTGAGATCTTCATCTTCAGGAGATTTCTCTTCAGGAGATTTTATAAGTGGCGCTGCTTTTCTTTTCAATGGATTTTTGTCTTTAGTTCCAATTTACTATCCATGCTTTTGGTGTGTAGTGAGATTGATTGATTTTCTATTTGCAATTAGAATCACAACCCTTGCTAGGGTATTAGCAACTGTAATATGAGACTTTGTCACTTTTTTAGCATCTATAAATGCATTTGGCAATTAAGTTGCAATTTGTTGCAACTATATTATTTTGTGAATTTTTGGTTCACTCTGACTTGTACATGGACCAAAATTATTTAAAGAGTTTTCCTTCTAATAAATTTCTCGATATTTTTTAGCACTCTAGGTGCTTTTCCTCTCCCTAATGTTGAAAAATATGCCTCATCAAAATAAATTCATAGTCTCTTTTGTGGACTCATTATCGCACATTGAGATAGATTTAATATATTCATGGCACAAAAAAATTTATGGCTCATGTCCTTATACAAGTTTCAAGGGAGAGTATATATGATGTACACAATGGCATTCATGCCAAACTTTCAAGGTTTAATTATTGAACTATAAGTTCAATGCTTGAACTGCAAGTTCAACGCAATATATTGTGCATGTATACTAGGGATAAAACAGTAATGAAATAACTCATTATAATACACAACTTATAAAATCTTGCAAATTACTCCTTCAAGGAGTTTACATAAAATCATTAATATTGAATTGAGTTGTGTCCTCTATATGGGTGGTTCCTCTTTCAGAATCTCATGATTTATCAAATGATTTATAACATTCACTTCAGAGAATACAGTTATACTAGTGGATATTATTTGATGATTTTTCGTTAGCAATTATTTTTTCAGAATTCTCATTATCTACCAAATGATTTATAGCATTCACTTCAGGGAATGCAGTCGTACTAGTGGGCATTGTTTGATGAGTTCTTATTGACAATTATTCTTTACAACCACCAGAAAAATAATATTTGTAAATTTTCACTTCTTATACTGCTACTACAGGAGCATGTAACTTTATTACTACACAATTTCAGCTATGAAATAATTTTAAACATGGTTGAATTATATTCTCAAATAGATTTTAAGTCTTGTAGGCATAAATTTAGCCAATCATATTGAGCTTATGGTAGTACCATATATTTCAAGTAATTATATCTATCTTTAAAACTCTTCTAGAAAATATAAAAATCATTAATAGTGAGATATTCAACCTTTAAATCCTCATTTAAATGAGGTTTAAGTAGATAATAGCTTTTACTTTTGCTAGCATCTAAATGCATTTCCTTATCAACAACTCACGTTAAAAATTATTCCCATTGAATTCAAGAGCATATAAAAATTATCAACCAAAATACTTCACTTTATTTAAATAACTTAATTTGCATATATTTAAAATATATTTAAATAGACTAATCAGAAAATAAATTAATATTAATTTTAACAAATATTAAATTCATAATTTATCCTACCAAGGAAAGGTAAGCACTAATTATACTTCTCTATACCAACATAAATCCAACAATATATGCAATCTAGAAATAAATTCATTAATTCACAAATTAACAAAACCATGTCACTTATATAATTTATATTCATCTCATCTCACATTTAAATCTCTAATTGCTTTCACATCTAATGTATATTGACATAAGTAAATTCAAAACATATATAATACACACAACTTTCTTGTAGGCTATTCAACTAACATATATATATATATATATATGAGACATGTATTGTCTATAAAATAAATTTTGAGTTAAGATGCTAATACCGAAGAATATGTAATAATATATACACTAGTAGAATCGATCTCAACTTAATGAATTAAGTAAACCTATTAATATGAATGGAAGATCACCCTTTCCCCACAAAGCAAGTCAATCAATCAATAAGTGAATAATTTAGGGTTGGATTTCATGCCAAAAAAAAAAAAAATTGTAAGCAGTGATTTTAAAACTATGCATAAAATGTGTTGTTATAATTGATAACCAATTAAAAGTTGCAATTTGGTTGGTTAATCAAATAGGCCATACCCATCATTCCAATACATAAAAACAATAATGAAACACCCAAAACAGAAAAATCAAAGCAAAAGGGTTTACCTTAATATTATAGCCATACGCAGGTACTTTATTGACATCCAATTTATTAAACTCATGTAGTCTAAATCAAATTTATTAGGTATTCAGGAACATAAAATATCAATTTTTCAGTGATGTTTATTTTATTTATTTGATTAGTTTTTCAGGAACTGTAGAGATTATCAGTTCTTTCAGAAACTGTAGAGATTATCGTTTTTTCAGGAACTATAAAGATTATTGGTTATTCATGAACTAGAATTTAAAATATGATGCTAGTTTTTTAGGAACTATAATTTAAAATATAGTTCTAGTTCAGGAACTAAAATTTAAAATATAGTTCTAGTTCTTCAGGAACTTAGGCCAAAAATTCTTCAGGAATTTGTACCTTAGTTGTTTATTTAATTAGTTTTTCAGGAACTATAAATAATACTAGTTTCTTCAGGAACTAGAATTTGAAATATAGTATTAGTTCTTCACTAGAATTTAAAATATAACGCTAGTTCTTCAGGAACTAGAATTTGATTAATATGATACTAGTTTTTTGGGAACTATAAATAATACTAATTACTTCAAGAATTAGAATTTAAAATATGGTACTAGTTTTTCAAAAACTATAAATAATACTAATTTTTTCAGGAATTAGAATTTAGAATATGGTACTAGTTCTTCAAGAACTATAATTTACTTAATGAAAATTAAATAACATCAAATAATAATTTTTTTTTCATAAAAATGATAATCAAATTATTATTAAAATAATAACAATATATAACAAGAAACGAAAATATATATATAAAACAAAACAAAAATATTTTAATAATAATATAATATGATAACACTTGTTTTATATAGTAATAAAACAAAAACCGATTCATAATAATAATAATAAAAAAAAACGTTTTGCATTTTAACATAAAAAAAAATTCATATCAAATAATAAAAAAAATAATTTCATTGTTAGGAAAAAAAAATTTATATGCAAATTTTTTTTATGCCCATATCAAAAAAACATTATATATATATATATATATATATATATATATATATATATATATATATATATATATATATATATATATATATATATTCATTAACATAATAAGATAAATACATCTCAAACATATATACATATTAAATCATAGGCATATGTCTTTTGAAAACATATATGATTCATATGTTATTCGATATGAGAAAAAAAATACCTTGAAAAAGCTTTTAAAAAAAAATGGTAGAACAAATTCGTGCTGATAACGTGTTATAAATATAATAGAGAAAACAAGAACAAAGAATATAGAGAAGAGAATAGTTTTCTAGTTTTTCCATTCAATAGTATTAAACCCTTTATATAGAGTACAAAAGGAAAAGAAATAGGAAACTTTTCTAATAAGAAAAATACAATATGGATGGAAACTATAATATTGATGTATATGGAAAGATATCAATCAAATCTTATAATATATTATAACAGTTTTTAGGCCCAAAAATAATAAAAACAATAAATCTACCACTACCAGTAAAAAAAAAAAAAATCTCTTCATAATAAACTGTATATTCATTCTTCAAGCTCATACTCATAAAAAACTTTCTGCACTTCGCTCTTTAATTTATGCTTTGATGTTCGGTTTTTAAAATGAAATCACATTTTAGCTCTTATCAAATAAAATTTTTATTTAATTTTCAAAATAAAATAAAATTTTTAATAAAATAATTCTTTACTATCTCCAAATTTAATATAGAAAATTATTGTATTCAAAAACTCAACAAATAAAATATTAATTATTCAATTTTGAAAATAAAAAAATCTAGAATATTTGATTTTTTTTTTAACGGAATGGTTAAAGTGCGATGAATTTGAAAGGTCAAATTTTATATAGTAGTTTTTAGGAAAGATTATTATAGGGATAAATTCAAAAATTGCTTGTGGTTTATATAGTTGTTTTGCTTATTTGTGAAATAGAGGTTTATGGTATTTTTTCTTTTTGTAAATCTAGGCATACAGTTCATTTTGTTAGTATTTGGGGATTTAAATCCTAGCACTATTATCTCTCTGCATGCATACATGGCGTGCTTTGATCAATAAAAAGTTTTCTTCCTTTTACAAGGCAATTAAATAATATAATAAAAAGAGATAAGTTAAAAAAAATGTCTTATAGTTTCGCGCTTTTACAAATAGAGCTTTTTTTTTTTTTTTTTTTTTTCCTTTTGCAAATCCAAATATATGGTTTACTCCATGTGCGAGAAGGTAACAACATCATAATCTAAGTTCTAAAAAAGTTAACAGAGTCTAAATGTGCAAAAAAAAATAAAAGGCCCCATTTGCAAAAGTGTGAAATTACATTACACTTTTTTGAACTTATTCCAAGATTATATTATACCAATAAGATTTACTTGTATGAGCAGTTCTAAAATAAAAGAATTGAGCATAGTCTAGCGATAGGTAACATATACAATATAGATAATAGATTTATGTTCAACTTCCCTCAATATACTATGACTTCGAACCAAAAAGAAAAAAAAAAAAAAAAAAAAACAAGAAGAGTATAGCACTTACATCCTGATCGTTACCTATGTGTAATAACAATTAAGGATACCATTATCACAAAATAAATAAATAAACAAAAAATGCTTTTTCAGAACTTTCATTCCCCGCAAAAGAAAAAAAAAAGAAAAAGAAAAAGAAAAAGAAAAAACATATATAACTAGGCTTGTCAATTAAAAATTAAAAGTTCTTATAGCTGTCATATGTGGAAATATTTTAATATGAGTTAAATATGATTATTTTAGAAGGAGGTTGATATATGTAATGGCCCGCGACTTCAACAGTAGGTAGTGGGAAATAAAACAATAAAAAAAAAGGACTCACAAACTTAAAAAGCAAAATATATATAGAGAATGTATTTGAAAAAAATGCTTTACATTATGTCATATACCATAGCTATATGGAGGCTATTTTAGTCTTTTTGATTGAGGATAGTTAACAAAATTTTCCCTCCAATTTAGCATCTAAATAATTTGGAACTCTTTTCACAAATAAAATTAAGTGGTATATTTAAATAAAAAAATTGAACATTTACGTGAAAATTAAGTTAGGAGAAACAAATTTTATATCTAATATTTAGATAAATTATAAATAACTTTTTCTTTCATCTTTATGAATCAGTCTTATAAATAATTTTTAAAATTTAAAAAAACAAGTGTAATTTTATATAAATATATATTTTAGATGTATTATATATTTTATATATTAGATATGTACAACCCTATGCATATAGAAACAAACCATACATACTAAAATCCAACCTATTTTTCACCCCTAAATAAAAAAAAAAAGCATTGATTCACTGTTTATAATTTTATTAAACATTTCATTTGTCGTAAATATAATGGATAAATTACATTTTTAATAATTTGAGTGTATATATGTGATAATCATATATTACAAAAAAATACAATATATGTGAGTTAAAATAAAAAAAAAATCATTTGAACTCCTATCAAACAAAAAAAATTAACAATTATGTGATTAAAGTATAGTAAGTAAATTATATGATTTTATGAATTATTATACTAATTTTGTATTATAATATAGGTCAACAGCAAAAAAGGTATTGCACGGCATACTAAATTTTTATGCCAGACCATTTCATAAAATTAGATAATATATAGTAGTTTCAATGTAGATAGTGAGAACAAATATTTATTTGTTAAAATATAAAAGTATATAATCTTCTATCATAATGAACCAAGTAAAAAACTTTTACAATATATGTTTTGAAGTTTTAAAATGTATGATTACAAGAAAACATTATACTATTCTTATATCATAATGTATTACAGAATCAACAAAATGTAGTTGAGAATAGGTTGAATTACTATGCCATATCATTTCATAAAATTAAGTAATATACACTAGTTTTAATATAGGAAGCGAAAACAAATATTTGTTTGTTAAAGTATAAAGCATATGAACTTTTATCATTATGAACCAACTTGATAACTTTTAAAATATTTGTTTTGAATAAAAGTAGTAAAATGTATGCTTTAAAGGAATAATTATATTATTTTTAGATCATAATGTAGTACAGTAGAAATAAAATATACTGCAGGATAGATTAAGTGTTTATGCATTATCATTTCATAAAATGAAGTAATATATATTAATTTCAATGTAGACGGTGAGAATAAATATTTATTTATTAAAGAATAAAATCTTATGAACTCAGATCATTATGAGTCAACTCAATCACTTTAACAATATCTGTTTTGAATAAAAATAGTAAAATGTATGATTTTGAGAAATAATTATACTATTCCTATGCATTATACAGTACAAAAAAAAAAAATGAACCGTAGGATAGATTGAATATTTATGGCATTCCAATTCATAAAATTAAGTAATATATATTAGTTTCAATGTAGCAAGTGACAAGTGTAAAAAAAGGGAAAAAGAAAGCTTAAATATTATTATAAGACTTCTGATCCAAAATTCAAGTTTACAAAATATGTTGACACAAAAGACATGTTTAAATGCCTAAAATGCTTTGTAAATATTCATACTTTATTATGAAATGAAACTATATACCAACTCTAAATTGCAAAGTTTATGCTATTTCAACTTATTATAATTTATAAAAATAACTAGCTTTAATGTAGAGAGAACAAGTGTCATATGTAATAAATAACATTTAAATGTAAATTTCTTATTTAAAAATTTACATATTAGAAGCCTTATTAAATGACTATTAATAGAATATTTTGCTTTTACAAGACTTTTTTTTTTTTTTGTTGACACACATGATCTTTTTGATTGAATGAAATTATTTATGCATGTTACTACTTCATTACGAAATGATAATCTATTTTAATATTTATCATATTTTAAAATCATATAAAATTCAATTATTATGAAAAAACTCAAAAAACTATATACAATTATGTATTAAAGTAAAAGGTATGATTGAAAGGATAAATTATGCTATTTTAGTTTCATAAAGTAATGCACTAGAATCAAAATGTACAGCAGGAGAGATTATATTTTATGACATAAAATTTTATAAAAATTATTAATTTTATAAAATCTGTCCTATTGAATAAAGAATATATAATGTAAAATAACCAGTACATTGCTTAAGGGGTGGATAAAAGTATGAAAACTACCATTGGGCTCTTTAAAATATAATTTTCAAAATTAGTGGGAGGAAAGAAAAAATTTGGATGAAGTAAGTCCCTCAGTTTGGAAACATATTTCAGCAATACATGTGCCATGTAATATATTTCTTAATATGATAGTATAAAATTACAAAGATAAAGTATATTTAGCTAAATAAAAAGTATATAATAAAAAGAAAATATTACACTACTTAAATGGTGGATAAGGAAAGGGAGAAAAATTGTTGATTTTTGTTTTCATGATGTATTGGATTTAGTGGAAGGCAAAAAAATTTCCATTGGGTGAGTATATAAAGATGTGGCTAGACATGATGAATATATGGGCAACTAAATATAGCGCGTGAGCATGCTATATTTCATTATAAGGCTACAATCTATCTAGTTGAATAAAGAATATATTATGTTGAATAACTAGTACATTACTGAAGGGGATGGATAAGGAAACGAAAATTACTGTTGGCCTCTTTAATATATAATTTTCGTAATTAGTAGGACGAAAGAAAAATTTGGATGAAGTAATTCCCTGAGCTTGGAAACATACTTCAGCAATACATGTGCCATGTAATATATTTCTTAATATGACACTATAAAATTACAAAGATGAAGTATATTTAGCTAAATAAAAAGTATATAATGAAAAGAAAATGTTACACTGCTTAAATGGTGGATAAGAAAAGGGAGAATACTGGTTGATTTTTGTTTTCATAATATATTGGATTTCATGGAAGTTAGAAAATTCTCATTAGGTGAGTACATGATGGTGTGCCTAGACATAATGTACTTATTTTTATCTTTGTTTGTCCCTTTTTTTTATTTGAAAAATTCATGTATCTTAAGTTAAATTAAATAAATACATTATTCCATAAAAATAAATATTTTAATATATGGTCAATTACAATTTGGAATTTTAGTATAAAAAATTAAAAATTAAAAAAAAATCAGTTTCATTCTTACTAATCCATTTTATAACAGATAAATATTGTTAATTTATAAGATAAATTATAATTTGAAAATTGGAGAATTTTAAATAATTAAAAAATTTTTAATTTTAAATATAAGTAAAAAAAATGGGATATTCAAAATAATTGAATGAGTATCAATTTTGAAATATTTTATTTATTTTTCAAAGACATAAAATTTTATAAGATTTTTCTTTTAAATTTTGTTTATTGATATGAATTTTTTTTTACTATTTATATGATTTTAAATTATGTGAGAGTTTGTTTTTGTGAATGGAAGAACAAAATTAAAAAAAAAAAAAAGGAAAAAAATATAAATTCAAAATTGAAGTGTGAAATGTGAAAAAGAAAATTAGTTTTAGTATTGACAAAATAAAAATTTATAGGTTGAAAATTCATTTTAAAAAAATGTTAATATTGTATTTTAATTTTTAAAAAAAATATTTTTAATAATACACATTAAAGAGTATATGATAGGTATATTCTAGATATATGTGAAATATATAATAATACAATTCTTATGCATTTTTGCATATTCTAATTTGAAATTCTATACTTTTCCTTTATATATATAGATATAGATGTAAAATAAGTACTTGTACATCACAAAGGATATAGATATGGAAACATAAATATGAGTTGTGTGCTAATACTAAAATACTTAAAAACCAACAATCAACACAAAATGCTAGTAATCAACATATATACAACCAACAATCAACTCATAATAAATTATAAATCAACATTTGATCAACCAAAAGACAACCTAAGTTAATATTTTATATTCAATAGCCAAATAATTCACTATATTAAAAGCAAGAAATAATTCAAGTTAGAAAACTAAGAAATAAATATATAAAAATTAACCATGGATTTTTATGAAAAGAAAAATAATTATGTAAAAAAGAAAATTTCAGAAAACATTATATGGCAACAAAATAATATAAAATCAACTAAATATAATCAACAAAAAAATCAAATATCAACCAAGTATATAAATAAAATAAACCAAACATATAATCGAGTATTCATTTGTATCCAATATTAATTTTCATTTTCTTTAAATTTGATGTGTTATATTTAAATTTAATAAATTATCATTAGTAATAATAAAGTCTAGAAAAATTGATCCATTTGTTTTGCTTGTTTCTCAGTTCATTGCGGAATTTTATGAACTAAGATGCCATAGAATGATAAGGTGTGATTTGGTGTCGATTGGAGGCGTTAAAGGGACAAAATACAACATTCTACCACTTTGCTAGGTTTTACATAGCCTAACCTTAGTTTTTCACAGCCGTGTAAAAAAAGAGTAAGGCCATGTAAAACAGTAAAGCTTTCGGCCAATTTCAGGAATTTTACATGGCCATAATGCAGTTTTACACGGCCTATGTAAAATGCAACTTAGGCCGTGTAAAATGTTACCAATATTTGACAGTTTTGAATACCTTGCAGTATTTTAAGCATAACTTAAGCTACATAGGTCTGATTGAGATGGTTTAGATACCGCTGGAAAGCTAAGAAAAAGATATATAATTTTCAAGAAGATCATAAATTCTAATTCCTTCGTTTTCTGACCCAAAATTGGCATGAAATCCAGATATATCATCAACTTTAACTGTGACCATTTGCTGCACATACTATTTCAATAAAAACAAATCAATTATAGGTTTTGACATATAAATAAATTACAAACAAGTTTGAAGGGATACCTGCTAGTTACCAGAACTAAAAATGAGATTCACAATCAAGGAAAAATACACAGTCAATGTCATAGGTAAACAAGATCATATGATAATTTGATAATATGTTCAATATCATAGATATGATGATAATCTATTAAATATAGCCAATTTTTAGTCCTATACAATAGGGTCCAACAACTCCAATTTACAAAAAGCATAACTTATTCCTTATCCTATTTGTTTATTCAAATATTGAATTTGACATATATTATTTCTATCATAAAAAATTTTCAGCTACGTAATTATTTTTTTAAAAGTTATCTCTAATGTTTACTTTTAAAATGTTCACTTTTCATATTTATTAATATATAAATAGTATATCACATCCATTTTATAGTATATTTTACTCCTCTATACTTAAAAAATTTTACTAATTTAGTATAAATGTTTACACAAGTGAATAGGGAGGAAAATGTTACATGCCAACTCAACTATAAAATATAGCCAAGTTTATATTCTTTTAAGAGATTATCTTATTCTATGCGATACATTTCTCTTGAACATTTAAAATTCACATAACTTACAAATTTTCATAACTCCTTTGCTACTAGATGATCAATATATATATATATATATATATATATATATATATATATATATATATATATATATATATATATATATATATATATATATATATATATATATATATATATATATAGGATATTATTTCTTCTAGTACATTATGTGTTAGTTGGAGTATTTATGGTAATAAAAAAGTATTTTTAGTAATTTTACAATATATCTTACTCATTTTACTATTTTCAATAATAGTTTCACACATGAACCATTTATAATGTCAAGGCAGGATAGGAAGGAAAAGATCGCATCTCAACTACTTTAATTCATTACATTATATTAGAAGTCATATACTATGTCATCTCATATGTAAACTTATTAGTTTCCTTCTTATTATACGACACTTGTTCTTGTTATATTGAAATTAGTATGTGTTACTTATTTTTTTTTTTAAATTCTATTGCATAAAATTCAAGCTCTTCGACTGTACATTTTGTTTATGGTGCATTATATTGTGAAATTAAAGTCGTATAATTTTTGCTTTTAATCGTACATTTTACTTACTTTACTTTACATACAATATTAACAACCATCTTTACATATAGCCTATTTAAATTCATAGCATAACTTAAAATATGTTTATGATATTTGTGCATTCAAAATCATAAGCTTCGTTCAAATAGATTAGCTTAGGTTCATATTTTCTTTAAATTTCATTTTTGGTCTACTCTAAAACTTAACTTTCGATTGACAATATTGCTCTCGGTGCTCTAGGATTTGTCTTTCTTTTCAACAAATTATTTTTTTATATTTATCGTAATATTATTCTTCATCAAATATTTAAATTATTTCAAATATAACTTTCGATCGACAGTATTGCTCTCGGTGCTCTAGGATTTGTCTTTCTTTTCAACATATTATTTTTTTATATTTATCGTAATATTATTCTTCATCAAATATTTAAATCATTTCAAATATTTTTGTTAATTGAATTATTGTTACAATAAGTAATAATAATAATATGCTATTTTATTATTGGGAAAAAGCTTGAAATATTAAAAGAACAACATTAATTAATTACAAAATTAATTTATATCAAAGACAAAATAATTTATATTTAATAATAAACGTTCAATTGCATGGATGATTTATTATTTGATATATAAATTAAACAAAAAATTAAGCTATAAAAAATTTCATTGCTTATAAATTGCACTAACATCATTTTCTTTTAAAAGTTTTTTTTTTCTCATTATATGTTTCTAAATATCACTCATACTAAGAAAATAATTAAATTTTAAAATGTGAATTGAAAACACATTATAGTATGGATTATTAACATTCAATTTGAAAGAAAAAATAAAAAATAAAAAATAAAAAATAAAAACTTAAATCTAGAGCGGAAGATAAAAAAATAAAAATAAAAAAAAAGAGGGAGGAAGTTTCAAAAGTGGCGCTCAAAATATTATTAAACAAATAAGTTATAGTTGTACTCCACCTAAAAGAGTAAACTTCCTAAAATAACCTTTAAATATATACGTATTTGTATTACATTGTTATACTATTGTTCTCTCATACTTTTTATACAACTATTTTAACTTTTACAAATAAGTGGGAACCTTTCATTTTTTTTTTATTTTCTGCTACCCACAGTTTGGTTCGTGGGCCGTGACACCAATACTTTTACTTTTTTTTTTTTATTGACAGTTTAGGTTTAAGTGTAATTCATTAATATCCTTAAAATTATTCTTATATTTCCAAGGGCATTCTTTAAGGATAAAATGGTTTAGATAAAATTAAATAAATTTAAATTTAAAAATGAATTAGATTAGAGAAAAATTGAGATATTAACTTCTTAATTAGGTGATGGTGACTGTAATTAAACATAATGTTATCAAAATCTCCATTTCTCTCATTTAATTTATTTATAAATTAATTCAATTAATCAACACCTTAAACGTAAACTTTTACGTAGCTTTATATGATGTTTTTGGCTACAAATCTTTTGCTTTTGCCAAGAATTGATTGACTAATTTGCTTTATGATAAGGAATGAAAATGTCCAATTTATCATTGGACCCAAGTATAAAAAATTCCGCACTCAGGGGAGACCTTATCCTAAGCCTCCTATTAAAGCTCAAGTAAAGCCTACCAATGAAGCTTGGAGTCCACCATGCGAAATGGCAGGCAGAGAATTTTTTGGGAAAAAGAAAAGGCAAAATATGAAAGGTAAAATAAAAATTATATATATATATATATATTTGCAATCAAAATTCTATAAGTTGGCTATTTCGCCTTCCATAATTGAACCTTGAACCTTTTCCTTCTTAAAGAGAAAGAAGAAAAAATGGATGAGTAATAGCAGTCTGTTAACTCGGAACATGCATTAGATAAATCTGATTTGCAAATTAGCTTGAAGGAAAGTTGCTTTATGCTAAGTTCTGAACAATATTGTAATTTTTGTTCAATGCTAAGTTAAAATGGGTTTGGGGCTTATAGTATTTTACCCTATATGATCATCAATGGATGGCCACCGATATAGTGGCTGTTAATTTTTTAATATAAATTTGAAAAAATTAATCTTAAAAGTTAGCTATTAAGATTGGAGAGTTCAATTCTATATTAATCACTTAATATTTTTATATTTAATAGATGTGAAATACTCTTAACAATTTTTCTCAAGTGACAATGAGATATTCAAAGTTGTCACTTGAAACAATTATAATCGGACCAACCGGTAAAATAATTGGATAATTTGATAAACTAGACCAATCGATAAGGTAATGAAGTAATCAAGATAAATCGGATCAACCGGCAAGATAATTAAGTAATCAAGCAAACCGGACCAAACGCAAAGTAACTAGGTAATCAAACAAATCATATCAACCAGTAAGGTAATTAGCTAAATAGAATCAACCTGCTCTGATACTTTGTTAAATTTTAATATAGATTTGGGAGAATCAAATTTAAAAGCTAACTATTAAGGTTGGGCAGTTAATTTTTATATTAATCAATTTTTATATTAATCACTTAACATTTTTGTATTTAATAAATGTAGAATATTCTTAACACTTTGTACTCAGCCAATATAGTTATATATTGTTGTCTTTTTTTTGGTTGTTCTTAACAAGGCAGTGACCAGAACCTGGTGCATTCAGGATACTTCACTTAGACCATCAATGGAGAAAGTAACACAAATGCTTGAAGGTGTTACCGATGTGTCTGTACCCTTCAAATTGTAGTTCAATATGAACTTCAACATTCTAAATTTTCTTCTAAGCTGTTGTAATAATGTTCTGCAATTCTAGTTTTTGTTTTTTTGATCTATACATGTATCCAAGTAATTTTGGAAAATTAAAATGTATATAAAATGATTGTACTATTTTTACAAGTTTAGTGAATTGCATAAGTTATTAGAACCAGAATATGTATATTCATATGTATATGTAGTGGATCTTTATCACATTTTTCATTATCAATTTTAAGTTTATTTTTTCATCTGTTATAATTTTTTTTTTTTTTTTTTAGAATTTTAGCTTTCTTTAGTTAGAAAGTCTAGATATACAACAATATATTAAGGCTTACAACCAAACCATCTATCAATCTTTTGGGAATTTCAACAAAATATTATTAAGCAGAAAAGTCAACAAAAGACTTGAAATAAATCCTCCTTCAAGTGGAAGTTGCTTTCCAGTGGAAGTATATGAGGACTATTTCTCCTTGGATTGGTATAAAACCCAACAGCTTTGTATAATAATCATCAACATCTTGGTTGTTGTTCAGCCTTTGATGGATTTGTGTGGTTAACTCTTTATGATAAAATACATGATATACCATCTTTTGGATTGTTTTTCTTAATTTTCTAAAGTAATCATTATTCTTAATGCATTACATATAAAAATAGCAAATATATACGAAAATATATTAGTTATATGGCAATTGTATCTAAATATAAATTAAGTAGTTGAAGATACCAAACATATACTTAATGTATATCAAAGATATGTTAAATATATACTAATTTATGGTATATGTATACCATTTACTACTACTTTATCTTTTTAATTTTTCATATTTTCAATCCATATAAATATAGAGTAGTTGCAAATACCAAACGTATACTAATTAATGGCATACGTATACCACTTACTGTTAATTTATCTTTTTAATTTTTTCATATTTTCAATATTATAAATATAAAGTAATTCCAAATACCAAACATATACTAAATGTATACTAATTTATGGTATATATATACCTTTTATTATCACATTATCTTTTTAATTTTTCATATTTCCAATATGTATAAATGTAAAGTAATTGTAGATATCAAACATATGTTAAACATATACCAATCTATGGTATATGTATATGTGTTGGTATACGTTTAGGGTTTAGGGTCCAAATTTAGGGTTTAAAGTTTAGAATTTAGGGTTTAGGATTTAGGATTTAAGATTTAGGGTTTAGGGTTCAAAGTTTTAAGGTTTAGGTTTTTTAGGGTTCCAATATGTGTAAATTCAAAGTAGTTGCAGATACCAAATATATACTAAATGTATACCATAAATTGGTATACATATACAATTTATTATTTTAAGGTATAAATATAAAGTAGTTGTAGATATCAAACATATACTAAATATGCACCAATTTAAGATATACGTGTATCATTTACTATTACTTTATCTTTTCTAATTTTTCATATTTTCAATCTGTATAAATAAAAAATAATTGCTGATACAAAACATATAGTAAACATATACCAATTTAAGATATATGTTTAGAATTTAGGGTTTAGGATTTAAGGTTTAGAATTTAGATTTAGGGTTCAAAATTTAGGGTTTAGGATTTTAGAATTTATAGCTTAGGCTTCAGGGTTTAGGTTTTTAGGATTTTAGACTTTAGGGTTTAGAGTTTTAAGGTTTAGGTTTTTAGGGTTTTAGAGTTTTATAGTTTAGCGTTTAAAATTCCAATATGTACAAATATAAAGTAATTGCAAATATCAAATATATACTAAATATATATAATAAATGGGTATACATATATCATTTACTGTCTATCTTTTTAATTTGTTTATATTTCCAATTTCTATGAATATAAAGTAGTTGCAAATAGCAAATATATGCTAAATGTATACTAATTTATAGTATATGTATAACATTTACTATTATTTTATCTTTTCAATTTTTTTCATATTTCCAATTTGTATAAATATTAAGGTAGTTACAGATATCAAATATATACTAAACGTATACTAATTTATGGTGTTTGTATACCATCTACTGTTCATCTTTCCAATTTGTTCATATTTCCAATCTATATGAGTATAAAGTAACTATAGTTACCAAAAATATACTTAATGTTTGCAAAATTTTAGTATACATATACCATTTACTGTTAATTTATATATCTATTTAATTTTATTAAATTTTTAATTGTTATAATAATATATTATTATTATTATTATTATTATGTTGTTGTTATTGTTGTTGTTGTTGTCGTCGTCGTCGTGGTCGTCATCGTTGTCGTTGTCTTATATTAAGAATATTTCATGGGGTTGATCTTCAAATATGGGATAAATTATTACAAATTAATTATACAGAAATATCTTAATATATTTTTTTAGATATGATCATCAAACTTCTTCTTCTTCTTCTTTTTTTTTTTTCCCACTTCTTTTGGCCTGTATAAACTTTTTAAATTTAGCTTTATTTTTAATTTTATTAGGCCTCTTTTTTTTTTAACTGTATGGGAATAATATCATGTACATTATAAGTTAATTCTTAGGGTGAGCATAACCGAACCGAAACTGAAAAACTGAACTGAACCGACTAGTTCGGTTCGATTTAATTTTTTAAGAATTTCAGTTCTGTTCGGTTTTTAAAATAAAAAACCAGATTAAATTTTGCTTTGGTTCGGCTTTAGCCAAAAAAATTTTGGTTTGAATCAAACCGATCGAAGTTTAATCTATTTATGTAAATATTATATATATATATATATATATATAAACTATATTTTATATTTTATATATAATATATTATATATTATTATGTATATATATAATAATATAATAAATTTGATATATATATATAATATATTATTGATAAATATTGTATATATAATTATTCTATAAATAATAAATATATATAAAATAAAAAATTTCTAAATCTATTAACCGAACTGAACCAAACCAAACTTTTTCAGTTCGGTTTGATGTTATAGGAAGTTCGGTTTTAGTTTGGTTTTTATAAATTATAACTTTGATTTTTTCGGTTTTTTTGGTTTGGTTCGATTTTGAACCGAACCGACCATTTGAACAACCTTAGTTAATTCTTTATTTCTTTTATTTATACATATTTTAGTTAAACAATCATGTATAGAAGTGCTTACAATCCACATTATAGTATCCCACCAAGATTATGGACATAAATATAGCCTTGACACAAGTGTTCACTTGATATTAGGGTAAATAGCCTATTTGATACCATAATTATGGCTAATGTATTCATTTGATATCAAAACTTCCATTTGTATCATTTTGGTTATAAAATTTCTGATTTATGTTTCAGACTATGGTATCCTTTATAATTCGGGCTATTTTCTTATAATTTGGAAACTGGATTGCCATTTCACATTGTAACTCACCTGTCATCTCTATCTTAGTCATCAGTTCTAGAAATTGGTGGTACCAAATGGATATATTAGTCATAGTTATGATACCAAATCATAGTACATTAGGAAGTGGTAGTAACAAATAGATACATTAGCCAGAGTTATGGTACTGAATAGACTATTTACCCCTTCACATTACAAGGCTTTACACTTCCATCTACAACACATTGAACAGACCTTATGCTTTTAGCTGAAGGTATTATCTAGTTACCAAGTTTAAGTTTTAGTGCCCTTTAAAAATGTCTTATATTTGATAGGAATGGTGTTGCTACCACCATCACTAGGATGACTAAAAGATATAGCTTGTTCATTCCCTACATGAAAGGTGCCTTTGTGATTGCTTAAACTAAATTTTTCCTCATTTGGCCAATCATCCTCATCATCTTCATAATTTGTAACCTATACTTTAGAGGATAGCCAGGTGATCCTTCTCATAGATTTTTGTCACTGGCTTTTCTTCAATAATTGGCTTAACAATGAATTGCATTTCTGAACTTACAATTGGGTGTTTCTCTATCTCATTATCTATTGCCATACTAGTTGTCGGTTCAAAATCAAATATCCTAGCATATTCAAATTTTTCGTGTGATACAACACTGTCATTTATATAAGAAGTGCTTCTTCCAAACCAGTCATTTTCTACCTTTGTTTATGTAGATGTTAAAACACATGACTTTATGAGCTATTGTTACAGTTTAAAAATAATCAAATTTTAACTTTAAAATAAAATCAGTTAAAATCCTTTTATTTTAGGTTGTTTTGATATGATTATGTAGCAAATTTTTCTGCATATTTTAGTTACTTTTTTTGTTATATAAGTGTTGAAATGCTGAAAAAAAAAAGATATCTAAAATTCATATGCCAAATACTCTTCATATCTCTTGTATCTTTATTGTTAAAAACCAACAATTGGTATCATAGCATAATTCTTGGGGGACCTATGAGTTTAAGAGTTTCATACACAAAAATGAATTCAAAAAACTCTTTTTCTGTAATTACAACTCCCACATTTGATCGAACAAATTATCAAATGTGGGTTGTCAAAATGGAAGACTATCTAGATGCTCATGATTTGTGGGAAGCTATTGAAGAAGAATATGAGATTCCCTCATTACCAAACAATCTAACAATTACACAAATTATAACTTATAAGGAAAGAAAGCAAAGAAAATAAAAAACAAGATCAAGCTTATTCTTAGATGTCTTATCCACTATTTTCAACAAAATTATGACACTAAACTCAGCAAATGAAATTTGGGAGTTTTTGAAGCAAGAAATTGAAGCAAGTGATAGAATGAAAGGAATGTAAGTATTGAATTTGATTTGAGAATTTGAGATGTAAAGGATGAAAGAATAAAAAACAATCAAAGATTATGCAGAAAAGCTTCTAGGTATTGAATTTTCTTATTCTAGAATTATTCAAAACATTCTTGTTACAATTCTAGAAAAATCTGAGACTATGATTTCATCTTTAGAAAATTCAAAAGATCTATTAAACATTAGTTTGGTAGAAATATTAAATGCAATGTAGGCTTGTGAACAAAGAATGCTCATGAGGCAAGAAGGTTTTGTGGAAGATGCTTTGCTAGCCAAAACTAAGAATTATTAAGGTGACAAGTACAAGAACAAACCTTGCCTATACTATAAAAAAACTAATCACCCTCAAAATAGATGTTGGTGGAGGCTAGATGCAAATTGCAACAAATGTGGTCAAATGGGTCATATGGAGAAGGTATGCAAAAATCAACAACAAGAAGCCAAAGTAGCAATAAATATCCAACAGAAGGAGGAAGAGTTATTCTAACTCTACTCAAAGCCAAGCCCATACAATGATAAAAATGTCCATATCCATGCCTATGCCTATGACAACAAAATATGCCCCCATAATCATGCCTATACCTCATAACCATAAACTATAAATGTCTATATGCCTATATCCAAGACATGCCAAAATTAAAAATTGTATATGCAGCCCTAAAAGCCAAGGAGGAGTGTTGAAACACATGACTTTAGGAGTTGTGTCAGAGTTTAAAAATAATCAAATTTTCAGTTTAAAATAAAATCAATTAAAATCTTTTTATTTTAGATTGTTTTGATATAATTATGTAGTAGATTTTTCTGCATATTTTAGTTACTTTTTTCACTATATAAGTGTTGAAATGTTGAATAAAAAGATATCTAAAATTCATATGCCAAATTCTCTTTATATCTTTTGTTTCTTTATTGTTAAAAAACAACAGTAGCTTCTCCATCCACATTGCTTTGAATTCTATTACCTGTGAACAATAGAAGATATGTAGTTCACTTCAACCATATTCCTAGTCTTCAAACAACTTAACATTTTAGAATGGACCAGCGAAAGCATCTATTAATGTCCAAAATTTGTAAAAATGCCCAATCGAACCATTAGTTAGTGTCATACAGTGTATTGAAGAAAAATGGAGTGGGTGGACTTAAAAGGTTCATCATGTGCTGCTCAAGTGCATTAATTTCTTTGTCAGAAAGATCTTTAGCAACCTGCCATCACACAAAAGATACTTTATTTTAGATCATGCTCCCTCTCTCCCTTCTATGCATTCCTTCTAAGAAAATTGTTAAATGATTAACATGAATAATACTGTAACTCAGAGAGAAAGGTTTCTTGATTTTGTTTCATATGAACTAACATAAATACACACACACACACACACACACATATACATTGATTACTGTAATTAAGTCTTTAATTAAGCTTATACAATATCTACAATTGTAACACTCCCGTTTAAGCTAGAGTATAGATATTAATCATTCCTAGCTTTTTACAAATGTAATCAACCCGAGCCCATTGATAGCTTTTGTGAAAATATCTCTTAGTTGTTTTCTAATTTCACATGACCTATAGAAATCAAATTTTGCTGTCACTTTTTCACAAATGTACTGACAATCAATCTCAATATGCTTAATGCATTCATGAAACACCATATTACAAGTGATGTGAAGAGTAGCTTAATTATCACACCACAACATTACTGGTATTAAGGCTTTAAGACCCATTTTATTTAAGAGCTAATAAATATATCCATATGATCTCACATACAAACTGCACCATAGCTCTACATTCTGAATCTACACTAGATCGGGATACAACATTTTACTTCTTACTTTTTTATGAGATCAAATTTCCTCCAACAAAAACACAGTAGCCAGTAGTGGATCTTCTGTCAATCTTGGATCCTACCCAATCTACATTTGAGAAACACCCAATCTGAGAATGTCTATAATTTTTATACAGTATCGCTCGTCCAGGAGCTCCTTTTAAGTAATATAAGATTTGTTCTAAAGTTGCCCAATGGTGAACTGTGGAGAAGACATAAATTGACTTATAATACTAATAAAGTATGCAATATCAAGACAAATTACTATAAGATAATTCAATTTTCCAACCAATCTCCTATACTTCTCGAGATCTTCAAATCAGTCTCCATCTTTTGTGAGCTGCAAATTAGGAAGCATTAAAACACTATATGGTTTAGCTCCCACTTTTCTAGTTTTAGTTAATAAGTCAATCACATATTTCCTTTGAGATTAGAAGATGCCTTTTTTACTCCTTATCACCCTAACTCCTAAGAAATACTTCTACACCCCTAAATATTTCATGTGAAACTAACTATGAAGAAAGGTCTTGAGAGATGAAATTCCCATAGTATTACTTCTAATAATGATAATATCATTTACATACTCAACAAGGAGAAAAATGCCAAGTGGAGATTGTTTATAGAAATTTGAGTGATCAGACTTGCTTTTATTCATCCCAAACTTTTACACTGCTTCACTAAATTTGCCAGACCAAACACCAGGACTTTGTTTTAACCTATATAAAGGCTTACAAAAATGACAAGCTTTCATGTGCTCCCCTTGAGCAATAAAGTCTGGAGGTTGCTCCATGTACACTTCCTCCTAAAGATCACTATGCAAGATAGTACTTTTCATATTTAACTAGTGTAAAAGCCAATCATGAGTGGTAACCATAGAAATGAATAAGTGAACAGAGGTCAATTTAGCAATAAGAGAGAAAGTATCAAAATAGTCCACGCCATAAGTTTGAGCATAGACTTCAGCCACAAGTTAGGCTTTAAGCTGAGCAATTGATCCATCGGAATTGAATTTGACTACAAACACCCATTTACATCCAATAACCTTTTTCCTGCAGGTAAATCCACTAAATCCAAGTACCATTAGCATCTAAAGCATTTATCTCTTTTATCATAGCATCTCTCTAGCTAGGATGGGATAAAGTTTGATTAACAGTTTTGGGAAAAGTCACAAAGTCTAAAGATGCAACAAAAGAACAAGAAGAAGACAAATTATCATAAGAAACAAAAGAGGAAATAGGAGAAGTGCGCTAACATTTACCTTTGCAATTGGCAATTTGGATATCAAGATCACTGGTCACTAGATCTGATGGCGAAAAAGAGATAGGTGCCAAACATGTAAGAGATGGGTCTCTTAGTCTGGAATAAACATGGCGAATATGAGGTTTTGGTGGTGGTAGGGGAGGAGGTGGTGATGGTGAAGAGCATGCAATATTTGGTAACTGATATGTGACTTTATAAACCAACAGATCATCATCCTCCCTCTGATGAAAATGAGTAGAAAAAGTAGAAAAGAAGGGAATATGCTCCTAAAAGGTAACATCACCCAATACAAGATACTTATGAAGACTAGGACAATAGCACCAATACCCTTTTTGTAAACAAGAGTAACCCAAAAAAACACATTTTAAAGATTTGGGATATAATTATTTACCTAGGGACGAACATCACAAGCAAAACACGTACTACTAAATATCTAAGGTTTAATAGGAAACAAGGATTTAATAAGAAAAGGGACACTATATGGAGCCTTACCATAGAGAATAGATGAAGACATGGGATTAATCAGAACATAGGCTTTGGAGATTGCATCAACCCAAAAATGTTTAGGAACATGCATTTGAAAAATGAGTGCCTTAGCCGTCTCAAAGAGATGTCTATTTTTTCTTTTAGCCACACCATTATGAGAGGGTGTGTCAACACAATAGGATTGATGAAAAATGCCATTTTGAATCATGTAAGTATGAAAAGAATCAAAAAAATATTCTTTGGAATTATCACTTCTTAAGGTATGCACAGAAATATTAAATAGTGTTTTAATTTCAGCACAAAGGGCTTTAAATGGGAAAATAAGTCAAAATGATTCTTCATTAAATAAAACCAAGTCACATGAGAAAAATCATCAACAAAAGTAATAAAATATCTGAAACTAGTTATAGACACAATAAGACATGGATCCTAAATATCTGAATGAACTAACTCAAATGGAAACTAGCTCTTTTATTGACATGAGGTACTAAAGATAGACAATGATGTTTGGCAAATTGACGTGACTCACAATCCAAGGAAAATATATTATGAAATTGAGGATATAATTTCTTTAAGAGAGGTAAAGAAAGACGTCACAACTGACAATGGGCTTCAAAAAGTGTTAGGATACTAGAATATGCAATGGACCTAATACATTGAGTTATTTAGAATGTAGAAACCTCTTGATTAATGTCCTTTACCAATAATCTTCTTTGTCATAAGATCTTGAAAGAGACAATAATTAAGAAAAAATAAGATACAACAATTCAAAGCACAAGTAAGTTTGCTTACAAACATCAAATTGAAAGCAAATCTAGGAAGACTCAATACAGAAGTCAAGATAAGTGATGGAGTTGGGTGAACAGTGTTAGAACTAAGAACAGAAGAAGTAGAACCATTAGCTAAAGTAACATTACAAAGAGATGTATGTTTTTGAAAAGTGAAAAGGAGACTAGGATTACCTATCATATGATATGTGGCACTAGAATCAATGACCCATTTTAAGGAAGTGGAAAGAAGACGCATTTTAGATTTACCTAACTCAGCAACAATAGTGATAAGGTGAGATGAATTCTTCAATGCTTCTTAGTACTAAGCGAATTTAGCAAATTCATCTGCAGAAACTGTAATGGTCTTCTCAAAGGAGGAGCTAGGTGTAGTTGTAGTAGCTGCAACATGAGCTGAAGGAGACTTTTGAGGTTTATTTTTCAACTTGTAGCACGTGCATTTAGTATGTCCTAGCTCATGACAATATTAACACATAACTTCCCTTGCATCCATACACTAACTATATTGACTATTTGTACCTTGCCTATTATTATTTCAAGGATATGACCACCTATTTGTAGATGCAAGATGACTAACTAAAGCATTGGAAGTAGGAATAGATAGAGTAGTATAGGTACTAGTACCTATACAAAGTATTGTAGTAAAGACTTCATGAAAGAGGAATCTCAGCACTAGAGAGAATCTGGAATTTATCAACTTCAAATTGAGAATTAAGACTAGCCAAAAAACTCACAACAACCATTTGCTCACGTTGAGCTTGTTGAACTTTCACATCATGACTAAAAGGTAACAAGACATTTAGTTCTTCATAGATTTTTTTAAAATTCATAAAGTATGTCTAAAGAGACTACTCTTACTATTCAGTATGATAAAAACTCTTACAAACTATATAAATACATGAAATATTCCCCTTCCTAGAATATAAAAATTCTAAATATTCCATTAACACTTTGACATACTCACAATGATTGATCATACTGATGAATTTAGTGTTAATAGAATTTCTAATTTGCAAAAAAAAGCGAGCATCACCTCGCAGCCAATCTTAGTGAGTTTTATTGTTTGGTGGATCCTCGATAAGACTTTTAAGATAAATCCTGACAGTCTTACACCAATCTAAATAATTTAGACCAGTTAACTTATGTTATGTATTTTGGACATCATAGGTTTCTTATGATCATTTGCCATCAAGAAAATGAACCACAAGACTTAAATGACAAAATTAAATTAATAGATCAAATAAGCACAAATCCAAGTCCAATATGATAATACATACAGTAACAAATAAAATATATTCAATATCCAAACTACTCAAGAGTCAAATCCCAGCAAGAGTACTAAGCCCAAAATAAATATTAACCAAATTGCAAAAGCACTTGTAACTAAAGTCAAAGCCACAAAGGTAACAAAAGATATAAGTCAAATCCAAACCTAATTGCAAAATATCACAAACCTGAGAAAGTGGAAAATAAGAGGTAATAAATGATAGGTACTAACTCAATGACACCCATAGAGATGGGCCGAAAGAGTGAGATGATACCGGAGGACTAAACACCAAAGCATGCGTCTTTATGCACTAGGGCATGGAGAAAGTGGCAAAAGCTTTTGGTGGCACGTGGAGCTCACGAGTTGAGCTACTAGAGATCGGACTTTAAGGAATGGCTGATTGGCAAATGATGCTCTTGGTAGTGTCGGCGGTGAGTTCAAATGGTCACTGATAAGGGTGATCTAAAGAACTACTCACTAGCCAACAGAGAGAGAAGACATAAAAGAAAAAAAAATTCTAAAGAGCGAATAGCTAAAGCTCCAATACCATATAAATCAGAGAGAAAAGAATTTCTTGATTTTGATATATATATATATATATATATATACAGATCAGTGCAATACTAATTAGAAAAATATCCTAATTAGAAATTTTGATTACTTTGATTAAGCCTCTAATTAAGCTATCTAAAATATCTACAACTGTAACAAATACAAATGCAAAAAATGGTGGATATGGTGACATTCGTAATACACATGAAAACAATAACTCATTCAGAGGAAACATAATGTATTATAAATTTATAAGGCAATGCAAATATAGACCAACAAAAAGAGACTATTAGTTTATTAATATAGTTTGTTGACGAATCCAAATCCCAAAAAATAACCAAAAACCAAACCTTATTATTATTATTATTATTTTTGTTGAAACAAGGAACCAAGCTCACTTCTTAAGTTCTAATATTAATTATCAAAGTGTGCAAAACTATAGTTTTCAAGTCCCATGGATAATTTGTCATCAAAGAAATGAGAAAAATTACATCCATCAAAAATTAATTCTTTGATTATTCCCAAAAAAAAAAAATTGCAAATTCATGTTAAGGTTCAAAATAGGCTCATACTCTTGATATTCTATTGTTCAAAGAGAATAGCTTGTTATTCAATATAATGCCATATAGATACTTATCTAATAAAATTCAAAATTAAGTGAATTCTTAAGATACCAAATAGATCAAACTATTAGAAAACAATGAAATTGATCGGCAACACTAGATCAAAGCAAGCAATGGGGGAGATTCTACTTAAACATAAAAGAATAAAGTAGAAATTGAAAATTACAACAAAACTACATCTAAATATCAATATAAAGAAAGGTAAGTAACACCAATTCATATCAAATCTAAATCCAATCTATCAAGTCCCATATACCCAGCCCCAAAAAATAAGATTCAAACTTTAAAATTCCCACCAAAACAAAATATCACTAAAAACCCTACAGTCCGTTTCACATCCATATAATATAAACTTCAATTGCAACTAGATCTTCAAAACCCACATGTAAAATTTAGAATTTCTTCCAAAAATGAATCCAAATCACAACAAAACCCAAATCTAAAATTAGAGTAAAACTATAAAAGAAAAAAAAATATAGAAGATAATGAAGGAATGGTGAAGCCAAACGCAGTGGAAGGAAGGTGATGAAGTGAAATTTCAAACATTTTAAAATTTCACTTCACCCAATTTTAGTCCAAAATTCATTCAAGCAATCAATTAATTTGTGTGTAAAACACATATGCATACAAAGAAGAAGGAAGAGTAATCATATTACCTCTAGTAGATTCCTTCTTTCTTTAACAAAGAGCTTCTCAAGTATGAAGCCTTTAGATCATCCACACCTAGCTCACTTCCAAGTTTCCTCTCGGTTTCTTTAGTGTTCTTGAATCATTCTCCTGGTTGCCCAAATTGATTTAAGATTTCCCTTAAAAACCCTTTAGGAAGTTAAAGGTTTCTTTGCTTGTTTTGGACTAAACACATTTTCAATTTGCAAGCAATTGTTCTTTCATAAAGAACAAAGAAAAGAATTAAAGATCAAAAGAAAAATTGAAGAAGCACTTTCTTCATATTTTCTTTCTCTCTCAAATCTCTCTCTAAATGCTTCAAATGAGAAAATAATGTTCACTTGCTTATGAAGAAAATGAACATAAAACCCTTTTATACTTATTTTCTTCAAGACTTAACCCTTAAGTCTTCACAAAGACAAAAAACACCCTTTTAGCTCTTTATTTGGTGGAGGGGGAAAGTGGACTTTGCTTCTTCAAATGGTGAAATGACCATTTTATCCTTTAGGAGTGAAATGGACATTTCCACTGACCAAAAGATTATAATTGCAATTTTAACCTTAGTAGAAAATTCTCTAACTCCTAAACCCATAGGCTTATGAATAGTGAATTTTCTCTAATCTCTAAATTGCCTCTTTTCCATATCACATATGGGCTTCGACCACATTTCATGTGTTAAGAGTTTTCACTAAACTTAAAATTAAGTCTTTGATTTAGTCCAAAATATTTTTCAATTTAATCTTTCTCATTTGTATCATATATGAATTAAGATTTAATTGAATAGAAACCTTCATAGATTAAACATCAGGACATACTAAGGTCCTTATAAATTTAATTACATGTTTAATCATTTTACCACTAATCAATTAATTAAACACTTTAATTAATTATTATAGTAAATCTTTTACACTTGAAAGGTGATCACTATTGGGTGTGTGACTTTCTAGGTTCATGTCTAATTAGTAATGGAAATAAGAAAATATTTTTCTCTACTAATGTGAAATCCTCACTTCATACTTAGTCCAATAAGTCATGAGGGATAGCTAGCATTCCATGTCACGACTACCTAAGTAGAAATGAGTATTTATAGTTGATAACTTTAAACATCATATGGACCATCAATCATAAATCATCTTGCACTAGAATCTCTTCATTAAAGATCCCAATCTCGGCTAGGGTATTAGTTTATGTCAAACCCTAATATGCCTCGATTCTGTGTCCTTATGTCGGTTCTAATTCTTGATAAGATTAGATTCCTACTAGAAACTCTTTCTAGTGAATCTTACTATTCTGGCTGGAAACTTAAGTATCAAGAATAACTAGATAGTATAGGATCTTAATCTTGTTTACTCGAGGTAATGACTTCTATCTTGGCGATCACTTATCTCTATACATAACAAATTAGAACCATCACATGCCATATATCCATTCATGAATAGTATGTCTATGTAATCAGTAATAAATTCTAACCACCTACGTATGAGATATATTATCCCTTAAGTCAAAGGATTATATGCACTATTATAACCTAGATGATAAATAATTGATAAGTAGTAAAATTCCATATTATTATCATTTAACATCACTATTCGACTATTCATCCTATGAATATCCACATGTTTGTATCGACATCACATGTCAAGCAGTATGAGACTTACTGCCTCTATAATCATCTATATCATATATTGATTATAGAAAACAAACAGAGGTGATGGTCTTCCAGAATTAATGATGCCCAATCATTAATCCTATGACCATGAACATATTTAAAATATTTATGCAAGAGCGATCTGTCTCCCATATTCTCAACACTTAATAATAGAACCTCTTATAAATACTTAAGGACTATATTCAATAATATGAAACCCTTTTCACATTATGAATATATTTATTATGCCATTGGGAATTATTATCTACTATTACATAACTATAATATGACTCCTAAGGCACATACTATTATCAATCTCCCCTTGCATTAGAGCCATTATGCTTAGTATCAGAAACTCATCTTCTCAAGATGAAGTTTAACTATTACTAATTTTTTACTTTAGTCAATGGATTAACCAAGTTAATGGTTAACGCTATTTTCTGCAAGGCTAGAATGCCTTATTCCAAATTGATTTAATAATATATTAATACCATTCGAAATATTCTAGATTTTAGTGTGAGACTCGATTTCCCTGCCATAATTTAAGGTTCCATTATTATCACAGTAGAGAAATACTCGTCATGTAGTAGAGAAACTCTTAAAATAGTTCATAACTACTGAATCCAAAATAATTTCTTATTTACAACATCTTATGTAGCAAATTTGGCTTCCATAATGAAGTTTGTAACAACAATTTGCTTATAACTTTTCTAGCAAATTATTTCTTCATCACAGATAATAACAATCCCAATGATAGACCTTATATTATTTATGTAGTAACATTCTTCATTTCTCAAAATTAAATCTTAAATACTTCTCAAGTACTTTAAAATAATTTTGATTATATTTTCAATAATTTAATCCTAGATAGGATTAGAATTTGTTAGTCCTAATAACAACATTCTCGATGTCTGGCTCAATATATAACTCTTGTATAATTTAGATTTCTTATAGTCATACTTTAAGGAATCCATGCCATACTTTTTTTGGGTATCTAGGGAATCAACCCTCAAAAAGTGGATACCAAACTTGTAGGAAATAAAAATTTGGGAAATAGCATGTTGAACTTTTCAACATCCTTTCCAAATAATGACTTAGACATATTTAATAATCGCTTCAATTTGTCTCTATAGATATGAATTAACAAGAATGTAAATATTTATCTTAAGTCTAAATGAAGAAAGTAATGGTAAAATCATTCTATAAATGCAAACATATTAATAATTTTACAAACTAATGTATTACTCATGTACAAAACTAAAAAGTGAGGATACTTCCACTATCCTTTTGTACATTAAGGGTTCATCTTATGATGATACAACTCATTAAGGTTTTGCATACATTGGAATTTTCTTAAGACTCTAAGACTTTAGATTTATTCCACAATTATGTTTTCTTTTCTAAAGAAAGAAAACTAGTATTGACATCTATATGTCAAACTCATAATCATTATGCATTGCTATATCACATATAGCTATAATAGAATCATCTCATAATTTGCTTCATCATAGATGTACAACTTTTGTGCATTTATATAAAGGAAAATATATTTTTCTTAAGATTAGATACTTTACTATCTCATGATTTACTTCATCATGAATATACAACTGTTGTGTATTCATATAAAGAAAATCATGTCTGATAGAAAAATAGATATTCTACTAAACCTTTTAGCAGCTTATTAGGATAAAATATTTAGTTAGTTTTAAACTTTTCACAGGGTTGATCAAATTTTACTTTAATCATTTTATTAGATATTATTGGATGACATTCACCTAATCATTCTATCTTTCTCAATATGCCACTTTCTTGAATAAACACTTTATCAAGAAATAACATCTTTGCTAACAACTCTTTGTTGTGCAAAAGATAGAAATATTATCCTAAACCACCTTTAGGATATCCAACAAACCTTATCTTAATTAGATTTATCTTCCAATTGTCTAACTTTAGCTTATCAAATAAGCTAGATATCTCATAACTTATTATGAATAAGAATTTTGATATCTATCCATACCATATCATATATGAATTAGGATTAGATAGACTTTGGAGAAAATTATATTTAAGAATATTATACTATTATTTGTAAATTTCCAAAAGGAAATAAACAAAAAATTTTATAGTTCATCATCTATTGCATCACATTCATCATCTATTACATCACATCACATATGTTGTAATTTATTCTTTTGAGTATACCATCACGTATGGTTTTCCTAAAAAAAATTATGATTATATGCCAAATTTTATATTTAGGAAATTCCTCAAATTTTGGTAATCGAGTTCTCCCCACTTCGATCAAATTAAAGGGTTATGATACTCTTTCTCTTTTGTATGAAATACTCTTCATATTTATTTTCCTTTTTATTTTGAATTCTTTGAACATTTTAATGAATTCAAATGAACAATTCATTTTGTTTAGCTTTTTTCGAACGAGTCAATATCACATATATAAGTAAATACAATGAACTAGGAAAAACTCCCACTAACTATTTCACAAATAGTATTGATGCATGTATATGCATAAATTCTCAAACTTCTTCGATTTCTATCCTTTTATCCAATAAAAGGTGATCTAGTTGTTTTTGCATTAGATACTAGACTTCTAAGTAGAAACAAGTTCACACCCTAATGGGTAGTGACAAATGTTATTGAACTAAGTTGTCTTATCTTTAGCTAAACAAACTAATCAAAGAAATCATAGTGGTTTTAGATTAGAGTTCTTTATGGCATTATCATAAAAGCACTTGGAGTTGTTTTCTTATTATTAACTTAATAATAATATATCAACCATATAATTCATACTCTTAAGTTTATTACCATAATAAACCACGTAAACATTTTTCTAGTAATGGAATTCACAATTCCTTGAAGTTATAGAATAATGTAGCTTAAGTACGAAATACATAGATGATTTACAAAACATGATTTCCTCAAATCATCATTAAGTACATACAAGACATACAAAATATGATTTATAAAATCATCATGAAGTATTCTGAAAGCTCTTTGGAAACAAACACTTTGCCCCTTATATTTTTCAAAATCAATTCATTTAACTCCATGCTTCCATTACTTGCTTTGATCATGCATATGGCATAAAAGCACCTATATCATGAATCTTAACAACACAAACTATATGAATCTTTGGAATATAAGAACAAGAGATAGATTTTCCTTCACAAGGTTTATCCTTCTCTTTGTCCTTTAGTATTCACAATATTTAAAACAATTACTTTTCCAATATTCATAATATTGACAAAAGAAACATTTTCTTTTGTCAACTATAGCATTATCTATGGACATGTTCCTTGCAATTTCTCTTTTAGGATTTATAATATAAATTTTTTCTATTACCTTAAAGTGCATTTTCCATCTAATGAAAATTTGGAATGAATTTAAAGAATTAAACTATTTGAAAATTATTATTCATCAAAAAATCTAGACTCGCTAGTTATTTGATGAATTTAATCATCATATGAAAATAATTCCAAATTTAGTTTAATTAAAATTAGTAAGAAATAAAAGAGGTTTCTTATAATTCAAATTCTTTCATAAAGAATACTAGATAGAAAAATAGAAGAACAAGAAATTAAAGATGAAATATTTTCTTCTTTCATTTCTTTTCTCTAATTTCTTACTCTAATTGAATAGTAAGAATAAGAACAAGAATAAGAATGAAAAATATGGAGAAAACAAAGAAAAATAAAGTTATGAAGATCAAGAAGAAACACTTTCTTCTTTTCTTCCTTTATAATTTCTTTTCCTTTCCTTTTTCTTTCTTTTCTTTTCCTATTTCTTTCTTTATAATTTTCTTCTTATTCAAACAAAATAATTGCCTTAATATCTCATATTAATCAGTGTATTTATGCTCATCATACAACTCTTGTAGATGATGCATAATTACTTGAAGTCTTGTTATGCTCATATGTTGTTTTGTAACCCTTGACTTATAAAACAACCATATAGCATCAACCTCATCCAATATTTTGTTTTCACCATACTTAGAGTGATATGTTCCTTTGGAGTAGTTTTTTCTCTAAAAGAATAAGTACAAATCAAATTGAATAAATACACTATGTACTCAAATGCAAGGACCATAGATTTAGGCCCTATGAGCCTAAAAGAATAAAAAATATTCTCAAGTGGGTTTGTCAATTTCATTTTATTAAAATGCAAAAAATAACAAGATTAATAACTTATGTAATTGAGTAGCTACTATAATGATTTGGTCTTCAATCAAAATGGTAATCCTACTAATTTGATGAATCCTATACTTCTAAATAGGAAATGAAAATCCCGTTGGGGTGGATTTCTAGTAGGTGATTGAATCCTTATTAGACTATCAAAAATTCCTCAGATACCTATTGTCATTATTGGAATTTTGATATCTAACAAGTGAACAATACTTGTTCACCACAACTCTTTGTAAGGTTCAATCAATTTGGTTCCTAGTGTTTCCAACCTCAAATATGCATTGTCGTTATTGGCTTTACACACTAGTCAAGTCAAACCTATTGGACCAAAAAATATAATGATTTGAACATTATATGTCTCAGATACTCATTATCGTTATTGACATACAATTAATGTATCATATACTCGTAACATCACATACTTTACAATAACTCGTAACATCACATGTTTTACAATAACTTTAAGAAAATATTCAAACCAAATATGTCACCTCTATATATCCATAACCGATGTTATAAGTGTTTAAATTTTTCTTGAATTATTGATCCAATGGAGAACCGTGACTTGATATTTTCTTTGGAAGATTTTTGGGTTTTATAGATTAGTCTCACATTACACATTATCCATTTTAAGCATACATCACATGCATTCATATATATCACATATATATTTCGTAAAATGGACAATATACACATAGGTATGATCATGGATTCTATGGATCCACTTCCTAGCCACAAGGAATGGATATGGGATTTAGGTTAAACAAATTACAAACATGAAATTAAAACACTTGTATCTTCATGCTCCCATTAGATATCTTTATGGGTTGAACCTCTTATTGTTCTTGCATCTCCACATCTCCATGACTTCAAACAACAACAAAACATATATATACAACAATTGCATTTATTGATATGTTGTTCATCATTGGAACATTTTCAAATTTCGGAACATTTCTAAAAAATCCATTTTGAATATCATATATTCAATGTTTCTATAATTTAAAATCATATTTTAAGTCATAGAAATTATTTAATTGAAAAATAAATCCAAAACAATTTTGAAAAAAATTAAAGTTGGATACAGACATAGCGGAAATCACGGTCGCGATATAGATTTCACGGGCGAGAAATATGAATTGCAGTCATGATTTTCTAAACCAACATGAAGAACTTTTGTTTTGATATTCAAATTCATGGGTGCAACATCATTTTTGCGAGCGCGATTTGGCAATCGTGGTCGCTATTTTTGATTCATTGGCACAAATTTTGTGTTTAATAGCATAACATTTGTGCAATAACTACTTTTTAACCAAATCAAAAACCTCCAAAACAACATATACAAAAGGTTTCACATAGAAATTAAGTGGCTTTGATACCAATTGAAGGAATGGTGGAGCCAAACGCAGTAGAAGGAAGGTGGTGAGGTGAAATTTCAAACATTTTAAAATTTTACTTCACCCAATTTTGGTCCAAAATTCATTCAAGCAATCAATTAATTTATGTATAAAACACATATGCATATAAAGAAGAAAGAAGAGTAATCATATTACCTCTTGTAGGTTCTTTCTTTCTTAACAAAGAGCTTCCCAAGTGTAAAGCTTCTATATCATCCACACCTGGCACACATCCAAGTTTCCTCTTGGTTTCTTGGGTATTCTTGAATTACTCTCTTAGTTGCCCAAATTGATTCAAGATTTCCCTCAAAAATCCTTTAGGAAGTTTAAGATTTCTTTTCAGTTTGTTTTCGAGTAAACATATTTTCAATTTGCAAGCAATTATTCTTTAATAAAGAACAAAGAAAAGAATTGAAGATCAAAAGAAAAATTGAAGAAACACTTTCTTCATATTTTCTTTCTCTCTCTCAAATCTCTCTCTAAATGCTTCAAATGAGAAAATGATGTTCACTTGCTTATGAAGAAAATGAACATAAAACCCTTTTATACTTATTTTCTTCAAGACTTAACCTTTAAATTTTCATAAAGACAAAAACACCCTTTTAGCTCTTCGTTTGGTGAAGGGGCAAAGTGGACTTTGCTTCTTCAAATGATGAAATGACCATTTTATCTTTTAGCGGTAAAATGGACATTCCCACTAGCCAAAAGATGTAATTACAATTTTAACCTTAGTAGAAAATTCTCTAACCCCTAAACCCATAACATAGGCTTATGAATAGTGAATTTTCTATAACCCCTAAATTGCCTCTTTTCCATATAACATATGGGCTTAGGCCACATCTCATGTGTTAAGGGTTTTCACTAAGTTTAAAATTAAGTTTTTGATTTAGTCTAAAACATTTTTCAATTTAATATTTCTCATTTGTATCATATATAAATTAAGATTTAATTGAATAGAAACTTTCATAGATTAAACATCAGAACATGCTAGGGTCCTTGTAAATTTAATTACATGTTTAATTATTTTACCATTAATTAATTAATTAAACACTTTAATTAATTATTATGGTAAACCTTTTACACTTAAAATGTGATCACTATTGGGTGTGTAACTTTCTAGGTTCATGTCTAATTAGCAATGGGAATAAGAAACTATTTTTCTCTACTAATGTGAAATCTCCACTTCACACTTAGTCCCATAAGTCATGAGGGATAGCTAGCATTCCATGTCACGACTATCTAATTAGAAATGAATATTTATAGTTGATAACTTTAAACATCACATAGACCATCGATCATGAATCATCATGCACTAGAATCCCTTCATTAAAGATCCCAATCTCGGCTAGGGTAATAGTTTATGTCAAACCCTAATATGCCTCCATTCTATGTCTTTATGTTGGTTCTAATTCTTGATGATATTAGATTCTTACTAGAAACTCTTTCTAGTGAATCTTACTGTTCTGGCCAGAAACTTAAGTATCAAGAATAACCAGATGGCATAGGATCTTAATCTCGTTTACTCGAGGTAATGAATTCAATCTTGGTAATCACTTATCTCCATACATAACAAATTAGAACTATCACATGCCATATATCTGTACATGAATAGTACATTTATGTAAGCAGTAATAAATTTTAACCACCTATATATGAGATATAGTATCTCTCAAGTCAAATGATTATATGCACTATTATGACCTAGATGATAAATAATTGACAAGTAGTAAAACTCCATATTATTATCATCTAACGTTACAGTTTGACTATTCATCCTATGAATATCCACATATTTGTATCGACATCACATGTCAAGCAACATGAGACTTATAGCCTCTATAAGCATCTGTATCACATACTGATTATAGAAAACAAATAAAGGTGATGGTCTTCTAGAGTTAATGATGCCCAGTCATTAATCCTATAACCATGAATATATTTAAAATATTTGTACAACAGCGATCTGTCTCCCATATTCTCAATACTTGAGAATAGATTCTCTTACAAATACTTAAGGACAATATTCAATAATATGAAACCTTTTTCACATTATGAATATATTTATTATGCCATTGGAAATTAGTATCTACTATTACATAAATGGCTCCTAGGGCACATACTGCTATCAAATAAAGAGTGACATACAAACCAATCATCATCAATGGTGTAGATATACTTACTTTTGGAAATTGATAAATGGGCTTAGGTAGAACTCATTCTTAAAAGTTAGTTCAAAGGAAGAGGGTGCCTAATTCACATTATATACACTATAACAAGCCACTAAATTAGCGATTTGGGATAATTCTAACACCACTCCTTGCACGTGTGCTACGCTTGACTAGCACGTGGCACCATTGAATGCTGAGCCCTATCAAGAAACACATTTGAAATTTAAAACTTGGCAATAGGTGATCCATATGGCTAATACAAGAAGGCATAAGTGTATAATAGAGATCTAGTTGAGATGCTGATACCATGATAAATGGATTTAAGTAGAACTCATTCCTAAAAGCTAGCTCAAATAAAGATGGTGTCCAATCCATATTATATTTTATATACTATAACAAGTCACTAAATTAGCGATGTGGGATAATTCTAATCGAAACCATATAGCCAAATCACTTACAAGCATAATCCATATAAGAAACTATAGGACCTAGAATCTAATTAATGTTGTTCCCATTGTGGAGCTCATAATTGAAACCTTTAGGGACCTTAATGGTCTTTGAAGGGTCACCATCTTAAACATGGTATGGTTGGAAAAATGGCCTCCACATCTTTAAGAAATCGAGGTTTCTGATAGTTGGGATAACTATGATGAGCTCATCTTTGAGTAAAGGAGTCGAAGAGACTGTAGTGTCTACCATTTCTATTATTGTGAGAGCTTGGAGTTAGAAGGCGAGTGTGTTGAGAATTGAGAAGGAGATGAGTCAATGTGGGTGTGATTTGAAATGTATAGAGAGAATTGGTCATGGTTTGAGCTTGAGAAAAGCAGCGTGTATTTATAAGGAAAAAAAAAAGGGCATAATTTTGTAAAATTTTCATATAAAGAGGAAAAAACTTGCTTACACTAAATGTATGACCCCCATATATAAACCCATCTAATAAATAAGAGACACATTGATAATTTATATCATAGACCTAGGTCCACTTTGTATCATGAATTTAAGTCCAAAACTCACCATTTCATTAAAAAAAAAAAAAAAAAAAAAGATCATAGAGGAAATTAACCATCTTATTCTTCTTCTTCTTTTTCTTTTTGTTGATGCGCTATCTTTTTTCTTTGAAATAGTGAAGTCTGATCTTCTTCTTCTTCTTTGAAATTGCTTTTTTTTTTTAATTGTTTCTATCTTCTTCTTCTTCTTCATATTTCTATCATAATCTTTATTTTTTATGAGTTTTTTGTACTATTATGTGTGAAGATTTTGAGTTTTTTTATTTATTTGGAGTGATTACTTGGTATTTTCATCATGTAATATTAAACTTTAAATTATCAAGTTTATTAGATTTAAAGTTTAGATTCATTACATAAAACTATTAGGTTCATCATATATGTAATACCTCAACCCGATACAAGTCGTAAGTACAGATATATATGTGAAGATATCTGAATGGTATCTTAATACGTGCCCAAATAAAAAAATAAATATTTTTAAATATTCAAATGATTTGAATATAAATGTTTTAAAGTAATGATTTTACATGGAAATATTTTCCTTATTATTATATTTATATTAACATTCAAAGTTATAGATATTTACGAATTTGCATTTGAATATTGAAATTGATATTGATATTTATTTATATTATTATATTGATATTGATAAACCAAATTATATTGATATTTGATATTATACATATATATGATTTATTAATTTTGTATATTATTAGTTAAGAGAATATTTTGTTAAATAAAGTATTGATTTTTAAATTTATTATTTATCAAAATGGAAAAGTTTAAATTAGACAAAAAAATTATTATGTAATATAGAAATTTATGTAATTAATATTTGAAATTTAATATTATGATTTATAATATAATTATTGATTAATATGGTGAATTATGTGAAATTAATGTTTTAGTTAAAATTATGGCTATATGTAACTAATTATTATTATTATTATTATTAGTATTTGTTACTGTGTGTGTGTGTATATATATATATATATATATATATATATATATATATATATATATATATATATATATATATATATATATATATATATATATATATATATATATATATATATATATATATATATATATAAAGAGGGAAGCTTAAAATCTGGACAGCCCAACACGGGCAGAAGAGAGGAAGCAGAAACAGAAAAATAGAGCAGAGAATAGAGAGAGAGAGAGAGAGAGAGAGAGCACTGATTGTCCTCCGGCTGCCGACTGACAACACGCACCCCACCAAAAGGAAGAGCGCCCGCCGGCCAGTCAACCCACCAAAGCCTGTCGCCAGCAGCCAATGGACGGCGATGCACGTGCCGTTCAAAGTGTCACTGGCAGAATCTTCTAGGCCAATTTCTGGCCGTTACCAATCTCCTTTTTTGACGATATTGGTATGGATGAATTCCTCTTGATTTCAGCTTCGATTTAGTATATCATTTGCTAATTTTCGATAATGTTTAGTTTGACCAAAATCCGATGTCCCTAATCGCTACCGATGCCTTTTCTGAATGTTTTCCCATGAATTATAGAAAGTGAAGTATATATCTAGACTCCCTAAGTTGTAAGCTAGCTGCTGGTACCATTGGATCGCAATTTGGTTGTCGGTGGAATTTTCCGGCGACCCCAAAACCAACAATTTTGGACAGCAGTTTCGGTTCATTAAACCGAGCCATATGGTATAAATCTCGACTTCTAATTGTGTATAGATATTAAATTATGAATTTATTTGTGAGAATTTAATTAGATAGTTTCTTGGAATTAATTGGTTAAATTGGATAATCGAATTCAGATAATTATTATTTATATGATTATCGAGTACTATTGGTGATTAATTAAAAGATTGAAGTGAGATGTTGAAATTAGTATTGATTGAATTGGATTGATTGGATATTAGCTTGATAATGAGAAATGAAATTAGCGGATGAGATTAGTGAATTGAAGGTCCGGGTTAGACCATTTGCTTGTGATATTATGATTATTATGGGTAAATAGAATTTATGGTAATAGGAAGTTAATCTTAGATTAAAGGAGATGCTGCCAAATTTTTGATAGATAATGTAAAGTTTAAAGATAGAATTAAACGGTATAATAGTGTTTAATCAATGATGTTACGTTCTTAGGAGAATTTTAAAGAGGAATTTGAAAGATAACAATGAGAAGTGGAGGTTTAGCTGAATAGTAATCTAAAGTCTAGGTGAGTAAAGAATACATAATGTTAGGTTTAAATTCAAAATACTGAAAGGGGCTTACATATGTTTCAAATGTTACCTAGAGTAACTCTTTCCTATCAGTATCTGAAAAATCTTTCAGAAAGCACATGTGAACTCTGAACTCAAAAGTGAACCATTTGAACCTTGGAAAATCATTGAAATTCCAATTTCCTTTTTATCATGGGTTAGCTTGAACATAGAGATCCCCGTTTGATGTGGGTAAGACATCAGACTGTGTGCACACATGAATCAGATTGTATACAAGTGATATGGGGGTATGTTTTATAAAAAACCTGTGCCTCGGGTATGCCAAAGCGCCTCTACCCCAAATTTAAGGGAGCTTTATGCTTCGGGTATGTTACAAATAGCCTCTACCCAACTATATGGTAGCATGCTCATATCAAAAGCCTCTGCTTTGGGTGTGCTCGAAAGAGCCGCTACCCTAATTAAAGGAATGATCTCTATTAACCTCAATGTTATTGTAACCTAAACGTATTGAAATTCTTGTTCATTGATACCCAACTAAATTGATTATAAGATCCAAGAATGTTATCACCCTACTTGCCAAATGTGATCTAAAAGTGAAATGAATAATTGACACTACAACCATAGAAAATCCATCCCAATGGAAATAATTATAAGTTTGAATCCCTTAAACTTGTTAATATCACTAAAGATATATATTGCATTAAATGTATATATATAATTTATTTAAATAACATGTTTGTTTGATAAAAATGTTTAGATTATGAATATATATGATTTCCATAAAATTAATATAAGTTTTTTATATGAATATCAATAGTAATTTTATATAATGTTATTTTTTAATGCCTAAGTGATATATGTCATTATATAATAAAAAGTATTTGGTTATAGTCTATCATTTGATATGTAAACCATTGATATTAAAGTTAATTCTAGAAATTTCTTTTACATGCATGTGTGTGAATTTTACTTGAATATTTGAAAATTTTATAGTCATATAGTTTTTATAAAATTGGATTTTGAATATTGCAAGAACTATAAGATTTAAATATAATTACATTTATATTTTCCCTTAAGATGTTAAAAATATTAGAAAAGTTATATTATTAATTTTCATAACTTGTTAGATATAAAATGTTTTTCAAAAAAAAAAAAAATATATATATATATATATATATATATATATATATATATATATATATATATATATATATATATATATATATATATATATATATATATATATATATATATATATATATACTGATACGATGAGACAATTGTTTATATATATGCATTTGTCCAAAAGAATTTAATACTCTTATCATATATGAATTTAGCATTTTGAAGATTTATACAGTGAATTATTATTTTAAATCTCTTATAATGAATTATGTAATTTTTAAAGAATTATATATATGTAATAAATATTTTTTAACTGTCTGTATTTATATGTTTAAACCAAACATATAATGTATAAAATTGCTTAACTTCTAAGGATATTCCAAAATATATGTATTAAAATGATAAGTTGAGGTTTCTAAAACCTTAAAGTTCTAAATGCTCATTTGTATATCCTTTGTGTGGATAATGATTATACCATTCAAATCCTACTAAAAATTGAGATAATTTAATGAAGATAGAAATCATATGCCACAAGTGTTAAGCAAATGGGAATTTCATAGTGAAGACTCCAAGATGTATGTGTTTCCAAAGATATTAAGTTTATATTGTATGAGTTTATCTAACTTCTAAAATGTATGAAATTTCAAAATTTGAACACATATGGTAAAGTTTGAAGTCTCTAGAACTTTATGAACTTAAAAATTTATTTATATATTGGTAGTATTGAAAACTACTTAAGCATGTTCTACCTTTACCAAAGATTGTTGCCCTTTTAATGAAGATAAGGATTATGGGCTATTGATTGTATTCAAATGTGAACTTTATATACCATAATCTATTTACTGCAAAAAGGTAAAATATCTCTGATTGTTCCAAAAATACATCTCATATGATCTACTGAAGTAATTAAAGTGTTATGATTCAAAAGATTTCATGCATGTACAGTTAGTTGAAAATGGATATTTATTTGTATAATTTCCTCAAATATTGAAAATAGCATAAAGTCAATAAGTTAATATAAAGATTTAGGTTTCATAAATTATAAATATGTGATCAGTGAAGTATAATTTAAATTTTCCAAAAATTGATTGTATTCTTGCTCACTGAGCTTTTTCCGAGCTCACCCCTTCCCCTCACCAGTTTTGTAGGTGAAATTTAATGTTTACAAGAATCCAGTGGGTACTAGCAAGTTGATTCCTCAAGTAATCATTTCTTCCTTGAGGATTTCCAAGTTGAAGTAATAATTTGGCTTTACGTAATCATTTGTATTCGTAAATATGTTTGAAACTCTTTATATACTCCATGTATGTAAGATAGTCCAATTAAATATGATGTAATGAAAAACATTTAAGAAGTACTATATTAATGTGTAAATTGAATGGTAAACTGAGACTGACCATGAGTATGAGAATGAATGATGTGAATCTAGTATGGAAAGCATGATTGGGTTGTAGGTTATGATTTTGGGCAATATAATGGTTACTAATATTATGTGGACTTGTGTTGTATATGTATGGGTTCTACGGGTTGTTGGTGCCTTTATGACTACCATTGCCCTAGGACCGTCACATCACGAAATTGGGATGTGACAATATAAAACTATTAGGTTCATTAAATATAACGTTTAGGTTTATCATATATCACATACAAATTCATTATCTTTTATTGCCATATTTATGATTTAATTATTCTATATTTTAATTGCATTCATTTCTCATATTTAACATTTTCATTATTTAATATTTCACATAAAATTATCATATTCATTAGATTTAAATTTTAAGTTCATCATATATAACTATCAAGTTCATTAGATATAACGTTTATATTCATCATATATCACATGTAATTTTATTATTTTTTTACTGTTAGATTCATGATTTAATTATTCTTTAATTTAATTTCATTCATTTCTCATATTTAAAATTTTCATTATCTAATATTTTACATATAATTATGGGTTCATTAAATTTAAAATTTAGGTTCATCATATATAACTATTAGGTTTATTAAATATAACGTTTAGATTCATCATATATCATATGCAAATTTATTATATTTTACTGCTAGATTAATTATTATAAATCAATAATAGTATTTATTTATTTATTCTTTTGTTAATCAACAACTAGCTCTAAGATTTAACACAGAAACCATAAAAAAAAAAATGAGAGAGTAATAGTTGTAGAAAACTTACTCACAGCGAAATAAAGCTATGATAACATGAATGATTACTGAGGGGTTTTTTTTTTTTTTTTTTTGTATAAAATGATGTAGTTAATAGGAAGTAATTGATGTAATGCAGCAGTGGATGGTTTTCAGAGTTGAGCGGTTAGAAGATTTTGGAGAATCAGAGAGATGAAAGTTTCTAATTTGAAGGAAATGGGTATGGAGAGTAAAGAAGATGAACAGTGGAAAGGAATAGTTTCTATTTTTTGAATTTTAAATTTTAATTAAAAAAAAGAAAAAAAAAAAAAAGAAAACAACGAAAGTTTAATGAAACAGTAAGTTTTAGACCCATATTCATGATACAAGTTGGATATGGGTGTATCATATAAGAACTTGAAATACATAGAAAGTGGGCTAGTTTTTTTATATTTAATTATTTATTATTTAATAAATCATTTTTTTCTTTATATTTCTTGTCCTTAGCCAGAGTTAACCTTAGTTAACTTCACAATGTATACACATGACTAACCATTCACCTTGTTTCTATCTTCTTCTGCAGTATCTTTTTGCATCTCTCCCCAACTCTTAGCCGGAGCTACCATCTCTACGCCTACCGCCGACTGCCATCTGATCTAACACAAATAAACAATTGGTTAATCTAACCTCTTAACGTAGAAAAGAAATCAAAATCCCTAATTTGTCAACGATCATTTTTCCCCCTTTTTTTCTGATATGAATCTAAAAATTTCAGATTTTAGAATGGCAAGGATTTATGGAGTTAATTTATAATTACCTTCTGAAATAAATATTCAAGAAAGCTTTCTTAATATCCAAACAAGCATATAAAGTTTGATCAGAAATTAATGGACAATGATGAAAGCTTTCTTGTATAGGCAATTCACTTTGCCAATTACAATCCACCAAAGGATATGAATAATTTCCATTAAAAAGGGAATAAAATAATTAATCTAATTGTATTAACAAAACTATAGGTTACAAAATCGGCTGTGGGCAGTAGCAACGGCGAAGGGTTGGAGAGAGATGCAGAAACGGGATTTCAGAAGAATGGGTGTAGTCGGCAGCGAGAGTGGTATACCGTGTGAAGTTAACCAAGGTTAACTCTGGTTAAGGAAAAGAAATACTAAAAAGAAAAAAAAAATTGATTTGTTAAATAATAAATAATTAAATATCAAAAGCTGTCCACTTTCTGAAGTGTCTTTTATTTATTGGATGGGTGTACATGTGAAGTCATACATCCAATGTAAGCAAATTTTTTATAAACGACCCAAAAAAAAAAAAAAATCAGTTCTTCTTTGTGCTCAATAAGATGGCTATAGAATCATTTGCTTCCGTTGTGGCAGAAAAAGTCTTGGAAAAACTAGTTTTCAATGTCTACCAAGAACTAAGCTTTGCTTGGGGTGTTGAAGGAGAACTACAAAAGCTTGAAGATATCTTGTCCACTGTAAAAGCTGTGCTATTGGATGCTGAGGAGAAACAGGCAAAGAATAAGGAGATCACAGTGTGGTTGGCTAAGCTTAAAGACGCTCTTTATGATGCTGAGGATGTGCTTGATGATTTTGAATGTGAGACGCAGAGAAGGCAAGTGCTTAAATTGTATGGAACCACCACCAAAAAGGTATGCCCTTTATTATTTCCTGGGTTGCTTATGATATGTGTAGAAGTCATTAATTGAAGTAATTAGAGTAGATCCTATGTACTTAGAAACTAATAATAATCTTTACAGGCTTGTTAAGAGCTGTTGTTGACCATTTCGTATAGTTAGATCTGGGTTTATGTGTTTTCCCCTTTGTGGGAATAATCTTTACAGGTTTTGTGTTTCCTCTTTGTGGGAATATTTATTTTTTGGTGTATGGTAAAGATCTCTCACTAAATGCTTTCCTTCATATGAAGACTTTTGACTTGGTTGTTGTGCTTAAGATAGAAATTAGTTTCAGATCTGGAAAATTCCCTGAGATTAATTGATTGGGATATATTAGGATTTTTTTTATTATTGTGTTTTTAGGCCCAAAAATAATAACAACAACAATAAAATCTATCACTACCAGTAAAAAAAAAAAAAAAAAAAAATCTCTTCATAATAAACTCTATTTTAATTCTTCAAGCTCAGATTCATAAAGAATTGCATGTATTTTCTTATAGTGTATTATGGGAAAAAAAAAAAAAAAAAAAAAAAAAGCAAGTTTGATCAAGGGATCCAATTATGGGCAAACTTTAAAAATTAATTTGCATAAAACATTATTTTCAAATGATATAATAGAATTATAAAAAGTCAAAAAGTTTATAATATTTCAAGCCAATAGGCCAAATAAAAAAAATAATAATATATTTTTTATTAATTTAAAGGATAAAGGTCAAATTGACATTTAAATTTATTATATCATATTATCAAATTAATTTTTTAATTTCGATTGAAATTAATTGGGTGTCAAACTTGTAAATAATGGTAAACTACTAATAATCAAATTTATAAAGCTAAAAGAGTTTGATTAACCATACTTAATAAAGTTTATACACTAAATTTATAATATAATAGAATACATTCAATGGTCAATTAAAATTTTAACTTTTTAATTGATAATAAAATTTCTTTAAATTTTAACTTAGGGTATAATTACAAATAAATTTTTATATTAGAATAAAATTGGTAAAAAAATATATAATTATGAAAATGCATGGTAAATTTGACTATTAAACCTTATAATGGAAACAGCTTTCTGCACTTCATTCTTTAATTAATGCTTTGATGTTCAGTTTTTAAAATGAAATCACATTTGAGCTCTTATCAAATAAAATTTTTATTTCAGTTTCCAAATAAAATAAAACTTTTAATAAAATAATGTTTTACTATCTCCAAATTTAATATCTACGTATAGAAAATTATTGTGTTCAAAAACTCAACAATTAAAAAATTAATTATTCAATTTTGAAAAAAAAAAATTTCTAGAATATTTGATTTTTTTTAACGGAATAGTTAAAGTGCGATGAATTTAAAAGGTCAAATGTTAGTAGACCTTTTTATAATTAATATATTTAGTAGATTAAAAAATTATTAAATATTATAATTATTAATTTATTAAATTTATGAAAAATGAAACTTTAAATTAATATTTGACTAATGTATTCAAACCAATCGCATATATAAATTTAAAATCAATATATGACTACAAAAGAACAAAAAAGAGAAATTTTATTCTAAAAATACTAGTTAAATACTCAGTCTTTAATCCAACAAGCGATTGCCAAGAAAAAATATCATACTCTAAAAAAATTTCTAATGATAATATGAATAATTTTAGTAAATATTATTCTTGTACTCCTTTACTTTTAGCATATTTGAATATTGTGTTATATTTTCACATTTCAAATATAAAATTTCAAATTTACCATATACTAAAGATAAATCATATATTTTATATTATAATATTTTACTTCAAAACATTCTATCTATAATAATTTATAATTGCAAAAAATTTTCTTCAAATTTTATTAATTATTAAATAATAGAATTATTAATTATCCAATGAGAAACGGAGTTGATTACTCAAAAATTTATTAATTAATAAAATTATTAATTATCCAATGAGAAACGGAGTTGATTACTCAAAAATTTATTAATTAATAAAATTATTAATTTATTAAATATTAAATATAAGAGGGTCGACTATAGTTTTTTTTAGGAAAGATTATTATAGAGATAAATTCAAAAAATTGCTTGTGATTTTGCATGTTTTTAAATAGAGGTTTGTGGAAATCCTTTTTTTTTTTTTTTTTTTTTTTTTTTTTGCAAATCTAGAACTTAAGTCCTAATGCCATTATCTCTCTGCACACGCAGCGTGCTTTGACTAATAAGAAGCTTTGTCCTTTTTACGTGGCAATTAAATAATTTAATGAAAAAAAGATAAGTTCAAAAAATGCCTGATGATTTCGTGCTTTTGCAAATGGAGCCTGTGCTTTTTCTTTTTTTTTTTTTTTAACCCAAATATGTAGTTTACTCCACGTGCAAAGAGGTAATAGCATTAGGATTTAAACCTCCAAAAAAAAATTAATAGAGTAAATCACATATGAATTTGCAAAAAATAAAAAAAAAATACCACAGATTTTATTTGCAAAAGCGTGAAATCACATTATATTATTTTGACCTTATCCCAAGATTAGATTATATCAATAAGATTTGCTTGCATGAGTAGTTTTAAAACTTAAGAATTTAGCATAGTCTAATGATAAGTAACATATACAACATAGGTAATAGATTTATACCAAATTAAAAAAAAATAAAAAACTGAGAAGAATATAGCACTTACATCCAGATAATTACCTGTGGAACAACAATTAAGGATACCATTATCACAAAATAAATAAATAAACTAAAAATGCTTTTTCAAAACTTTCATTCCCCACAAAAAAAAAAAAAAAAAAAAAATCATATATGGTTAGGCTTGTCAATTAAAAATTAAAACTTCTTGTAGGTGTTATATGAGTTAAATATGATTATTTTAGAAAATAAGAAAATTACACATGTATGGATTTTCAGGTGGGTCGATTCTTCTCATCCTCTAATCCATTTGCTTTCCGTTTTAAAATGGGCAATAAAATAAAGCAAATAAGAGAGAGATTAGATGAGATTGCAAGTCATAAGGCTAAATTTCATCTTCATGAACGGTATGAGAATAGACGTCATTTGCAAAGGGAAAGAGAGATGACCCACTCGTATGTGCAAGCTTCTGATATTATTGGAAGAGACAATGATAAAGAAAATATCATCAAACTTCTACAAAAGCCTAATGATGATGGAAAAATCTCTGTTATTCCTATTATTGGAATAGGAGGTTTGGGGAAGACTGCACTTGCTAAATTGGTTTATAATGATGAAAGAGTAAAAGAAAAGTTTGAACTTCAAATGTGGGTCTGTGTATCAGAAGATTTTGATCTAAAAATATTGGTCGAGAAAATTATCAAATCAGCAATCAGTGGAACGGGATATAGTACCGTGGAAAACTTAAGCAATTTGGAAATGGACCAATTACAAAGAATGTTGCGAGAAAGCATTGGTGATAAGAAATACTTGCTCATTTTAGATGATGTGTGGAACGATGATCCTATGAAATGGAACCAATTGAAAGAATTACTGTGTATGGGTGGCAATGGAAGTAAAATCTTGGCAACCACACGTAGTAGTCAAGTGGCATGTATTGTGGGAACCACCCCAGCTCATGAACTGTCAGATCTTTCCCATGATGAGTGTATGGCTCTGTTTGCTAAATTTGCATTTAAAGAAAGCCAAGTGAAACAATACCCAAACTTGTTAAAAATTGGGGAAGTAATTGTCAAAAAATGTAAGGGGGTTCCATTAGCTATAAAGACACTAGCTTGTCTACTTTTTTCGAAAACTGATGAAGATTATTGGACATTTGTAAGAGATAATGAACTATGGAAATTAGAGCAAAAGGAAGATGGAATTTTACTTGCATTAAGATTAAGTTATGAGCAATTACCATCTGATTTGAAACGATGCTTTGCTTATTGTTCATTTTATCCAAAAGACCGTGAATTTAGTGATTGGGAATTAACTTATTTTTGGATGGCCCACGGACTTCTTCAATCAAAGAATGAAAATGAGGAGTTGGAAGACATAGGCTTGCGTTATTTTAAGGAGTTAGCATCTAGATCTTTTTTCCAAGATCTTAAGGAAGATGTTGGTTTTGTTCAATGTAGAATGCATGATCTATTTCATGATCTTGCGTTATCCTTGATACAAGATGAATACTCAATAGTAACTTCTAGCACTAGACACATCCCCAAAAGTGTCCGACATTTGTTATTTTACGACATTGGTTCGCTCCCTGAAGGTGTCTCCATGATCTTACAAGGCTTAGACAGAGCACGAACACTTGTCTTCATGAGTGAGGAAAAGGTCCTTAATAGCCAACCAATGTTGGACTCAAGTTTGCTAAGGTTTCAATATTTGCGAATGCTGGATGTGAGCCGTTCCAAATTAGTGGTACCATTGGAAAGGATAGGCACTTTAAAGCATTTGAGGTTGCTCCATTTTCATGGTAATTCTGAAGTTATAAATGTCCCTAATTCTATTTGTAAGTTACAAAACTTACAAGCTTTATTCCTTTGCAAAGGAATTGAAGAGTTACCCACTGATATCAGGTATTTGATCAACCTCAGATTTCTTCAAATAACAACAACACAGAAACGTTTATCGGATAATGGAATAGGGTGCTTGAAATCTCTTCGATTTTTGATAATTTATACATGTAAAAATTTAGAATACTTGTTTGAAGATATGCAAGATCTCACCAATCTTCGAACATTGTGTATTTGGGTCTGTAAAAGTTTAATCTCTTTGCCGCAAAGTATGAAATATTTGACTGCATTGAAGACTCTTTTTATTTATGATTGTGAGAAGCTCAATTTGACAATGGAGGAAGGGAAAAACAATCAAGATTTCAGACAATTGAACATTCAAAGATTGACTCTTAAAAGTTTACCTGAATTGGTGCGATTGCCAGAGTGGCTTCTTCAAGGATCCACTAACACACTACAATTCTTGCATCTTGAAGCTTGTGAAAATCTCAAAGAATTGCCAACATGTTTACAAAATGTAAAATCTCTTCAAGAATTAAAGATTGAAGATTGCGCTGAGTTGATTGAAAGATGTGAACGTCAAGAAGGCCAAGATTGGTCCAAGATTGCTCATATCCCTGAAGTTATTCTTAACCGCAACAACACTAAATCCACAGATAATGAAGATGACTAGGTACAAATTATCTTATCCCTCCCTTCTGACTACTTTGTTGTTGTTGTTTTCAACTATGATATTTTCTTGTTTTAATTGCAATTTTTTCTCTTTTTTTATTAATGCCTTTTGCAATGTTAGAACTTTAGCCTTGTGGATTGAAATTAAGGGTTTTGTTTTTCTTTTCTTTTTCTTTCATAAAATTTATTTTTCCTTCCCCTTGCATCTTTTGATACCCAAATTTAAAAGTTAAATGTTTGCCTAACTTGATAACCTTTGTTGCCTATAGGATTGCATGCTTATTATTTCCTAAATAGATTATTATCTTTATTTTACATAATCTCGTGAAATTCACTTATATGTATCTGTGTGTGTTTGTAACAATTCTTTTAGGCTTAATTATTTGGTATTAATGAATGCCATAAAATTTTATCAAATTCAGTTGAAACTTCATACTTATCAATGGATATAATAAATGAGGAAACACTCAGGAATAATACTCCTCAATTCAATTTTAACTTTGTGAAACAATGGTCTTAGGTTTCTCTTTAAAAAATCTGAGGTGAAAAATGGCATTGTTTGGAGGGCAAAAAGGGTTTTCAAATTTTCCATGGGATCCACCCATTAATTGTGCTGGTTAAAGTTTGTATTTTTACCATTTTGCCTTTGTATAATATAACAGAGAATATTCATTTTATTTTGATGAATTTAATTTTACAAAATTTAATGTAAACAAATCAAAATATATCATTTATTGTATATTATTCTTTGTACTTCTTTCCTATTAATAACTAATAAAATTACAGTCTCCTGTGAGGAGAATTCATATTGATATATAGAAGTCACGCATACTTTTTGTTTCGTTGGATCCCACCCACCAATTATATACTTTCCCAATTTGATAAATAATGAGATATTTAAAGAATACTTGAAAACATTTCTAGTACTCATTTGCTTTTCAATTTATTATGGCAGCTATTATGGAGTTCTTACTGTGACTGTTCCTAAACAGGAAGTTAAGAAACCTGGTGTTTAGGCTATTGAAATCATTGGTTTTATATATATATATATATATATATATATATATATATATATATATGTATGTATGTATATGTATATGTATATGTATATATCTCTATATATACATATACATATACATATACATACATATATATATGTATATGTATGTATATGTATATATAGAGATATATACATATACATATACATCTATATATATATATATATATATATATATATATATATAGAGATATATACATACACACACACATATATATATATATATATATATATATATAAGCATCTGAGCTACAACTGAGAAGGAAAATATTTTTCCTTACATTGCAATTTCTTATTATTTTACTTCAACTATTGATGCAAAATTTGCATGTATGCAGCCTTATGAGGTAGCTAACATCTATCTGGAAAAATTCTCTATTAAAGGAAGAGACTATGAATTTTATCAAAAGGTTCTCATGGAAGCCGGCTCTGTAGATATCTCTTCCACTATTAGATCAGATAAAGACTATGCTTATAGTAAGTTGGTCATTAAGAGGGTTATTACTCTCGAAGAATGGGGTGGAAATCCTTTAGCTCAGAAGGATTATAATCTTCTATCTTTTTACAAATCAATTAATTATTTAGATTATATTAAATCTTGGTCCGAAGCCTTATTCTATGAAAACAGGCAACGAAAACATAACTGGTAGATTCAATTCCAACTTGAAGGTGATATTATCGAAACTCCTATATGGTTCATTGATTTGTTCTATAATTGGGGAGTTTTTTCGATCAAACTTCCAAACCAAGTCAGAACTGTTTATGAGCAGTTTGTTGAAAGAACCCTAAATACGAAAACCATAGACTTTTGTTTACTATCCTTTATAAAGTTCCATGGATAGTACGATGGGACTGGCAGATTCAAACTAAGAAGTCCATAAAGTTTGGTGATTCAATCAAGTGGGTTCAATGGCTAATCAGAAGAGTCCTTACAAAATGGTGGGGTAAATTTAATTTTTCAGTAACTCTTCTGTTTTTGCGGTTAACAGGGTTATTACCCTTTCCAAAAAAGGTGGGAAGACTATTATTAAAGAAGCTTATCAAGACCCAACAAAAGAAATTCTTCATGGTCAAATGTCTTCTTCACAAATCACCAGCTTATTCAAGGATCTAGTTGAAGCAATTCTTGGAGAAGAACTAAAAAATTGCTTTTTAGCCGCCCTAGCTGAAAAAGAAGAAGTGGGATCATTTTCTCAGTCCAAGCCATCTCAGTCTAGACCTTCTCAGTCCAGACCTCAGGGAAGGCATGACCGTCTCATTGATAGAGATTCTGGAGAAGAAGATGAAGATTTGATGTCAGAAGATTTGATGTCAGAAGATGAAGATAGACATTAACACTAACACTAACGTAATTCTATTTTTTTTTTTTTTTTTTCGGGTCAAAAAGCACTACCGTGATTCCGAAAGGTACAATTCGATGTACAAGTGATATATTTTCTTGATTCACTTCTATTGCTATGTATATAATTTTTTTACGCGATATTGTTTAATTTTCATTCTAAATGTAAGAATGGGTTTCTCTATCCCTTTTGATTTGGTCGAGAGAGTTTCGGTCCTTTAGGCTACTCATTAACTGAGACTTGAGACAGGAGGGGCGACTCAAGATTCTTGGGGTCTAAGGCAAAGTTATTAGATGAAACTTTTAAATTGAAGATTATATAAACAGCAATATTACGTGACAAGCAACATTAGTAGATTAACAAAATCAGAGAAATTCAATAACAATTTCTTCTAAAATAATCCAAAATTTAAGCTTAAATTTTAAATTTATTTCTTGATTTAAAATTGATTCCCTTTTGCCAACAAGAATTTGTTAAAGGCACTGCTTTGAGATTGTATTAAACTTTCTATTCTTTCTCTTTTTTTTCTTGAATTTTTCATATCCAAATTGATATTTTTATATTCTACCATTCATTTTCAAGAATAAACAAATTGACACATATGAGAAATAATAAATTTGAAGTTATCATGGTTTTTGATCATCTAACAAATTATAAGTGATAGTAGAACATGTCATTAATTATTTTAACATGTCATAAATCACATGGTTAGTGACATTTATATTGTCAATAAAACTTTTTTTTTTTTTGTGACAACAAACTAAGTTGTCATGACAGTTCATCACTAAATATAGTTTGAATGTGAATGTGAATGTGAAGAAGATGAATTTGAATGTGAAACTGAGAACAGGAAAGTGCTCAAATTGTATGGAACCACCACCCAAAAGGTATGCCTCTTCTTCATTTTCGTAACTCACATTTTGTTTGGACGTATATAAAATTCATTTCACTTGCATATTTATAAAGTGTCATGTGTATTAATGTATAAATTCAATTAAGTCCCATGTAACATTAAAAATAAATATAAAATTGAATTTGCTTTATCATTTCCTAAGAATATATATATATATATATATATATATATATATATATATATATATATATATATATATATATATATATATGTGTGTGTGTGTGTGTGTGTGTGTGTACACTAGAATTTTTTATAATACATTTCACACGTTAATCTCCATTATAACTCATTAATATATATATATATACACACTAGAATTTTTTATAATGCATTTCGCATGTTAATCTCCATTATAACTTATTAAACTTGTTAGAAATATAAATATTTATTCTAAACTTTTACTTTTTCCTTATTAAAGTTTTAATAATCAGTATTTTATAACTTAAGTATAAAATGATATAAAATTTCTCAAATAAATACCATGAAACTGAAATCTTATTGGTCGAATTTTAAAATTATCATGAAATAATATTTATATAACTTGATTATTAAATTCACTTTAGTTGTTGAATTTAAGCTAAATTAAATTTTCATATGAAAAATATAAAAATTCAATGAAAATATAATTATACACAATAAATATTATTTAAATTGTATAATCGTACATATTTGATATAATTAGAATAATGAAACAAAACAATTATAGATTCTATATAAATATATGAATGTATTTTAAAAGACAATACATATATAATATTGAAAAAAAAGACTCACAATACATACGTAATTTTGAAAAAAGACGCAAACATATATAATAAATTATTTCTTATAATTTTAAATGATATTCTTATACTCAACAATATGTTAGAAAAAAGAAAGTAAATAAATTGATAGATATATTTTATTATAATTTTCTAATTTTTTTTGTTATTATTATGTTAACTAATTATTAATTGTAGATTGATTTTCATGTTAATATTTGGTACATCTATTATTTTCTTATAATTTCAATATAGGTTGTATATTTTTATTAATTTTGATAAACTTGAATATTTTTGACATATTATAGCTTAATTTATGTTCCTCCAGAAAATCAATAATAATCTTCCTAATATGCTTTTATAAATTTAATATCAATATTAATTATATCCAATTGATTTAATATAAGATTTTGAGTCATAATCCTAATAATCGGCATTTCAGTTCTTCACTTTTTAAAATTTCCTATACTTTAGCCCTCCAAATAAAATAATTTTTTTAATGGAACGGTTAAAGTGTAATGACTTTAAAAGGTAAATTTTCATATAGTAGTTTTAAAATATGAGTTTGAATCATTAACCAATATATATATATATATATATATATATATATATATATATATATATATATATATATATGCACATACACATTACATTTACATCGAAATCATTTACCAACATGCAATATAACTATTCAGGATACCATAATTAGAGTGGCAATTTTAAACATGACACGATTACATGATACAAAATTAATACGAAATTAGTAGATTTGGACTAGTAATTATCATGTAAGCATCGATTTTGTGTGGACCCAATCATGATACGATAATAATTGTGTCGTATTATAGGTTAACCCGTTAACTCGAAGACATATGCTTGATTCATTACTATTCATGTGTCATGTATGACTTATAAAATATATATATATACAAAAATTATTTTTAATCTTCTTTATAAATAAATTTATATTTAGTTATATTTTATGCAATAATATAAATTAATAGGAGTTAATTTAATAAATTTGATAATTTTTAAAAATTAAAATAAAAAATAATTAATTAAAAATTTTAAATATATTATTCGTATCGTGTCATGTTATTTATTAATTAAGTAGATATTTTAAAAATGCGAGTGAGTTAGGATTATTTTAAAAATTATGAAAACAATATATATGTTTGGATTTTCAGGTGGGCTCTAATCCATTTGCCTTCCGTTTTAAAATGGGCAATAAAATAAAGCAAATAAGAGAGAGATTAGATGAGATTGCAAGTCATAAGGCTAAATTTCATCTTAGTGAACGGTATGAGAATAGACATCATCTGCATAGGCAAAGGGAGACCCACTCCTATGTGCAAGCTTCTGATATTATTGGAAGAGACAATGATAAAGAAAATATCATCAAACTTTTATTGGAACCTAGTGATGATGGAAAAATCTCTGTTATTCCAATTGTTGGAATTGGCGGTTTGGGGAAGACTGCACTTGCTAAATTGGTTTATAATAATGGAAGAGTAAAAGAAAATTTTGAATTTCAAATGTGGGTTTGTGTATCAGAGGATTTTGATGTAAAAATATTGGTTGAGAAAATTATCAAGTCAGCAATCAGTGGAATGGGATCAAGTACTGTAGAAAACTTAAGCAACTTGGAAATTGACCCATTGCAAGGAAAATTGCAAAAAGCTATTGGAGGTAAGAAATATTTGCTCGTCTTAGATGATGTGTGGAATGATGAGCCGATGAAATGGAATGAATTGAAAGAATTGTTGTGTACGGGTGGCAATGGAAGTAAAATCTTGGTAACTACACGCAATCACCGAGTGGCCTCTATTATGGGCTCTGTCCCTGCATATGAATTATGGGGTCTTTCCGATGATGAAAGTGTAGAATTGTTTTGTAAATTTGCATTTAAAGAAGGGCAGGAGAAAAAGTATCCGAGCTTGTTGAAAATAGGGAAACAAATTGTCAAAAAATGCGTAGGGGTTCCGTTGGCTGTGAAGACATTAGCCACATTACTTTTTTTGAACGCTGATGAAAGTTATTGGGAATTAATAAGAGATAGTGAATTGTGGAAATTGGAGCAAAAGGAAAATGAAATTTTACCTGCTTTAAGATTAAGTTATGAGCATTTGCCATCTCATTTAAAAAGATGTTTTGCTTATTGTTCATTTTATCCAAAGGACCATGAATATAATAATTGGGAATTAACTTATTTTTGGATGGCCCACGGACTTCTTCAATCAAGGAATGAAAATGAGGAGTTGGAAGACATAGGCTTGCGTTATTTTAAGGAGTTAGCGTCTAGATCATTTTTCCAAGATTTTGACGAAGCATTTTGTTTTGTACAATGTAAAATGCATGATCTGCTTCATGATCTTGCGTTATCATTAATACAAAATGAATACTCAATAGTAACCTCTAGCACTACACACATCTCCGAACGTGTCCGGCATTTGTTATTTTACGACACTGGTTCACTCCCTGAAGGTGTCTTTATGACCTTACAACGCTTACACAGAGTACGAACAGTTGTCTTCACGAGTGAGGAAAAGGTCCTTAATAGCCAATCAATGTTGGACTCAAGTTTGCTGAGGTTTCAATATTTGCGAATGTTGGATGTGAGCCGCTCCAAATTAGTGGTACCATTGGAAAGGATAGGTACTTTAAAGCATTTGAGGTTGCTCCATTTTCATGGAAATTCTAAAGTTGTAAATGTCCCTAATTCTATTTGTAAGTTACAAAACTTACAAGCTTTATACCTTTGCATAGGAATTGAAGAGTTACCCGCTGATATCAGGTATTTGATCAACCTCAGATTTCTTCAAATAACAACGCAAAAACGTTTATCAAATAATGGAATTGGGTGCTTGAAATCTCTTCGATTTTTGGCAATAGGTTGTTGTGAAAATTTGGAATATTTGTGTGACGATATGCAAGGTCTCACTAGCCTTCGAACACTAATTATTTGTCAGTGTGAAAGTTTAATCTCTTTGCCGCAAAGTATGAAATATTTGACTGCACTGAAGACTCTTTCCATTGAAGATTGTGGAAATCTCAAAGAATTGCCACCATGTTTACAAAATATAAAATCTCTTCAAGAATTAAGGATTGAAGATTGTAATGAGTTGATTGAAAGATGTAAACGTGAAGAAGGCCAAGATTGGTTCAAGATTGCTCATATCCCTAAAATTGTGCTTCATGGTGACAACATTCAATCAACGGATCACGATGATGATTAGGTATAAATTAACTTTATTTTTTATTTTTTTATTTCCATTGTTTTTCAAATACTTTTATGGTTGAACTACAAATAATTTATCTCCTTTTTAGCCTTACAGATTGAAATTAAGGAACCCACACAGGAATTTCTATCCAACAAAATAAAAAAAAAAATTAGTTTGCAACTATCCACTTAAATTTTTTTCTAACTTGAGAATCTTCTTACATGTGGGATTGCAGATCCACTGGAGTTGTTCATGTTGTCTTTAATTCATACGTGAGCCTTGCTAATTAAGGTGAAATAAATCTTGTTAATGAAATATGCATGTAATTACTTTCCTAATAAAATATTTAAATAATTGGAATACATTCTTCTTATGGCAGCTATATGTAAATCATGAGGACTCGACCAAAATTGTCAACTGTGGGAAGTCTCAACGTTTGTCTGATTAATAATCTTTGTATTTGATATATATATTTGTATAATTAATGCCAACTCCTTAAACGTGTTATATGTAAATAATATTCTTTTTTTTACTATAATTATCTGTTAACTCTTCCTAATTAGGAAATAATTCATTTTTTAATTAAGGGGCATAAGATTTAAACACAATACCTAAAATTTCATTTCATTTCCATTTTATTATAAGAGGCAATATTGACAATCCCAAGTAGTTTTTGGCAATCCTCTTTCTAATTATATAACTTAAATTGATTTCTATTTTCTTTTTTATTTTTGGAAAGTTAATCTAACTTCATTTCTCCTTAAAATATCATATTTACTTTTTATAAATTGCTAAAAAAATTATAATATAAAAAATTTAATGCCAAAAATTAAAAAAAAAATTATAAATGCTATTTTCACCAAGAACGACTTTTTCATGTGTTTTTTATTTAATTATTTTATATATCATACACCAACATCATTATTATCTTTTTTTTTTTTCATCAGGTTAGCTAAAAAATAATTGATTTTGACGCCAAAAAATTATTAAATTTTTCATTATTAATAAGAATTTTTTATTTTCAATCAATATTTCTGCACTACTAAAAGAATATAATATTTTTCCTTTTTGTCAATAATCTCAAGACTTTCAAATCAAACCTATACAATTAATTATTCAAAACTATAGATGTAAACCCAATTCAGTAAGAATTATAGGCTCAACACATTAAAGCCCAACCCAAATTAATTAATTTGATTACATTCAATCAATTAATTTATGCTCATAAATTAATTAATTGATTTGGTTCAAAGTTAGTGGAACAATAATGTGGCATATAATTAAGGCTAAGTGGGCATCATAGTGACAGACGGTTGAAAGCTATGGTTCCTTTGTATATAGCACTCTTCCACTCACTTAAAGAAATGGAGCCCCAAGATAAAGAAGTGACATCTAGAAGATTCCAAAGGTTATTCCAAGTCTGTATAAAAGCAAAATTAATTGCCAATCAAGAGGACCAACAAACAATCAATAAGCCAATACAACCTATCAAGCAATTCAACCAATTTCAATTTCGATTTCAAGACTTTCCTACAATTTCATTCTCAAAACACTGTATTTACATTTCCCTGCAATATTTTCAATTTCCAAACTTTGTAATTCCTGTAAATGCAACATTTCAATTCAAATTTAAATTTAATTCCTTTCATTATTGGCTTAAACATCTAGCTTTATTTTCTTCCAACCTCATTTAAATTACTTTGCAAGCTCATTCAAATTTACAAATTCAATTACTTTTAAACTCAGTGCTATTTAGAATTTCAGCATAAATATAAAGGGAGTTGAGAATTCATACTCAATTTGATAGAAGTCAAGCACAATTTCAGTCGATTTGTATACCTAAACACCTGGCTTGCTTAGCACAAATTCAAAGCCAACATAATTTTTAGCAAGCTTAGTAGGACTCGGGTTCTACATGGCACTTCGAAAGAATATTGGAAAGGATTTTAGCATGGTATCTCAAGATGCCAAAGCTGCTACTAATGAAGCAAAGCAAGAGACAAGATTCATTCCACTCATGATAAAGCAAATTAAGAAGAATAATGTGCCTCGGGAGTCACAACAACATATGGAGGCACCAATCCAACAAATCCCATCAATTGGACTTGTGGTTGGCGGATCAAGTGATATTCTACCGATTTTAAATGCTAATACTAATGATGCTTTATGCAAAATGCTGATGATAATAGAGAATAATAATGAGGAGCATCTCAAAGAAATGAAAGAGTTCACTGCTGCAACAATGAAAGAGATTACTTCTACAATGGCTGGACTGGCAAAAAAAATTTCTTCTAGCCAAATTCAAGGAAGTCCTAAGAGCCAAAACTTTGAGATGAGTCATAAGCAAGACAGATAGGTAGAGCAAAGGGGCAAACCTCTGGAATTCAAGGTGCAAATTAGTTGCACCAAATAGAAGCTGCTAGATCTTAACCACCTCAGGCTCCCCAAGCCGAGGAAAGGTATTTACCTCACATAGGAGATAAGACACTAGGGGGAAACTCCTAAGGGTTGTCACAATCAACAAAGGCGACCCATGATTCCCCATCTTATTTATGGAGTTACCAATCCTAAAAATCAACCTATGTTGTATGACAATGAAGAGACAAATTTTACAGGAGGACTAGAGGGCATTCCACCATATATGCCTAATAGAGTCCCTATCCCGCAAATGCAGCAAATTACTTAACCTGTGCAACTAAGGCAAGTGATTGTAGACCTAGAAGATGTAAGAGATGTAGTCTAAGAATTATATGGTCTGGCCTAAGGCAAGCTGCCCGACCTGAGTTCCATAAACCCTACCCCAATACTATGGACAGAGACAACCCATATCTAAAAGGTTACAAGATTCTTGAATTTGCTTTATTTTCAGGAGAGGATGGGCAAACTACCTTAGAGCATATAGCAAAATTCACAATCTAATGTAGTGAACTTGTTAATTATGAGAATTTTGCTAACTTTAAATTGAGATTGTTTCCCAACTTACTTACAAGTACTGTATTTACATGATATGCAACACTTTCGAGAAATTCAATACTGACCTGGTAGGAAATAGAGAGGCAATTTCACACACAATTATTCAGGGCAGAACCTGATGTGTGCATAACTGAGCTATCAAGAGTTACACAAAGGGTGGGAGAAAATGCAGATATGTTCATTACAAGATTCAAGAAGATGCACAACAGATACAAAATTTTTCTACTAGAGACGGAATTTATGAAAATGGCACAACAAGGCTTGGATATAGAGCTTAGGAAAAAATTTCAGGGTATGGAGTTCTATGACTTTTATGAGCTTGTGCTAAAGTCACTAACTATGAAGAATTGTTGAAGGAAGACAATTAGAAGAAGAGGAGTGCCATAAGGAGTTACTTCCAAGAGATCAATACTCCTAAGAGTACAGTGGCAGATATGTCAGCTACTAGGACATGTGTTTGTCCTCCTTTGGCTAAGAAAGTTAAAAAAACTTGGAAGAAATCTCAAGCTTCCAACACTTCCCCTCAATACACCTTTGAGGTTTTTAAGACATAAGGGATTTTTGACTTCCTTTTGAAGGAGTAGTTTATAAAACTTCCCGCTGATCATAAATTCCCAACAAAAAAAAGATTTGAAAGAAAAGGATTACTGTAAGTTCCATAACTCTTACAATCATTCTACTAATTCTTATTAGTCTTTCAAAAATTTGGTGCAGGATCGAATAGACAAGGTAATTCTTAAGTTTCCATATAAGAAAGAAGCTATCTCTCTTTCTTTTGTTTACTTCTTTCTTATTCTCTCTCTTCATTATTTTTTCTTAAATAGTTTTATTAATGAAAAATTATATAGAGAGTGAAATAGAGATTGTTATTAGAGTATGCACAATTTTTAAGAAAAATTAAAATAGAAAATTGAATTATTTATATTATAATAGAGAGTGAGACTAAGAGCATTATCGTGGATGCTCTAAGTTCTCCTTCTTAATTACCTAAATTTAGATAAATAGAGAATTTTTTTTTATTTACAAATTCCTTAATCCAAATATTTCCAAATATGAATAGTCTGCCTTTAAGCCAATCAATGGATGAACTTAGTACGCAAAAAGAATTTAATCCAATTAAAATGAATAAATATCCAAAAAAAAAATTGGTATTGTCTAATTAATTTATCTTTAACTGAACCAAAGAAAAGTGAATTTAAATTAATACGATATGTGAAAAAAAAATGAATGATACTTTAAATTAAAATTAGGATAAATGTCGAGATAAAAATTAGTATTAATTCTTCTCCAATAAATCAAAACTTATAACCAATAAAAAATTCCATAAACCAATATAATTAATTAGTTAAAAAAAATTTGTATGGGGCACTAATTTTCTAATTTTTTTTTTTTTTTTTTTTTTTTACATAAAACAATAAAAGATGAAAGCAGTAGCACCCAACCCCTCAATCGCCTTAACCTTGGCTGCACAAAAAATTAGTGCACCACCACCGGGGGCAGCACAATCCAACTTGAGGCCTTAAGTGAACTTATCAAAATAGGTCTTCTTTAAAAATTTAAAGGAAAAAAGTACACCAAAAATTCTAAAATAGAAATTTTTTATTTAAAAGCAATTTTTCTAGTCTTCTTTGATGCAAAATTAGTAAGCAAATCCTTATACTCTAATTTTGCTAATGTATCTTTCTCAATATATATAGATAATATAGCTAACCCATTTAATCTTTCTTATGATATCATTGATATTAAATAAGATTTTATTAATTTTAACTTTAAAAAACTTTTTCTTTTGCAGAAGCAATTGTCACAAGTATAGTTAATAATATTCTATAAGCAATATAAGTATTTGGAAAAAAAAAATCAATTTTCTTTAAATAATTAAGTAAATCAAGTGTGGTGTTTGTTTTCACTTTGAAAAATTTCTCTTAAAACTTTTAACTTTGAAAACAAATCTACATCTTCAATATTAGAAAACACATTATGTTTCAAAAAAATTTCAAGATTAACACAACAATCTTTTAAAGCATTATCACTTAATGATTGTAATGTTTTCAAATTAAATAAAAATCCAAATGTTATGATATATTATAATATTTGATTGATGTCTTTCTATATATATGAATATTCTAGTTTCCATATTAGTATTGATTGTATTTTCCTTATTGGAAAAACTTCCTATTTCTTGTATTTTTCTTATTGGAAAAGTTTCATATTTCTTTCTCTTTTGTACTCTATATAAAGGGTTTAATACTATTGAATGGAATAACTAGAAAAACTATTCTCTTCTCTATATTTTTTGTTCATGTTCTTCTCCATTTTATTTATAACACATTATCAACACGAATCGTTTTATAATATTGTTCAAAATTTTGGATAGCTTGTGGTTTGTTACAACCCAGCTAAGGCGAAAAATTTGAAGAAATAAAATTCAAGATTTATGGTAAACAATTTTTATCTAATTAATTACTATTATTATTAATATTTATGTATCAAATATTTTTTTTAAGAAAAAAAACTAAATCGTTTTTTTTAAGAAATCGTTTGAACATATTGGGCTAATTAATTTGAAGAAATCATTTTTTTCTTCTCTTTTACAATCATTTATTTAAAATCATTTTTTTTTTAGATTTATAAAGATTTGATATACTATTTAATGATTAATCAATTAAATTCTAGTTCCTGAAGAACTAGCATTATATTTTAAATACTAGTTCCTGAAGAACTAGTATTATTTATAGTTCTTAAAGAACTAATTAAATAAATAACTAAGTTATGAGTTTCTAGAGAATTAGTATTATATTTTAAATTCTAGTTCCTGAAGAACTAGTATTATTTATAATTCCTAAAGAACTAATTAAATAAATAACTAAGCTATGAGTTCCTAAAAAACTAATAATAATTACAGTTCTTGAAAAATTGGTATTCCTTATAGTTCTTGAAGAATTGGTATTCTCTACAGTTTTTGAAAAACTGATATTCTCTATAGTTCCTGAAAAACTGATATTCTATATAGTTCCTAAAAAACTAATTAAAGTAAACAAATTCATTAAAGAATCATTAAATATTTCTGAAAAACTAAATACATTGTCTACAAGTCTTTAAAAGACTGATTTTATTATGATTTTATATTAGACAATGTTAATTGATGGGCCTCGATATCATGAGTAAGAATTATTTATACTAGTATCACTCATTCGAGTAATCAAATAAATAAAATAGACATCCTTGAAAAATTGATATTTTATGTTCCTGAATAACTAATAAATTTGATTTAAGCTACACGCATTGAATAAATTGGATATCAATAAAATACATGCGTATGGCATAATATTAAGGTAAACCCTTTTGCTTTGATTTTTCTGTTTTGGGTGTTTCATTATTGTTTATATGTATTAGAATGATGGGTATGACCTATTTGATTTACCAACCAAATTGCAACTTTTAATTGGTTATCAATTATAACAACACATTTTATGCATAGTTTTAAAATCATGGCTTATAATTTTTTTGGCATTAAAATCCGACTCTAAATTATTCATTTATTGATTGACTTGTTTTATAGGAAAATGGTGATCTTGCGTTCATATTAATAGGTTTACTTAATTCATTAAATTGAGATTGATTCTACTAGTGTATATATTATTACATATCCTTCGGTCTTAACATCTCAACTCAAAATTTATTTTATGGACAATACATGTCTCATACATATATATATATATTTGTTAGTTGAATAGCCTACAAGAAAATTGTGTGTGTTATATATGTTTTGAATTTACTTATGTCAATGTGTATTAGATGTGAAAACAATTAGAGATTTAAATGTAAGATGAGATTAATATAAATTATATAAGTAACATGGTTTTGTTAATTTATGAATTGATAAATTTATTTTCGGATTGCATACATTGTTGGATTTATGTTGCTATAGAGAAGCATAATTAGTGCTTACCTTTCCTTGGTAGGATAAATTATGAATTTAATGTTTGTTAAAATTAATATTAATTTATTTTCTGATTGGTCTATTTAGATATATTTTAAATATATGCAAATTAAGTTATTTAAATAAAGTGAAGTATAGTGAATTAAAGTTTGGTTGATAATTTTTATATGCTCTTGAATTTAATGGAAATAATTTTTGACGTGAGTTGTTGATAATGAAATACATTTAGATGCTAGCAAAAGCAAAAGCTATTATCTATTTAAATCTCATTTAAGTGAGGATTTAAAGGTTGAATATCTTACTATTAATGATTTTTATATTTTGTAGAAGAGTTTTAAAAATAGATATAATCACTTGAAATATGTGATACTACCATAAACTCAATATGATTGGTTAAATCTACACCTACAAGACTTGAAATCTATTTGAGAATATAATTTAACCATGTTTAAAATTACTTCACAGCTGAAATTGTGCGGTAATAAAGTTACATACTCCTGTAGTAGCAATATAAAAAGTGAAAATTTACAAATATTATTTTTCTAATGGTTGCAAAGAATAATTGTTAATAAGAAATCATCAAACAATGTCCACTAGCACAACTATATTCCCTAAAGTGAATACTATAAATCATTTGGTAGATAATGAGAATTCTAAAAGAATAATTGCTAATGAGAAATTATCAAAAAATGCCCACTAGTACAACTGTATTCCCTAAAGTGAATACTATAAATTATTTGGTAAATCATGAGATTCTGAAAGAGGAACCGCCGTATAGAGGACACAACTCAATTCAATATTGATGATTTTATGTAAACTCCTTGAAGGAGTAATTTGCAAGGATTTTATAAGTTGTGTATTATAATGAGTTATTTAATTACTGTTTTATCCCTAGTATACATGCACAATATATTGCGTTGAACTTGCAGTTCAAGCATTGAACTTATAGTTCAATAATTAAACTTTGAAAGTTTGGCATGAATGCCATTATTTACATCATATATACTCTCCCTTGAAACTTGTATAAGGACATGAGTCATAAATTTTTTTTCTGTGCCATGAATATATTAAATCTATCTCAATGTGTGATAATGGGTCCACAAAAGAGATTATGAATTTATTTTGATAAGGCATATTTTTCGACATTAGGGGGAGGAAAAGCACCTGCAGTGCTAAAGAATGTCGAGAAATTTATTAGAAGGAAAACCCTTTTAATAATTTTGGTCCATGTACAAGTTAGAGTGAACCATAAGTTCACAAAATAATACAGTTGCAATAAATTGCAACTTAACTGCCAAATGCATTTATAGATGCTAAAAGAGTGACAAAGTCTCATATTACAGTTGCTAATACCCTAGCAAGGGTTGTGATTACAATTGCAAATATAAAATCAATCAATCTCACTACACGCTAGAAGCGTGGATAGTAAATTGGAACTAAAGACAAAAATCCGCGGAAAAGAAAAGCAGCGCCACTCATAAAATCTCCTAAAGAGAAACCTCCTGAAGAGGAAGATTTTAGTCAAAGAGCTATAGCTAATTATGAGACACAGACTGAGACAACGGAACAATTAAATCCTCCAGATATGGCTTATGGAGTTGATGATCATATAAATGAAAACTATGAGATCTCAATTATTTTGTGATATAAGAAAGAGTTGATAGAAATTTAATTATCGTCGACGATAAATTTGCCTCAACAGTAGCTTTTGCTATTACAAGAGAAAATATGCATCCATAATCTATAAGTATAACTGAATATTAGCATAAACATGATTGATCATCATGGAATGAGGCAATTAAAGTAGAGCTAGACTCGTTCTATCATTGATTATGAGAAAAATAATTCTCTTATTATGGAAATGATCATATTCCGATACTTAATTAATATGGCAATTAATGAAAGGTTTATTGTACTCCTTATGAAAGTAATAAGAGTCCCAGAAGGACTAAGTATATCATAAATGAATACACATTAAACATGTGACATATATTTCATCAAATTGCAAAAATCTAAGTATGGATTAAAGTAATATGGACATGTGGTATGATTGTTTTGAGTAAATTCTTATTGAAAAAAAAATATGTGAATAATACACTATGTCCATTTGTATTCATAAAAGACCATAGAATGGTATATGTTATTATTGCAGTATAAGTTGATTTAAATATCAATGTGACTCCTAATGAACTCAAATAAGTATGTACCTGTTTGAAAAGTGAGTTTGAGATGAAAAATTTAAAGGAAATGAAATTTTGTATCGGCCTGCAGATGATTATTAAGGAGTCATAATACACCAGTATACTTATGTGGAAAAGATATTTAAGCAATTTTTGCATGGATAAATCTTCTCCCTCAAGCACACCAATAGGTAGTCTGCTCACTAGAAGTGAAGAGATACCCTTTTAGACCTAAAAAAGATAATAAGAGTTGTTTGTTGTTAAAGTACCATATATAAGTGCTATAGGGCACTCTTGTGTCTTGCAAATTGCATCAGGCCTGATATTGCATTTGCAAGAAAAAAATTTCTAGCTAGGTATAGCTTTGCACCTACAAAGAGATATTAAAATGGTGTAAAAGGTTATCTTCAATATACTATTAATATTATAATTTATATTTAAAATTGGTTTACATGCGAATATTGGTTATTTGCTTAGTCTATATGATGATAGATTTTAGACTGGCTATGTATTCACTTATAGTGGTACTGTAATTTTATAAAGATTTTTATGGTCTTGAAGTATCTCACTAAAAGATACTCCCATTGTATTTTGAGAATAATGCAATTTGTATTGCACAAATTAAAAGTGGTTATATTAAGGGTAACGAAGTAGACATAAACTTCACCCAAATTATTGTATATACATAAACTCCAGAAGAGATATCCACCAAATTCGCTTGAGTGACAATTTAATAGACTTATGTATTAAGTTTTTACCTAATGTGGTATTTAAACGGCATCATTTCATCAATTAGTATACGCCGTGTTAAAATCTGTTATCATCAGGGGGAGCGAATTAGTATATGATTGTACTCTTTTTCCTTAGTCAAGTTTTTATCCCACAGGGTTTTCTTGGACAAAGGTTTTAATGAGGCAATCTGTGCAATGAAAAAATAGCGCATGAAATATACTCTTTTCCTTAGATATATTTTTTCCCACTGGATTTTCTAATAAGGTTTTTAACGAGTTATATTCATAGCGCAAGTAATATTCTAAGGGAGTACTACAAATAAATTATTATATGTGGATATTACTTAAACATCATTAAGTATACGATTTGACAACTTGGCAGATTTGTTTACAAAGGCACTCCTTACAATCACATTTGAAAAGTTAGTCAACAAAATTAGTATGCGTTAGCTAAGAGATATTTGATAAAAATCATATTTTCATGAGAGGAAAATTTTAATGCACTGTACTCTTTTTTTCCTTAGCCTAGGTTTTGTCCTATTAGGTTTTCCTGGCAAGGTTTTTAACGAGGCAATATAATGGCGCAAATCCCTACAAGAATAATGTACTCTTTTTCCTTCACTAAGATTTTTTTTTTCCCACATGGTTTTTCCTTAGTAAGGTTTTAACGAGGCATATTCTTTGTAAAAGACATCAAGGGGGAGTGTTATGATATATTATAAGATTTGATTGTTGTCTTTCCATATACATGAATATTCTAGTTTCCATATTAGTATTGATTGTATTTTCCTTATTGGAAAAACTTCCTATTTCTTGTATTTTCCTTATTGGAAAAGTTTCCTATTTCTTTCTCTTTTGTACTCTATATAAAGGGCTTAATATTATTGAATGTAATAACTAGAAAAATTATTCTCTTCTCTATATTTTTTGTTTATGTTTTTCTCCATTTTATTTATAACACCAAACATATTCTCATAAAATTGAAATTGTTCAAATCTATTCACAGTAGAAGAAATTGCTATTTTGTAGAGATTGGGGTATATTATAGAGATTGCTATTTAATTTGATTATTTAATGCCTATTTTATAGAGATTTGGGTTTTTTTTTTTTTTTAAAAGAAACCTTAATAAATGAAATGATAAATTAAATAAATGGAATGATAAATTAACATAATTAAATTCATTAATTACTTTATAAAAAAATTGAATTATATAATTTTTTATTATATATCTTAATAAAAGTGGGGTTTTTTAATTAAAAGTGGGGCCCTAGCCTAGGGGTACAAATTTAGGAGAACTAATTTTTAATATAAATTTAAGAGAATCAATCTTAAAAGTTAGTTATTAAAATTGGCAAGTCTATCTCTATATCAATTACTTAATATTTTTATATTTAATCGATGTGTAATATTTTAATACCCCTCTTCAAGTGATAACAAGATTTCAAAATTATCATTTGAAACAATTGGAACTGGACCAACAAACAATGTAATTAGGTAGGATGTAAACCAGACTAATCGGTAAGATAATCAAATAGTAAATAGGCTGAATCAACCGAAAAGGTAATTAAATAGTAGGTAAACAGGATCAAATCGACAAGTTAATCAAGTAATTGGTAAATTAAATCAACTTGCTCTAATACCATATAAAATCTTTAATATAAATTTGAGAGAACTAGTTTTAAAAGATAGCTATTAAGGTGGAGGAATTTATTTTTATATTAATCACTTGACCATTTTATATTTAATAGACAAAGGACATTCTAACACTCCTTACCGCCACTGTTGTGTGCATCATCATGGTGGTGGTCATCGAAGCCAGAGGGAGGACGTAGTGGTTATACAGGGATCTCTCTCAGTCTCTCTCTCTCTCCCCTAATTTTGGCTTCTGAGTTGCCTTCCTCTTTGTTTTTAGTGTTCATGACTTCATGCATTAATTTGTATTTTCAACTTCCTCCTCTGCTTATTAGTATTTGATTTTTGAGCCCTACTGTAAGAATTTGTATAAAATGAGGTTCATTTAGTTATCGTTTGATATAAAATCCATATATATTTTGAATAAGTTGATATGAAATTCATCTCATTTGTTTATAGATTTCATTAAAAAATTATTGATAATGAATTTTCATGTTTTAACTAATATGTAATTTTATCAGTTTATATTAAAATTTGATTAATTTTAATAATTTTTCCCTTTCATTAAATTTAGAATTAATTTATAAATTTTATCAGTTTTTTTAATTTAACTCAAATATAATTAATACTATAAATTAAAAATATAATTTAAAGTAAGTTTTTATTTATATCGAATATAAAAATATAAATTTTTAAATATGTATAAAATTCAATAAAATGTTAATTTTGATTGCAATACAGAATGAAGTATTTTTACAAATAATATCTTATGATAAATTAACAAAGAATCATTGTCTATATACAGTCAATGGAGATGGAGTAATGGACATATGGATGGGAAAGCGTTAAACCTTATTTATTATCGTAGGTTATAAAATATTGTTAGAGAATCATCTCTATTCTAGCACTGAGCAAAGTTTGGTTTAAGTCAGTACTCCATTGAGAACTAATATCGTTCTAAATTAAAATTTTCAGTACATTTTAATACAATTCTCACTTTAAATTTCAAATTTTTTACAGTACAATATTAAAATAATTCGATATTTCGATTCGGCCGAGTATTTTTGAAATACTGTACTCATCAATCCCTAGACCTAAAGTTTGGATTTTAATAGGTTATATAAAACTTTTATATATATATATATATATATATATATATATATATATATATATATATACATATTTGGTATTGGTGCTTTCGGATTGGTTCAATATAGTTTAATTTGATACAATTTTCAATACAAATATGAGTTAAGAATCATTACTATACCCAATTAAAATTTTCGGCACGGTTCTCGTCCTAAATTCCAAATTTCTTATAGTACAATATTAAAATAATTTAGTATTTTAATTCAGTTCTATATTTATTTTACACTCTACAAGTCGCCCATTTTTTCGAAATGAAATTAGTAGCATATTTTCAAGCACCGTACACTACCCTACTTTACTTCATTCTCATCATTTATATCTATACATATCATGTTGCAAGTAATTTTTTTTTTTAATTTATTTTACACTCTACAAGTTGCTCATTTTTTTCGAAATGAAATTGCTAGCCAAAAATCTTGATTTTATATACTATTGGTTGTACGTGTAAATTAAGCTTTTGTCTATAAATTAATTAGATGTTGAAGTGATTTTTAGGCCAATAAAATTATTTAATTTATTAAGATTATGATTTGGGCCTAAAAATAATTAAATTCGTAAGGTAACAGAGTGATAATTTTTTTCTATTATCTAGTGTTCTCTAATCACAAAAAAGAATTGTACAATATTTTACAGTAATATAATTCTACAGTTTTATCTAATAACAGAAGTAACGTGTGAGGGGAACAATGGAATTACTGGAGCAATTTCTGAGCAGAGACGAGGAATTAGCGGAGCTAGTGGGATGAAGCGGTTACCAGACACTTATTTTTTACGGAGCCTATAAAAACAGAGGCGCAAACAATAAAAAAACCTCTCTCAGACTCCCCAACAATCAATGACTAAGAGATAATTACCTTATGTCTATGTCTAGACAGTGAGAAAATAAGGAGAGAAAATAAGAGAGAAAAATAAAAGAGGAAAGTGATTTTTTTTTTGTTTGGAAAGAGAGAAAAACAAGAGAGAAACCATTTTAGAAAGAAAATGAAAATAGAGTGTAAAAAGAATAAAGAGAAAAATAAAATTTATTTTTTTCCTTTATTTCCCATCTATCCAAACAAGAGGAAAGAAAGTACTCCTAAAGAAAAAATCAAATATTTTCAAGTGACTTCTAAATACTGATCACACTTTTGATTTATAAGACTCTCTATAATTAAAATTCACTCAAGCAATATAATTCTTCTTTACTGTAAATTTACTTTTCACAAGTTTGGTGTCATTTTATCCAGCAAAAACTGTTTTAGTGAAGTTATAGGAATTCAAGGGTTTGTTCAAGTCTCTTTAACCATGCATAGTCGTTCGATTAAAAGTTAAAGCGCATCAAAATGATTCAAATACCTTACGCATCAAAATGATTCTATCAGCTATAGGCATTTTCTTTTCCTTGTTATTATTAGAAGGGCCACATCACAATATGAAAACTATATAAATATAACTATCACTTCATTTAAATTGAGATATTTTTAAATTTATAAATTTAAAAAAATTCACAAAAAAAAATGAATCTTAAAAGATAAAACATTAAAACATTAAAAAATAAAGAATTTCAAGAGTGAGAAGTTTTTAAAATCTATACATTTTGATTCTTTTTTGAACTGTTTATAAAATTTTTTATTTAAAATCTTTCGTATTAAATGCGATCTATATTTTTTTACAATTAAAAAAAAAAAAAGATGTTTTTTAGATGGGATTATGTCATTAACAATTTGTAAATAATTGATTAAATTTCTTATTTTCTATCTCCAAATTATTTCTATTAATTCAATTAACTCAACGACATAACTCATCTAAACAACATATTCTTAATCAATGGATTTAACCTCCAAAAAAGAATAATAAAAGATAATCAATTATACTCAAAATTTGAATAAATATCGAGCCAAAAATTGGTATAAATTCTCTCCAATAAATCACAATTTAGAACCAACAAAAGAATTCTACAAACCAATCAATTGGTTTGAAAAAAAAAAAAAACTATGGAGCAGTAATTTTTTTTTTTTTTTCCTCACATAACCGAATAAAAGATCAAATCAGTAGATTCCAACACCTTAGCCGCTTTGGCCTTGACTGCACAACTGGATATCCGGGACGATTCCTGAACCGGCGCGTGACTCACACCGCCACCGCTGTTGGCATTATCGTGGTGGTGGTCATCGGAGCCAGAGGGAGGATGGTAGTACATCCGAGCAGTATGCGGGCAGTGAGAGTAAAATCTTCCAGCAATTCTCACCCCTGTATCCAACAATTCCATGTACTTGCTCATCTCTATAATTACTAAAGAGAAACCAGGAACAGATAGAGAATCAGATGTGTGTCACAGGTGGTGGTCGTTGTTGTGGCGGCGACGGCAACAAATAGTGGTGATATGGAAGAAGGCGGTGGGACTTAGGAGAGAGTTCTGGTTATATAGAGATCCCAGAGTCTCTCCTCTCCTCTAATCTTGGCTTCTGATTTTCCTCGCTCTTTCTTGTTAGGGTAGGTCACTTTCCTTTCTTTGTCCTTTGATTAAGTTCTATTCTCATTTTTTACCCCTCTATTTATTAATATTTGCTTATGAACCCCAGAATTTATCAAAATAAATTATATAAAGTCAATATAATATATTAATGTAATTCTATTTATTTTATTGTTTGAATTGTATAATGAAGTATTCCTACAGTGAAAATATTCAATTTAAAACTTATGAATTAGAATAATTGCTCATAGTCAGTGGAATAACTGACATAACTATGGCAATATATACATTAAAAATTTAAAATGTTAATTCATTTTTTATAAAAAAAAAATATTTTTGTTTTTTATTTAACTTATTAATTTGTTGTATTTAGATTATAAAATTTAGTTATGGAGCACATCCATGATTATACCTGATTTTTTAAAATGATGTAATTATATTATAGTATAAGAAGTTAGGAGATTAATCTTTAATATTTTATTTTTTAATTATTTTCAATTAAATATTTTTAATCTACTATAAAAATGATATGTTTCTTTTTATTTTTTACATTTGTGTAAAGTTAATGATAGCTATGCTTATAATATTTTCATTGAATTAATCATGTTACCGGACCTAGTTGGGTTGAATTTGAATCTCATTGGAATCTATTTTTTATCAATCTAAATTTAAGTTCAAATTTATTAGGTTGTTTCAATAAGGTTTTAATCCATTTTCGTTCATATCAATTTTTTTTTTTTTTGTTAATTATGAGATAAAAATATATAGATTTCAAATTTGATTGAAAAATCTAATAAATCTGTCATATTCATATAAGTTTATATTATTCTCAACTTAAACCTAAGTTCTTCTGATCTAATTTGAATCACCTAGATTTCAGTTCATTGTAACCATTATAACAAGACTAAATTAAATAATACAAAATTAAAAAACCTAAACTCAAACTCATATTTATTTATTATGATTGACAAAAAAAAAAAAGTATCACAAAATTCATAATGAAATATAAATTGTTCAATCCAAGGAAACCAAGTTACCATGTGTGGGATCACTAGGCCTAGTCAAACACTTGACTCCATCAACTTATGTCCCAACCTCTGTCTGGAAGGTCCAAGAAATGTGAGTAGCTTGCCATCAAATTTTGATTTGTTAATTAACGTACTCGGGAAATGTTCAACCAAAGCATAAATGTGGGGAGAAAAGACAATTCTGTAAAAGTAAAGGGGCGTGAAGGCAAAAGAGGCAAAAGACTGGTACAGTGATCTGACTTCTGGTGCGTAATAAATTAGAAAACAATAAATTCGGTTGCTCTTTTTGGCTTTGTTTGCCTAATGGCTTTTGGTTGGTCCCAATTTAGTCCGCGTCAAGCTTTGGCTTTACGCGTTGAATCTTCGCCGCGCTCTTTTGACGGAGCTGTGGTGGAGGAAGGGTCAATTTAATGAGAGGCCTAAGCCCGGTTTGGATTGCTTTTGAAAAAACAATTTTTAATAAAAATTTTTTATACTTATTTTTTTAAAGATTACTTTTAAGTAAAATAGAGTAAATTGATTTTCTAGAATAGATTTAAAAAAATAATTTATAAAAAAAATAAAAATTAATCATAAAATAAAAAAATTTGAAAAGTATTTTTGAGCTCCTGACAGTAATTCTAAGTGCACTCTAAATGACTTATAAAACTATGATCGATTTGTTCCCAAATACCAATAATATATATATGCAACATATATATATTTAAATTTTGAATATTATACTAGACATATTCCAAAAATATGTCATTTTCTGCGTCTTTTTTTTGTGAATAAATTAAAAAAATAAGCCAGACATATACCATTTGCTAAAAAAAAATACCAAACATATTTTTATATGTATACCATTTATTATTATTTTATGTTTTTATTTTTTCAAATATGTGATCGATATATATTCAAGTAGTTGTAGATACTAAACATATATTTAACTTATACCAAATTTTGGTATAAATACATTATTTGCTTTTATTTTATCTTTTTAATTTTTTATATTTACAATATGTATATACTAAAATAGTTGCAAATACCAAACATATAGGTAATGTATACCAAATTTTGATATGTGTCTAATTTACTGTTAGTTTATATCTTTTTAAATTTTCAAATTTGCAATTTTTGTATATTAATGTAATTGCAGATACCAAATATATATGTAACATATACTATATTTTCATATATGTATACCATTTATTATTATTTTATGTTTTTAATTTTTCAAATTAACAATCTGTACATATTAAAGTAATTACTGATATCAAACATATATATACTTAACATGTACTAAATTTTGGCATACATATAGCATTTACTAGTGCTTTACCTTTTATTTTTTTTTTCATATATTCAATATGTATACATCTAAAGTAGTTGCAAATATCAAATATATCCTTAAAATATACCAGATTTCTATACAAGTATACTAGTTACTGTTTGTTTAAATTTTTAATTTTTTTAAATTTTAAATTTTAAATTTGTATTAATATAAAGTAGTTGTAGATATTAAATGTATACTAAACGTATATCTATTTATGGTATACATATACGATTATGGTTTAGGTTTTAAATTTTAGAGTTTAGAGTTTTACAGTTTTAAGGTTTTAGGATTTTGGTATACATTTATTGTTATTTTATGTTTTTAATTTTTTCAAATTTGCAATCTATATATATTTAAGTAGTTGCAGATATCAAACATATACTTATCATAAATCTTAATTTCATTTTAAGGATAATAAATTTTTATTTTTCTCCATTATTTATTGTAAAAAAAATACACAAGTGTAAAAAGTTATGCAAATAGTATCACTTTAAAAAATGCAACAACTCATTCTTAAAAAAAAAAAAAATCACAACAACTAAGTTGAAAGAAATTTGAATTAAATTTTAAAAAAAATTATCAAACTATATTGACATTTTATGCAATATTTCTTCGTTCGACATTTTATACAATGCTTTCATTTTATTTATTCAACGCCACAATCTCAGTTGTCTTTTTATATTTTTGTTTTTTTGCCTTAAAATTGCTTATAGCTTTTGCTTGATGTGATCTCCTTAATAATGAAGCATAAAAGAAATAGAAACAAAAAAAGCGGAAAAGGAGTATCAGTTAGTGCAATTTACTGTATTTGCATGGGTTGCCCATATGCTAAGCCGAGATGGACCCAAATGCAACAATAGGATTCACAACATGGTTCTTGATCCTTTGATTATCAATCGTCCATCATCCAACGGTGGCTACTAATCTCTTCGGCGTTGACGCTTAAATAAACTGGTATAAGCGGAGGTAAGATAGTTGTTAGATCGTATAAATGTCTATTTTCCTGTTTGAAGATTTTTTTTGCAAAAAACTAAAAACACGATATAGATGTTATTTTATTCTGTTTTTAAGTTATATTTGAAACTTTTCCTTAATATTTTGCATTTCCTGGTTAAAACCTAATAAATGTCACATCCAAGCTGTGCTGATGTATTACAGTATATATTAGTTACCAGTTTGTTAGTTAGTTAGTCCTTTTTACTAAGTTAGTTACTTGAGTTTGTTAATATGTTTTAGCTTTCTATTAGTTTCTATTAGCTTCCATTAGCTTGTATATAAATCATTTGTATTCAGTTTTGTTGAACTAAAATTAGAAGCTATGTCGCCTTCAGTTTTTCATTATGATATCAGAGCAATTTCTCTTGCTTCTGCTACTTTCTTTGTCTTCCTAGGTTATTTTCTTTTCTTTTCTCAGTTACTTTCTTGTTTGCCAAACACTATAAACCCTAATTGTTTTGTAATAATTTCTTCAATCAAATCATATCAAATTGCTAAATATTTCATTGCGAATTCAAAGATTTTATTTTTCATAAAAAAAAATGGAGCTTACATTGACGGGATTGTTGAAGAAATCTTCTATCAATTTCCCAAATCATCATGCTTTTCTATTTCTAGGAAACTCGATTTGACTTATGCTCAATTGCAACGTATTCTTGTTTCTTCTATTAGAATTATCCCACATCTCTAACTTAGTGACTTGTTATAGTATATATAATGTGGATTGGGCACCCATTCCTTTGAGCTAGCTTTTGAGAATAAGTTTTACCCAAACCCATTTAACATGGTATTGAGCCCAAACCAGGTACCTGTTATGCACTTATGCCCTTTTATGTAGACCATGTGGATCGCCTATTACCCAAGCCCATTTAACATCCTCTGGTTTTCAATTCAATTGTTTCTTATTGGAATTTTCTCTCAAATCTTCTTAGATTTTATTAATTTGATTCACTATTTTTACTTGATCCAAATATCTCTAAAACTCATTATTTTGTTTCCCTCACTTCGAGTTGATGAAGCTTCTATGTTAAGCCTTTATTTGATCTTATTCTTCAATTAGATCAGTTCCTTTCATTGATTTGCTGATTTCTTTGCAATTTTTCCAAATTAAACTCTTTGGGTTTCATTCAAATGGATAGTTATGATTTTTTGGATTCATCGATTTTATTCATATTTCATTCAGATTCTTAATTCTTTTAGTTTCATAGATAGTTATGTCTCTTTTTGATTCATTGAATTTTCTTGATAATCTTTGATTCTAGTTTACAATCAATTATTGATTAAAGTTTTTTGTATATTCAGTTCTCTATTTTTACAATCAATTCTTTCAATTTCAGTCTTTGGTTATTCCCAAGTTTCAATTTTTTAGCACACTTTGTAACATTGGATACATTCTTATTGATGCAACATTAGCCCTTCCTTCTAATGTAATGGTGTACTTGGAAGTATTGGGTTTTTGAGATTCTGGTGTTCTTAGCATATTTTGGATTGACTAGATCATTGAACAAGTACTCTATTTTGATTGATATATGTCAGTGGGTTGTATATTTGGGGAGATGATAAAACATAAGCCTTTATTCTTTGCATAGTCTGTAATAGGTCTTGCTCACTACATGTTTGATAAAATGAGTGAATGAAATGAGTCTTCTTGGAACCACATTATCTTTGCATTTATTCATGCTAGTCTATACTGGAATCAATTGGGTGTTTTAACGAGATGAGGGATTGTGGCATTCAGCCTAGTGGGTTTACAATTGCTAGTTTGATAACCACAAGTGATAGGTCATACTATTTGTTAAGGGATTCAAGTCCATAATTTGGTTGTGTAAGTTTATCCTGTTGTATGATTTCTTTGTGGGAACGTCGCTTTGCATTTTTATGGGACTTATAGGTTGGCTCTTATTGCAAGAAAGTTCTTTGAGGATATGCCATATAAAAATGTAGTTTCTTGGATTGTCATGATGGTTGTTTATTTGGATTATTAGAGATCCAGTAGAAGTGATGATTGATGAATACATATTCATACTAACATTTTTCAGCTTTTGAAACTCATGATGGTTGCTCTTTCCCCTTCAGTGCTATTGATGGTTATAGCTTTTATTTTCAATTCTATTAGGGAATATAGCATATGAAAATTTGGATCTCAACTCCATTATATATATGTTGGTTTCTCTTCAAACATGAGCAGGCATGAAGATGAATAATTCAATGGGTAGTCTTGATGAAAAGATGTGTGCAGGGATGGTATTGAGAAGTTGGCCAAGAGAATCTATTGGGAAAAGGTTGTTGATTGTTATCTTTGTTTCTTTTCACAATACTATTTCAAATTGGACATCCACATTGTGTATGCTTCAGTTTGAGAGAAGCTATTACAGTATATATTAATTACTAGTTTGTTAGTTAGTTAGTCCTTGTTACTAAATTGGTTACTTGAGTTTGTTAATATGTTTTAGCTTTCCATTAGTTTCTATTAGTTTCCATTAGTTTGTATATAAACCATTTGTATTTATTTTTGCTAAACTAAAAATCGAAGCAATGTAGCCTTAAGTTTTTCATCACGATGTGCGTGGCCTTTCACAAAAATAAAAAATAAAATAAATAAAAAAGGAGAAGTTGATTATGCTAGAATTTTTTCTTTTCCTGAAGATGGTCACTCCCATTATAAAATAATTTCAATCAATGGGTTTGCATTTTCTAGGCTTAGTAGCTTCTCTTTGTTTATTTTATTTTTTATGACCCAAAATTTTTATACCAATTTCTTTCTTTAATAATGTGGCATCATTATATAGAAAAATATTTTATATAATATATTTTTAAAAAATATATATAACAAATAAAATAATGACGATTAATAATTGAAATAAAAAATTAGTACAAAAATATTGAGTTATATAAAATTTTTTTGGCAGAAATTCTCCGCATATATGTCAATATCTTGTTGGAAGGGCAATTGAATGAATGATATAATTACCAATTAAGTTATATGTTGATCATCATGATTGATTAAGCTTATTATTAGAAAACAAATTAAGGCTCAGTCAGCCAGACACCAAAGAAAATTAAAATAAACTCCAAAGAAGATTAACATAAAGGAAAATATGGAAAATAAATTATTTAATTTGAGGCTTTGAAGCAACAGGGTCGTTCAAAGGTTGCTTCACCTCCTCAGTTGGTGGCTCTTAATAAGATTTTAAATCCTAATGAAATATAATAGTAGCAAATTTTCATTAGCTGGCCATTCAAATTAACCAATGGCCAGCACAATCCAACCCGGCAGTTTGCTTTCAGAGCTGTTTTCCTTTAGCTAGAAAAAAAAAAGAATTAACGCTTCTAGAAGCTTAAATAAAAAAAAGACCTGCAAACAATTGGAAAAATAAGAAGCAAAACGAAATGTTGGGATCAAATTAACGAGTAATTCATTTCTTGCAAATCACTTGCATTAATAAAATTCATTTATAGAAGAATTTTTGTATTTTGTAAGGTAACTACTAAATATATAGAATTTATTTGATAAGTCAATTAGTCGAGTCAAAGTAAAGTTAATTTTCTAACCTTGTAAAAACTCAAAAAATAAATAGAAAACCAGTTGGATCATAAAATCTAGTACAACAAACGAACATATTGATAATTGTTTCTGGTAAATTCACCCCTCCATTTCATATCACAGTTAAAAAGAATGCCAAGAAATACACTTAATAAACTGTATCATCAAACATGTAGTTTGAATTAGATTAGTGACTGCTTGTCTCTGTCATCTCTCTAGCCATTCCTTGATATTTGCATTTAAATCAATATGATTAAAGTGAAATTCTATCCTCAATCTACCAATCTAAGCACATGGACAGAATAATAAAACTTTATCCTTTACTAACAAGAACATTACCAGTAAAAAGACCATATAATAAGAAAGCTTCACTTAAACTTCAAGACAGAAGACAAAGAATTCCATACCATACCATATCTTCAAGTAATATATGCCTCTATGTTAATATCTATTCACTATTCACCATTGTCAATATTGCTATTCTCACATTTACATATATATCCGCAGACCAAAACTTCCCTATAAAGTGGGATGATTAGAATTCTAGAAAACATGACCTAGTATTAATTGTTGGGTCAAGCTCCCTAATTTCTCATGCTATCTGCAAAATGAAATTCATTCCAATTGCGATCACAATAACAACATTTCTGTATCTTGTATATATAAATAGTGGCAGTTTCATAGTGGATTATGTATTAATTGAAATTAAAGAAGTTTATAAGAATTTAAGAAGATCAAATATACCTTGTATATATATGGATTCTGACGACCTCCTGTCCCCGATCTTTTGATCTCTTCTTTTTTCAACAACCTGCAAATAGCCATTCATATTCACCAACCACTAAAGTGAGCACAATAGAAAGATTTATTAAGAACTATGAACTAATTTTCTTTTAAGATCCATGTAAAGTGATTGAGTATTTGAATTTAGAATCATAATAATTTTTATAATTTTACGCTTGAAAACACAAATACAAATACCCAATCATTGGCTTATCAAAAAAAAATATATGTATTTCAAATACATGTTTATCCAAATGAACCCGTAATTAATTAGGCTCCAATTCGGATTCGAACTATATATTTTTTAGTATCTGGACAAGTACCCATGATCTTTTTACTTGGTTTCTAATCTGACCATTCAAAAGGTACTAATTACTTTGCTGAAAAATCTGACTGTTAAGAGGTATAATATGAGAGAACTACTTCCTAATTCCATATTCATCTTAAAATTGAATTTGAAGTGCCAAATTTCAATCACCGTAACAACACAGAGAGAGAGAGAGAGAGAGAGAGAGAGAGGTCTCACATTCTGAGAGCTTTGCTTGTGTCTGGACTATCACCAAGCACTTGGCGTATTCTCACTTCAGAGGAACTACCGCGAGACAGAAATTTCAAAATTGCTTCGGCTTGGCGCCTCATGTAAGACAAGCCGGAAGCTGGCTTCTTCGGCTTCTCACGAGTTTGCATCTCGTTCTTTGTCATATAGCGGCTTCGCGCGCTTGAAGCTGCGCTAGAAGTGCTTGATAAGCACGAGATCTCTGTTGACTCTGATCTTGAGGACGCCGTTGCAGGCAGAGCAAGGACAATTTTCCGGTGATCGGAGTCCGAGGTCCAGGAGACTTTGGAGCGCCTCTTTCTCACTACCTGTAAATGTTCATAAAATTTGAACTCAAATCCAGTAATCGAGTAAACTTCAGTACAAGAGATCGAAGAACAGCTAGCATCTGAATCGATGTAACTCAAAAACAGAACCAAAGTATTTGATCAAATTCAAAAATCAGAGAAATTTGAATAAAATCCAGAACAGAATTGGTACATTTTCAAAGCCAGATATGAGAATCAGATTCAAATTCTCATTCAGAACAAAAATCACAAAAGGACCAATTGAGAGAACGAAACAGCCGAGAAAATTAATCCAAACAGAAAATTGAATAAATTAAACAGCTAATAAAAAACAATAACCAGTTAAAATTTACAGAGACGAGATCAGATTTCCATAAACTCAAACATGCAACTAGAAATTATTTGCTAAACTCAGCCAAACAGAACCTGAAAAATCAAATACAAATAAAATCAACTTATAAGCATGAAATAACCACAACAAGGTCCCAAAGAGATCACATCACAAAAATAGTAGAAAATGGAGCCAAACAGAACAACAAAAGTGATGAAAAATTACTTTGAACTTCATTTCATGGCAACGGGCAACAACAGCGACCATCCTGAGCTTATTCGCCGCTTGAGTCTTCTTAGACGAACTACCACTGGTAAGAGTTGAACATTGCGATTTTGAGCAACTGGATTCCAAACTCAAGCTCTCTTCCTCACTGGGGCTCATATTTTCACTTCTCTCTTTGACTCTCACTGATCCAGCATCAAAGCGAAGCCTGCAAAAGCAAAAAAATCAAAAACGAAAAAAGTGAATTCAAATTGATGAGAAGCAAGAGAGTTTGTGAAATTTTATGAGTTTTATTTGTTTTACTTTGCAGGAGAAGGAGAGAGAGGTTTGGACTGGGAGAGAAGAAGAAGAGCAGAAGCCACAGTGCGTTCAAGAGGAGATGGGAACAGATTCATAGTTTTCATTTCAAATGCTGAAAATTTGTATTTTGTGTTTCTGAAAATGGCGGGCTGATCCTAAAATTACTTGAATTACTTATTTTTTACTGAAAAGGAAATCAGATTGAGTGAGGGAAACTCAGTTTTCCCTCTATAAAACGGTTTTATTGGCTTGGTTACCCAGCGAATATTGGTTTTTAGTTCCGACTTTTTTAATAAATCCATTTAATTTAGAGATCCCACCACGAATCGAACTGGAGACAATTTTTATTTATTTTTGGAAAAATATTATTTCGTTGTAGGGAGTGTCTCTTTTGGAGGTATATATTTCGAACACAATAACTAAATTTACTGTACGTTGCCGTAATATTCTTCTGGCTATTCATGAGTTATTGAGCAGAGACTGGCATGTTAGTTCGAAGCATGTGTTTAGAGAAGCTAATCATTGTGCGGATTGGCTAGCGGTAAAGGCCTTCAGTGGTGTCCTACGAATTGAAGTCTTGGATCAACAACCAGAAGGGCTATCTAAATGAAGTCTTGACCGTAATTTATCATTTTCAAGTTGTTAATTATTATATCTACCTTATAAAGTAATTATTATTTAAGAAGAAATATTATAATTAGACAATTCATAATATGACGTGATGGATTATGTTGATCTAAAATTTTTAATCCTGATATGTGAGTTATGATTATTGTTACATGAGTAAATTACTATTTAATTCTTGAAATTTGACTTAATTAATTAATTTATTCTTTTTTTTTGAAAAACTAATTAATTAGTCTCTCAATTTTGGATACATTATACTATATAGTCTTTTTGTCTAGTTATTATACTTTTTTTTGTTAAATTTTGTAAAAAATAATGAAAATACCTTTGTATATATAATAAATATATTTTTATTTTTATTTTTAAAAATAAAAAATTTAAACTAATCAAAGTGAATAATATTTATATATTTATATAATAACTATATTTAAAAACATCAAATCATAAAATTATTTATTATTACATTATTATATAGTTATTATATATAATAAAAAATAAAAAGATAAATTACTATTTAGTATGTTATATTTGATCTAATTAACTAAATCATCCATACTTTTTGAAAAACTAACTAATTAGTCATCAGTTTTGGTTCTGTCAAACTATTTAGTCCTTTCGTCTAATTTTTATACTTTTTTCTATTAAATTTATGCACAATGACTAAAATGCCCTTATACATATAATAAATATAAATATAGTTTTATTATTTAAAAATAAAAAATTCAAATTAATAAAATTAAATAATAATAAATAATTTGATGATATTAAATATAATTAATATAGAAATATAGAAATATTATTTACACTTAATTTTTATAAAATTTAATAGACAAAGTATAAAAAATGGACGAAAGGACTGTATAGTCTAACGAAATCAAAATTGAGAGACTAATTGATTAGTTTTTCAAAAAAAGAATGAATTAGTTAATTAGATCAAATCTTAGAGACTAAATAATAATTTGTCTAAAATAAAAAATACTTATATTAATAAAATTAAATAATAATTAAATAGTTATATGATTATTATTTATTTTTATTTATTTTTATTTTCATATTTAAATAATAAAATTATATTTATATTTATTATATATACAATAACATTTTAATCATTTTACATAAAAAAAATATAAAAATTAAAGAGATAAAAAAAATATAAAAATTAAAGAGAATGACCAAATAGTATAACGGAATTAAAACTGAAAAACTAATTAATTAGCTTTTCAAAAGTAGAGATAATTTAATTAATTAGATCAAATTTGAGGGATTAAATATTAATTTTCCCTCATTTCATAGATAATGTTTCAAATTAAAAATTAATAGGATTTAAACTCTCATATTTATTATACGGCCTTTGGCAAAAAAAAATATTTATTACACGGCAAAATCTTGGCCATTCATGAAGTATCAATCTAATGGCCGCAAATTATTAAAAGGAACAATAATAAGGTATGTTTGTGAGAGTTAGCTAACTTGCTGCAGCAAGTAATCAATCGCAAGTCCAAAAACAGCAACAAGCATATTGTCCCGTACTTCTATTTTCAATGCATGTGCCTGTGACTTCGTTGTGCTTTTCATAGCATTTTTTCCGACAATCCGCAAGGGTACACCCAGTAGGATATGCCTTCTCTTGACATCTGTTTTGTGCGGTTGCTCCGGACACCATTGATGCAGCTGCAATAATATTATATTTTGTGACTTAAATCAATACTCTCCCCTATTTAAAATTATTTTTTAAACTTCAGCACATAAATAAAAAAAATTATTAAATTGTTATAATTTTAAAATAAAAAATAAAATATTTTTTTAATTTTAATATAAAAAAATAAAAATAATTAATATAAATATTTAATGACAGAATAAAAGAAGAGTAAGTTAAAATATAATAAATATTTTTTTTAAAATTTTAAAATAATAAATATTTTAGAAAAATTTTCTAAAATGATAAATATTTTTAAATGATGGGAATAATAAATTATTGAAAAATTATTTGAAAAATTCTTAAGATTTGCCAAAAATGTATGTTGGTGTTACTTCTCTTTCAAATTAAATATTATGAAATCCGCAAAATTTTATAAAAATAAATTGACACCATATATAATATTCCTCCCATTTATTAATAATCTATGGTATTTCCTATAACACATTGATTTTAATTAAAATTTATGAAACATTTTAAAATAATTTTAAAGAGTTCATTTTACTATTAAAATTTTGAAAGAACTTATTTTTAGTTTTCACTTTTGCAAAATTATTATATGATTATATGATTTTGATTTCCAACTTTATTGGAAAAATTTTTTCTACAAGTGTTATAATCTTCGAATGAGCATAAAATTTTGAACTTGAAAACTAATAAATAAAAAAAAATAACTAATCTTGACGACAGGGGACGAAACTTGACTTCAAAGTTTATAGTTAAAATTAATTTTGGAGATATTTTAAAATTTTGTCGGCGTCAATGCAATATATTTTAAAAAAATATTAAAAATTTATAGGTAAAAAAATTAATTTTGAAAAGCTTGGGGAGGTCATGCACTCCCAAGCCACCGCGAGGTTCTGCTTCCATTGACTATTCAAATTTATTAACTATAAATGCATAATAAGATTATGAAATAAACCTGATAAAACAAGGAAAATGATGAAGAATTGCTTGATGGAAAGATTTGCCATTTCTAACAACTTCTCTCTCAGTAATTGTCTTTGAGCTTATTGCACTATAGAGATTTTTACTTAGTGAATATGATTTTCATCAAATAGAATATATATAGAGATAGATATTATGAAATATTAATTCATGTAATAATGAAATTTCTTAAAACTGGTAAATATGTAGATTCTTCTAGTCTGACAAAAAAAATCTTTTTTTAGAATAATAAAAAAATAAAAATATATTTTTTCTATTATTTTTGAAATGTTAGACTAGAAAAATACGTTAAATTTTATTTTACTTTAAAAAGTGGTGTGTATTTGTCAAAAAAAAAATAAAATCCATAAGGATATAAGCATTCAGTGTTAGAATCTCTTTATGTATGTTTTAGCTATTATAAGTTTATAACATGATGGACTCATATATGTGCATTAAATTTGCTAGTACCAAGTGATCTTTATATTACCCAAAAAGGATAAAGAAATAAAAGGGAAAAATATAAAGAAGTAGTTTGACATTTTATTATAATATTATTAGGGGTACGTACCATTTTTTTTTTTTTTTAATAAAATAGGTTATGGTATCTTCTGTTAGAGAGATAAAAGTCTTAACATAAATGGGTACTGATACAGTGTTATAATATTAATATTTATATTTTTATGAATCACTAATTAAAAAATATAATAATATTTATATATAATATTATAAAATTTAATATTTTTAAAAATTATTTTTTTATGTGTAGTGGGCCTACAAAAATATAAATATTATATTTTTATTTTTTTAATTTTATAATATTATATTATAAATATTAATATTCTTTATTTTATTTTTTTCAAATTTTTAAGTGCAGCAAATCCTATAAAAATAAAAATATAAATATTATAATGTTTTGAGTCCATCACATCAATGTCATATGAATAATTATTAACAGTATTAAATTTTTTGTCAGTTAAAAGCTAAGGGATGATATTATATGACTCATTTTATTAAAAAAAAAAAAATGTCAATGAAACTCGAATTACATGACAATACATTTTCCAAAATAAAATTACATATGATATTTTATTTTGGAAATGTTAGACGAGAAAACTACATTTAATTTTATTTTACTTTAAAAAGTAAAGTGTAACTGTAAAACTAATATCACTAGGATATATCTGTACAAAAAATATCCATAAGAATATATAAGCATTCAATGTTAGAATTCTTTCAAGTATCTTTTAACTATTATTCCCTTCGTTTCACTTCAAATATCATGTAAAAAAGATATATACAAATTAAAATTATAATAAGTAACTATAAATTTTATAAAAAAATTTATAATAATTTACTTAATTCTTCTTTTTTAAAAATACTAAAAAAGACAATAAGTAAATCAGTTAAAATTAAGGATTTAATAAATAAAGACAAATTTAAAATTTTTTAATTAATGCTATCTTGAATTTATAAAAACAATACTTGAAATGAAATATGAATTTTTTTTTAAAGCGATATTTAAAGTGAAACGGAGAGAGTATAACATTATATTTGTCTACCAAATTTATCAATAATGATTCCTCTCTCTCTCATTGCTAAAAATAAATAAATAAATATAAGCTAGTTTTTTTTATGGTCACTTGATTTATAAATAAATTTAGATTTATAATAATTACATCACTTATTTTGAATCTTAATTGCAAAAATTTCCCTTCCTTTTCCTCCTTCTCTCTAAGAATATCTACTCAGACTTTTTCTAGGTCTACCCTCTATTGGCTTTAGCCATGGGAGAGGATTTCCTTTCTTTACTTTTGTCTTTTCTTTTTCTATGTTTACTATTTCTAATAAAAATGCTAAGGTCACCATATCCTTTTTGTCTCCCCTTTCTATGGGATTTAGTCTTTATATTTTACTATTTTTGATTCATTTTGGAGTCCAATATGTCATAGAGAACCCTTGTTTAGACTAATTATCCCTCTATATCTATTTTTTTAGCTAGATATCAGTACATTTGGAGGTGGAGCCTATTGCATCTATAGTTCTCTTTTCCTTTAGAGTTCCTCTATCTTAAACAGAGGTCTTACTTCTGTTCGAAAGCAGATTTGGTAGAGGATGATGGCTCTTGATGGACCTTACCAATTAGTATAGCTAAGATGTGCTTGGGTTTGGCTCCAACAGTTCAAAACTTCTGGTATGGTCCCACTGACTCCTTTGGCTTTTGTGTGTTTTTCTCTTTCCTTTGGTCGCTAACAGTGATGGTCAGAAAAGAAGAATGGCCTGATAAGGAGAAGGCAAAACAAGGAGTTTATAAGAATTTCCCTATTTCTAAAGGCTATTGGGCCATGTCCTTAGGCTTAAAACCCTCTATTGAAATCCCTCTTTTGAATAAATGGTTTTTTGGACTAGTCCTTGTTGGTATTCTCTAGTCGGATTGTCTTGTTTAATATAATGAATATCTATACTGCCTTAGGCACTGGGCGTCTTTAATGTGATTTACTTATTTGGCAGAAAAAAAAAACAACATTTTGCTTTTAACGAATCTTCACTTTGGTTTGAAAGATCAAAGTATGGAAACCAACAACTAATAGTTATTAAAATTTGCATTCACATTATGTATTTTGGGATTTAAAAATAAAAATTGTAAAAGAAGTTTCTATGACTCCTTCAATGGGTAAAATAAACTTTAGTATTTTTTTAATGTGATCACAAAAGATTTTTTTTATTAGGATGTACCTAAAGTTTTAGAATTATTTCACTCAGAAGTCACATACCGGAATTCTTACCTATTACGTGTACTGCCATGTCATATATTTATGCTAACTTCTCGTGCCAGCTAGATGACAAGTCAACAAAAATACCACGTCAGCTTGACTTGTAGATTTTAAAATAATAAATTATTTTTTTATTTATTTTAAAATAACAAAATAAATTAAAAATTAAAATTTCAAGAACCATCAAAACATAATGAACATCAACACAGAAAATTTAAATTCAAACCAAACAAAAAACACAAATCCAGAAAAAAATTAAAAAAAAAAACTCAAAAAGTTCAAACCCAAAAAAAAATTCAAACAAAAAAAAAATAAAGTTCAAACCGCAAATCCAAAAATAACATCAAATCTAATCAAGATCATGAAAAAAAAATCCAAAACTATAAAGCTAATTTTCCTTCATTTTATCAATTACCAAAAAGAATAAAAACTAATCCATCGAAAATCAAAACCTAACAAATCTAAAATCATGAACAAAAAATTCTCATGATTCATGAATCCAATTTTTCTAGCAAATAAATAGAGAAAAAATTAATTTATATAGAATAAGAACCCATCAAATCCCTAAGAACCCCATAACCTTTGAAGTTCAATCTGCGATGCGAAAAGCGGCCACAGAAGCTTCATTACTGGTTAGGTTTTGACCAAGAACAACCTAGGCGTTGTTGAATTACGACATCACCAGGAAGTTGCTTTAGCTTCCACCACCGTCTCTCTCCATTGAGGAAGATGAAGATCTATTGATTATCAATTATGAAAATGTGCCACTGTATGAACTCCAATAAAAGGAGGAAACATATCTCAACTACTAGAGACCACAATCATCATTAGCGTCCAATCAATGGAAACCAATGGCCAATTTCGTACGGCCACCCAAGACAGCAGCGGCTAATGGATTTCTTAAATAATAAGATGCACAACAAGATTCTTAAATCAATGAACAACCATATGAACAATAATATTCTGAAATTCCTAATCTCACCAAAATCTAATGGATTTCTTCAAATCAATATCCTCATATGAACCCAATCCTCCAAAACTAGAACCCCAATCAAAATCCTCTAATAATTTATCACAACCGAACTCAAATCCAAACTCACCGCCTAGCCAGCAAAATCCTAACCCTAAAGAAGGAGATTGAGATGGCCCATGGATCGTTAGATACCATAGAGCATGCATTAACAAAATTAGTAGCATCGAGCTAAAAGGTATAGTCCAAATGACAACCCTTCAATGATGTATTGCCCATTAATACATAACCGATTACAAGATCTTGAGTAGACCCAATTCCTGATGGCTCAACAATATGCTGGAGGTGGTCATGAAGTAGATAAGGAGGATAAGGGCACAGACAATCATCAGAGATGATAGAGTGAAGGAAGAGAGCTTGAGGCGAAGGCGGAGAGGGAGAAGAATGGAGTATGGTACGATTTTTAGGATGTGGGAGATTGGGTCCATAGAGATCGGTGTTGAATCTACTTTGAGTAGCCATTTCTATCTCTATCAAGGTAAGGAGGCAGAAATCGAAGGGGATGGGTTTTAGATGTTTGTGAAGGTGAGCTTTGTGGGTGAATCAGGTGTGGGAGATGAAAGGAGTGAGAGAGTTTTTTTTTTAATTTATTTCTTTTTTAAAATAATTTAGTTTTTTAATTTTAATAAAATTAAAAAAAAAAAAAAGATTAGAGTCTTTTTTCTATGTGGCATGTTGACGTGTCATTTTTGCTTACTTGTCATCTAATTGGCAAGAGGAGTCAACATAAATATATGATATGATAGTCTACATCAGCTTTTTAGGTAAGTATTCTGGCCAATGATTTTTTAGTGAAATAATTTTGAAACTTTTAGTACTTTCCAGCAAAAAAAAAAAAAAAAATTTGTGATCACATAAAAAAAATACTAAAGTTTGATGATTTTTGGAGCTATTTACTCCTCCTTCAATTTACTTTGAAGTTTGAATTATTACAAGTAATATTGAAAAATAAGTCATTCTCTTAGGGTAAAAGGACCAATGCCCACTAGACTTTGCTTTATTTTCTTTTTTCCTCACATAAGATTAATTTCTTTCAAAAGTGTCGTAAACTTTTATTTTTTTGTATTGGCGGCCCACTAGCCAATTTCTGATAGAATTTTGGATGGAAATATGATGTGACATGGACATGTTATCGACCTAGCTGACAAGACATGCCATGTAGACGCCTCGTTGGATCCACATCATAAAAAAAAAGTCCACGTCAGCGACCCACTTTAAATTAAAAATCATTTTCTCTCCCTTCAAGCATGCTCGACACGTGGTGTTAGAAAAGTAAAATAACAAAATTAACCCTCAATAGATTTGTTGCCCCTCTCTCTCTCTCTCTCTAACTGCTTGTTCTCTCCCTTATAGGGCTCCATATATGTTTGTTCTTGTTGCTCGATAATTATGTTCTCTTCCTTCTTCTTTTTTTTTTTCTTGATTTATTGCTTCTATTTTGAAGGAATTAGTAGTAAAACCTATAAATTTATCAAAGAATATCATATCCTTTTACAAATTAAAAACCCCAATTTGATTTGAACTCAAACCCTAACAAGAATTACCTGGTTTTAATGGAGCGAGTTCCTATGCCTCGGTGCAAACGTGGCCTCCATTGTGTGTTTAAGACTTTATGGACAGAGAAAAACTCAAGACGACGCTTCTATGGATGTAGGAATTATAAGAATGAAGTCTCCTTTGTTTTAAAATGAAATCTTTATGTGTTTTAGAGTTTATTTTGTTCTTTTTTACTTATCGAAGTGTTATATTGATGGGTAAGTTGTGAATTTAATGTAGGAGATGCTTAGTTACTGTGACTCATTTGCTTGGGTTGACTAACCCATCACACCATAGGGGCACTCAAGGAGATGTAGAATGATTGAAGGCAATTCAAAATTGAGGAGCAAAGAATTAAGAAGTTAGATATTTGAGGAAGAAGCATGTTCAAATACTGAAGCGATCCTAAAGAACGGACCAAAAGTTGAGAATAAATGTTGCTGTATTTTCTATGTGTTATTTGTGATGTGCTATGTGATATTTTTTATGGGTTTGGTTGTAGGGTTATTGGTGTAGGAGATGTAGGGTTGTATTCCTTGTTTAAAGGGGTGGTGTAGGGTAGTTGTAGTATATTAGAATAAAAAGTGAAGAATGTATTTACTAGTATGTTAACATTGCATGCTAAAAACTAGATTGAGATAAACTAAATTTAATTTAGATTTAAATTGTTTTATGGTTCAAAACTTCAAATATAAATATAGATTTAAATTTTCATCTTAAAATCTATTTAAATAAAAAGAGGAGGAAATTAGGAATATGTTTAAGGTTTCAAATGTAAATTGCAAAAAAATAGGTATATGGTGTCAAATTTTAAATATTTGATCATTTAATTTTTTTTTTTTAATAAAATTTCAAAATTATACCAGTGAATTCTTATGATGCCCGGAAAGAAAAAATAAAATGGATTACTATGAAATCGCTCCACTCTATGTTGATGTGTCAACTCACCGTCACAGTTCTATATTAATATGTCTGTACAATCACAAATTATATATATATATATATATATATTGGAGATCAAGAATATTAACATGTCAATACATGATAAAAAAGTTTATTTTATTTTTTATAAAAATGGCTCTTATCCCAATAAATTCTTATAATTCACAGGAAAAAAAATGAAAATGGATTACTACGAAATCTGTATTTCTCATTCTATGTTAATGTATTTCCTTAAAAAAAAAAAAAAAAAAAAAAAAAAAAAAAGAAGTATCATCTCATAATCACAATTTTGTGTTAATATGCTAATACACAATCGTCCAAATTATATATATATATATATAGTGGAGACAAATATCTTATCATATCAATACAGGATAATTTTTTTTTTCTTTTAAATTATGGATGGTCAAATAAATCAATGGGTCAATGCACAACCACAGTAATGTGTTAATGTGTTTGTGCATCACTGCGAATTATTTTACAGATAAAATATTATTTAATTCTTAAAATTTAATTAAATTAATAATTTAATTTATATATTTTAAAAAATCACTTCTGTTAAAATTCTCTCACATGCCACGTTCTCGCTCTCATCTCTCTCTCTCTCTCTCTCTAAATCTAAAAATTCAGTCAACAAATTAATCATTGAACTCCATCGAATCCTAATTAATTAAAAAATAGATTATTTATGCAAATGATTACATGTCATGAATATATGCATTCTACCAGTTTTAATAGAATTCGGCTTAATTTCAACCATCTTCAAAGAATTAAAGATTTGGAAACATAATCATAAAAGAAGCAAAATTATTTATAAGCTCTAAGGAAATAAAACAATGAAAGAAAAGCAATCAGAGGCAAGCAATCATGTATAGACAATAACAATGAATTTTAAGCTGTGGATTGAAATCAACGTTTTGACTCCAAGAAAAAACAATAATAATTCCACACCAAAACTGTCATCAAATTAAGAACATAATTATAAAATTAAATAAATTAATTAAAAATTTATGAAGTCAGCTAGTATGAGTAAGTCAAATATTAAAATTTTTATTAAGGAATACCTTTAGTATAGGGTTGATCTTAAAAAGTCAAAATAAAAAATTTGACTATGACCTAATATGAATTAAAATATATTATAAACATATTAAAATAATATTAAAATATTAATTATCAAGATTAAAGGTTAAAATAAGGAAAAATATTAAAGGTTAATCTTATTTAACCAAAGATTCACAATGGAACTACGAGTCCTAATTCAAGTCAACCACTTGAAATAAATAAGAATATGCATAAATATGATAATTTATTGACTATATGAATTAAATAAGAACTATTTAATTTATGTTGTAGAGGTTAAAGAGATTCAAGTCCTGCAGTCCACTTGGCTAACTAGGAGCTAATAAGTAAGAGGTGAGTTGTAATGCACACTCCTATTTATTTGCCAATGTAAAATGATTTTTTTGAGATTGAATGATCCTCATGATTTCATGCCCATTGATTGATTTTGATTTCATAAACTATATTTGCTCAAGAGTCCCACCTTAAGTAAGACTCTTTTTTAAGTTGATTGTTTGGATCAAAAAATCATATTAAGCTATATTATGACTTGTAATGACGTTGTAAACCTTAAACAAAGTCTTTCAAGCTAAGTAGGACTCTTTTATAAGAATCCTAATATAAGTTAAACTCTTGCTATATATATGTTATTGTTTACTTTTCAAGCCTGCAGAAACACCCCTTCTTAATGTGGGATAAACATTAGACTTGTGCACATGGTATGCCTATGAATAGGGCAAAGTATCCAGACCTCGACTAGTAGGGGTCTAATATTACTAGCCATATGATCTGATCAGTCTTATGCTATAAGTTGAGTAGAGAATGCGATAGCCCCTACTCCTAAGTTAATATAAGTTATAAATTGTTTCTGCTATCTTATCGTTTATTTCTCATGTTTACAACTAAGTTGTGTTATTGAGCCTATGTTTATTCTCTTACATACCCTATGTGTACATTTACTTTCACTGAGTCTTTTACTCATCCTTTTCTATGTTTATATATTTCAGGATTGCAAGATTGATTAAGGTAACTAAACTCAAGCCTGTTCGTCCACTTGAGTGGTTGCTTTGCTTAAAAGATAGTAGAGTCTTCTTCATCCATATGCATAATGAACTTCAGTTTAGTGCTCTGAGGGTAATAAGCGAAGTACTTGAAAATGGGCAGAGAATTGATGTTTTATGGCTATAAGTTTGGAATTATTTAAGTTTTTGTTTTGTTGGGTTATTTTCAAATGTTTCCTTTTAACTTTGGTTTATAAGAACTATTTTTAAGATGTAAGAAGTTAATGGGCCTATTCCGCAAATTTTATAAGTTGTTACTTAATTAAATAAGATATGAGTATTTGATAAGTAATTTTACATAAGTTAAGGATTCTACGGATGTGGGTGATCTTATGTCTTCCCGTGTCCTAGGATCATCATAGCTCCCCAAGTCAGGCTGTGACATAAACATAGCTCAATAACCATGTCAGTATAATGCATCTTTACTGGCTGTTACTAGTAGAGCTTGAGGTCCAGCGTCAAGCTTAAGGAGTCAGTGGATTAGAGGGGCTAGATGTAGAAAGAGTAAGTGGATGGTGTTGGTTATGATAGGGATAAAGGTGCTAAAGATTTGAATATGGATAAGGATGGGGAGGAGGTTACTGCAAATAAAGAAGGTGGCATTTCAAACTCAAATTCCAGTCAGACTGTTCTTAAGCCAACTTCGTGGAAGTGTGGATTTAAACCCAATAAATGCGAGCTCTGCTTTGCAAACTCACTTGGATCAATGAGTTACCTAGTTTGGAATAGTAAAGGGTTTAAGAACCCACCTATAGTTTGTCAATTCTAGTTTTTTATTACAGAAAGACACCATTGTTTAATTTTTTTTTTAATTGAATTAATATGCAACTCTTTTAAATTTGATTCATTGCACATATCAGTGGGAATGGATAATGGTTTCTTTTTACCAACTTCATCTGATTGTATAGGTATTGGTGTAATATGGTCTAATGCATGTGATGTGAAAAATTTGTCTTCCTCCAATTTTCATATTGACTTGAAAATTGAATTACTTGGCGTTGAAGCTTGGCATTTTACTAGTCTATATGGCATTGAAGCTCGACGTGCTGAGTCTTGGTCTCTTTTTTATCAGTTGAGTATAGCAAGCTCTCCTCCATTTAACAGGCAGAAAAATGGACTGCGGCAACCCGCAAGCCTACTGCTATAACTTGCAGCTGACTGCGGTAGCCAATTGGCTACCGCAGCTAGCCCTGCGGTAACTGCAAAGGGCTTTGCGGTTACTGCAGCAAACCCCTCAATTACTGCGCTGAGCCCTTTTCAGAGTCCTACTCGAAAACTATTAATTTTTAGTCCCAAACTCCTCCTATAAATACCTCGCATCACATAACAGCTAAAGACACATAATTATATGCTTCTATACTCTCATTAAAGCTTTCAAAACCCTATTTCTAACCTTTCCAATCATCAAAACCCTCTTCTAAAACCTCTAAATCTCTAAAACCCCATTCTAAAACTTCTTCCATCACCTCAAACCTTATTCATTAAACTTCCAAATCACCTCAAACCCTATAAGCCTTCTAATCACCTCAAAACCTATCTCTAAACTTCCTAATCAAGAAAAGATGCAATTCAAGTTATTCCTTTGAAAGGGAATTCGTGGTTCTTAAGTGAAGGTGTTATCCAATTCCCTCCAAGAAGAGTTCACACTATTCAAGAGTCCTTCTTCCAAAAGGAGTGCTCGTATATCCCTAGGCCAAGGTGGAACTTAGATCCGGTGCCAAACTCGCTCCAGTACACAAAAAAAGGTCTTTAACTGCGAAATTATAGAGACAGTTTTAGTAAGCGCTTCTATAAAATCAATTGAAAAGTTAAAAGGCGTTTAATAAAGGCAGTGTTTAAATTCGCCTTTATATAGAAGCGAGTATTAGAGGCGTCTATATTTATCCCGCTGCTAAGGCCCAAAATAGGATTAATTTCTATTTTCTTATTTAATAAAATAATATATTTTCATTTTGGAGGTAAAATACGCGCTTAAACTAACAAAATATTCATTAGTACTCTAACCTAACTAAACTTTTAATTCTCTCACTCCTCTCATGTTGCTTCCAGTTCTCTCTCATTTGTGCTTCCAGTTGATCACTTAGAAGGTAATCTCTATTATATTCCATCTATCATTCAATTCGTGTTATCCTGACAGTATTCTATCCCTTTTTTTTTTGGTAATTTTTCTTTTATCTATTGCGTTCTTGTCCACTGTAGAGGGGTTTTTAATTTTCATTCAACATTGGGTTTTATGGCTCTTAAGCTAAGCAAAGTCATAATTAATTACAAGCAATTCTTGTGTTAGGTTTTAATTTATTATTAGGGTTGGCTTTATTTTGTAAATTGTCATCTTATAAAATTAATTCCATGTATTTTTGTAATTTTTTTAGCCTAATTTTTATTTGAATTATGATGTATTGAATCCTGAAGGTGGGGATTTTTGTGGTAGTTCAATGCTATGATGGATACTTCTTAATGACATAAATTATAAGTGAAAAATCAAATTTCCAAATTAGTGATATTGTTGTGCCACTATCATCCATGGAAAATCAAAAGCCAATTAGGTTGTTTCCAAGTTTTATGAGGTTGGTGGAAAACATCATTTTGAGTTAATTTTTTATATCCAAACAGCTACATTCTTTTAAAAGATCTATCCTGTTCTGAAGAAGCCTTCTACCCTGTATAACTGATGTACTTGTAATGCACTCAATTTTCAAGATTTAGGATAAAACTTGTTTTTATCTTTCATATATATGATATAATATATTTATAAACCCAGAGAACATTGTTTTAATTTGTTAAGTGTCTCAATTGTTGCAGGTCTACTTTTACATCCTTGGACATTTACTATTGGTATGTGTATATTTCTACATTGCCTATTTTTGTGTTAATTCTTTCATTGCATTTGTGCTTGGTTGTTTGCATTTCACTTTGGTTTGTGTACTGTTATTTTTTTCTTATGTTTCATAGTTTGGTACTTGTTTTCATTCAATGAAGAGATAATATATATTATAGGGTCTATATTTAGACGTGCAATGTAAGTAGACTATTATTCTCACAATTTTATTATTATTATAAGCCACTCAAACTACCCCTTAAATGAAAGACTAGCCCATTAATAATAAACGGAAGAAAATTTTTTTAAGTTAGTTTCTAATATTGCACCTATAAATTTTTTTTTACAAAATTTTCAGATTATATATCATGTAAAATTATTTAATTTTAATTTTTGAATTTCTAAACAATTTTTTTCTTTTCCTTTTCCTTTTAGGTAAAATTGAATAGTTTTATAAAATTGGTGAAATGGATAGGAGTTGGATGAAGAAGCTTAGACATAGTAATGAATATAAAGAAGGAGTGAATTAATTTCTTGAATTTGCATTTCGTAATGTTTCTAGAGGTGAAAAAGTAATGTGCCCTTGTGTTAATTGTGGTAATTGCTCTTTGCAAACATATGAAGTTATTAGAGAGCACTTGATTTGTGATGGGATCTTAAAAGGTTATACTAGATGGGTTTATCATGGGGAAGAATCATTTATTACTATTCCTACCTCGTCTTCCTTGTCATCCTTGCAGACTATACATGCTTATGGGGTAGAGAATGATCAAAATCCTACACATATAGATCCACTTAGGGCAGATGACATAATAGGATTATTATGTGATGCATTAGGTATAACTAATCATGCACATAATGAATCACTAAGGGATGAGGATAGAGTAGGTGGTGGCAATCAAGACAACGTTGAGGTAGAAGTACAACACGAAGGGACTGTTTTAGAATAGTTTACCATAGTTTCTGTTAATGAGCCTAGTGAGTTTGATAAGTTATTAAAAGAGATGGATAAGGAGTTATACCCAGGATGTGATTCATTTTCTTCTCTTTCTTTTATATTACACTTATACCACATAAAATGTTTGTGCGGGTGGACAGAAAAATCATTTAGCATGCTTCTTGAACTATTAATTTGTGCATTTCCTAAAGATGTATCCTTGCCTAAATCCTTTTATGAAGCAAAAAAAAAAAAAATTTCAAGTGCTTGGTCTTAATTATGAGAAGATCCACTCTTACATTAATGATTGTATGTTGTTTTGGGGTGAGAACAAAGGTAGAGATTCATGTATTTTTTGTGGCTCCTCTCGATGGGCAAATAAGGAAAAACAACACTCAAAGTCAGTTGGTGATGATCCTGAAACTTCTGTTACTAAAAATAAGAAACCGATTAAAGTTTTGCATTACTTCCCTTTGATACCAAGGTTACAAAGGCTATTTGCTTCAACAAAAACCTCAAATGATATGAGGTGGCATCATGAGGGTCACAAAAAGGATGAATTTTTGAGACATCCTGCAGATGGAGAGGCATGGAAAGCATTTGATGCTCGCTATCCAGATTTCTCTAATGATCCTCGCAATGTTAGGCTAGCTCTTGCCAGTGATGGGTTTAATCCTTTTAGAACAATGTCTAGCACTTACAGCACATGGCTAGTTGTACTTATTCCATATAACATGCCTCCTTGGATTTGTATGAAGCAATCTTCATTCCTTTTGTCAATGATCATACTAGTGAATAGAGTCCTGGAAATGATATTGATACTTATCTGAAGCCTTTAGTTGAAGAATTAAAACAGTTATGGGAAGGTGTGCCAACATATGATGCTTCTGCCCAACAAACTTTTCTGATGAGGGGAGCATTAATGTGGACTATAAACGATTTTCCTGCTTATGCATACTTATCTGGTTAGAGCACCAAAGGTAAGTTTGCTTGTCCATGTTGTGCTAATTTCACAAATTCAACATGGTTATACAAAAGTGGAAAACATTGTTATATGGGTCATCGTAGATGGTTGCCTGAGGATCATATTTTTCGGCAACAAGATCAATTTTTTGATGGTACTATAGAGCTGAAACAATCACCTGAATGAGCTACAAGCAGGGATGTATTAAAGCAGTTAGAAAGTATTGAATTTACTTTAGGAAAGACTCAGAAGCCTAAACAAAGAAAGAGGAAAAAGTCTAAAAGGGATATGCAAATTGAAGAGCAAGACAAGGAATTGAATGAAGAGATGGCACTAAATATGGATGAAGAATCTAATGATGCAAAGAGGTGGTGGAAGAAAAAAGGCATATTCTTTGTGTTACCATATTGGGAACACAACTTATTGCGTCACAATCTTGACATGATGCATATAAAAAAAAATGTGTGTGATAACCTTGTTGGCACTTTGTTGAACCTTAAAGGCAAGTCAAAGGATAATTTAAAGGCTCGTCTTGACTTAGTAGATTTGGGAATAAGACCTGAATTACATGTAGTTACCAAGGAGAATGGAAGACAACATTTACCTCCAGCATCTTTCACAATGACAAAGAGAGAGAGAAAGGTGCTTTGCCAAGTTCTTAAGAATGTGAAATTGCCTGATGGTTAGGCATCAAATATATCAAGGTGTGTAAACATTAAGGAATGCAAGATTAGCGGCCTTAAGAGTCATGATTCACACATGTTAATTGAAGTCCTCCTTCCATTAGCATTGAGGACATGTAGTCCATCAAAAGAAGTAACTTTTATTGTGATGGAGTTATCTACATTTTTTAAGGCAATATGCTCAAAGGTAATAAATGTCAATGAACTTGAAAACATCCAAAATTGTATTGTTTTGACACTTTGCCATATGGAAAGGACATTTCTTGTATCATTCTTTACTATTATGGTACATTTAATGGTCCATTTAGTTGAGGAGGTGAGACTGGGAGGTCCTGTACAATATATATGGATGTATCCATTGGAAAGGTATATTAAATGCTAATCTTTTTATGTTTTAGAGTCAATTTTTTGAATGAATTAATATTATGAAATAATTATCTCTTTTTTTTAATTAGGTCATTTGTTCGTTATAAGTCACTTGTTCATAATAGAGCTCATCTTGAAGGATCAATTGTGGAAGGGTACATATCTGAAGAATTTCTAACATTTTGTTCTAGGTACTTTGAATGGGTGGAGACCATATTTAGTCGAACTTTTCGAATTCCTGACCCTTCAAATGGAAACATTAGATATTTATTTTCAAGCTCTGGTAAACCTTTAGGGAAAGTTGAAAATATTATCTTAGATGATAGATCATTAATGCAAGCTCAACGCTATGTGTTGCGCCATTATGATGAGATTGAACCATTTCGCAAGTGAGTATATTAATAGATCAGGTTGTTTGTTAGCTTTTTTTTGGTTTATATATATATATATATATATATATATATATATATATATATATATATATATATATATATATATATATATATATATATATATATATATATATATATATATATATATATATATATATATATATATATATTAGTTCTCAATTTTTTTTTTATAATTTAGAGAGTTCATTGATACTGAGAAGAGAAAACGTCGTCGATAAGCTCATCTTGATAACAATGACATTAATAAATTGCTCAATCAAAAATTTAATGATTGGTTTCGGACTAGGGTAAGTTTGAATTCTTATAAAGTTCAATTTGCATTATATAATTTATTTTATTAGCTTTAATAATTACTTGAAACTTGTAGGTTTTGTCAAATGACAATTTTAACTTTCCTGAAGATATTCTAAGCCTTGGTTGTGGCCCTAATAAGGTGGCCAAAAGATTCTCCGCATTAATCATCAATGGGATCAGATTTCACACTATGGCTAGAGAGGAACAAAGATTGACACAAAATAGTGGTGTGGTTAATGTTTCAAAAATTGATGGAATAAATTACTATGGAAGGCTAAAAGAGATTATAAAACTTAATTATTATGATAGATTTAAGGTTGTGTTGTTTAGATGTGATTGGTTTGATGTATATCATAATGCAGGTATTAAGCAAGATGAATTTGGTTTCACTCTTATAAATTTTTCTCGCTTAATACACACTAGTGACAAAGTGGATGATGATCCATTTGTATTCTCCTCTCAAGTTGAGCAAGTATTTTATGTGCAAGATCCAATAAATACTAATTGGCATACTGCTGTAAAACTTAAACATCGAGATGTATTTGATATGGGTAGCCAGGATGTATTAGATGATTTCATTGATGTAATGCCTAACAATAGTGACAATCTACAAGAGGGGAACCTCCTAATTGGGTATGAGTTGATGTGGTAGAAGATGATATGTGACATTGTTTTTTATGAGTATTTTATAACTATACATTTTATATTTTGTGTTTTGTGTATTATTTATTAATAAAATTTCATAGATTCATGTGTAGTGTTTTTCTTATAAATTAATTGGCAGCATTTTGGGTAAGTAAATTTTAAATTTTTGCCTTCATTTTTTAATAATTTATATTTTTATCATTTTTTAATAATTTATGTTTTTAAATTCACTGCAGTAGATGAATTTTAACATTACTAATATTTTTTTTTGTAGTACCACTAATGGCTCAAAGATCTAGAAGCCTAAGGGGCCTTAGGACTATGAGAGATGAGTCTGAATCTCAAGAACAAATCCAACAAGAATCAGAAAATCAAAGTCATGAAATAGGCTCTTGCTCACCAACCCAACAACATCCCCAACAAATGCTTAACGATCAATATGTGGAAATGATTGGTAATACATTTTCTTTATATATTATAATGTTTTAGAAATATATACAAGCTTAAAAGTTCTGTAAATGATGATATTTTTAATTTCATTTGTAATTTAATTTGTGTGATCCAAAGATGATTACATGATTGTAATTTATGATTTGGCTGCATTGTAATAACTTATTATTAAGGTGTTATTGGCTATATTATGCTCTAGTCTTTGTAATTTAATCGATATATAATCATTTAATCCATTAACATATATTTGATCCTTAGAGCTTAATTAGTTTCTAATTTTTTCTTTGTCATTTTTAGAAGTGAATTTTCAGATTTTGAGAACAAATCATAACTTACAAAGTATTGTTTATCTTAAAAATCCTAAACATAGATTGTACAGTTCATTCTTAACATTTATAATTTGTTTAAAATTAGTGGGGCTTCTGTACATGTAGGATCATATAATATAACTATAATCTAAGGTTGTTTTCTATTCCCCCTTACTTATATCTTACTGGGCTATTCCTACATATGTAACTATAATGAAGTGTTATTTTCTATTGAACTGAATATAATAATTGGCATGCCCACATGCTATTGTACATATATGTACTTGCATAACTATAATAAAATAGCTAAAGTTTGCTTCACCTAGATAGCTCCTTTTTTTTTTTTTTTTCTTTCTTGCCCACTTAGTAATGTGATTCTATTTTTATTTTCAAAAGATGGAAATGGACAAGTTTTTAGGAAACGAGGAAGAACTACGATGGCATCTATTTGGAACATGGATGGTAATGAAAAGATATACATACAAGTAGATGAATATGGAGCTCCTTGTACCAATGAGGGAGCTATACTTAGATCTTTTCTTGGAACCATTGTAACCAATGGGAAACTTGCATCTTTAAGCATATCTAGATAGGACAGCAAAGATTTTCAGCCATTTAAAGCTAAAATGTTGAAGATTGTCGAGGTACTATATTTTCAACTTCTAGTATTGCAAACTCAAACATTATAATTTCTGACATACAATATTATTATGCGTATAGACAAGATTTTTGTTTCCACTTGAAACAAGAAAGTGGGTTCTAGCATCATTGAATAAGAAATGGAGAGACTTCAAATATGATTTAAAGGCAGCACATTATGATCTTGGAAAAAGCAAAGAAGAAATTATACAAAATGTGCCTAAGGATGTTCTAGAAGAACAATGTCCTATTCTTGTCAATGGATGGTATATTGAAGAAAGTCAAGTTTGATTTATGCGTTGTAGTTTTACTCACTCTATGAATTTGATCTCAACATTTGAATATGGTATGATGGATTCTCTTTTTTTTTTTTTTTTTTTAACAGAAAATGAGTACTACAAATACTGCAAATGCTAAGAAACAAAAGAATGCACATATTCAGGTAGAAAAAGTTATGCAAGAAAAAGGAAGGAAATGGTAACAATTTACCCAAATGGTATCCATCAATGTTAAGTTTTAATCATGGTGAGATAATAAATTTTCTTCTTATTTTATATTAGGAGAAGGAAAATGGAAAAGCTCCAGATAGACTAACATTTTTTGAAGCAACTCATAAGAAAAAGGATGGCACATATGTGGATGAGTCTATAAGATAATTGATGGTAATAATATTTTATTTATTTATTTATCTATTTTGTGTGAGTTCATGTATTGATAATATCTTTACTAAAAGCAATATCCATTTCAACTTGTAGGAAAAGGCACATGCACTCATAGCTGAACGAAGTGAAAATTCTACCATTGACCTGATAGAATTAAATGAGCAAATTTTTCAAGAATTGATGGGGCCAGAGCATAATGGCTGGGTGCGTGCTTTAGGCCTAGGGCCAACACCAAGAAGCTACTTTAGTATGACTTCTTATAACGTGGGAGAAAGATGGGAGGCTTCTAAAAATGCACGTCAATCAAAAGAGATAGAGTCACTTAAAGGAAAACTCCAAGATGTTACAAAAAAATGTGAATCATTAGAAGAAGTTGTACGTGCTTTACATGGATTCATGAATGAAATATTTCCGAGACACCAATGGATGCATAACCAAAGAGGAAATTTTCAGGTAATTAATCAATTAGGTTATTTTTTGTTGTGATGCTTGAGTTTCTCTATGCAACGTGGTATATATAGCATATGGTAGTCTTTATTTGCCTACTTTGATTTAGCAAGAAAATGCTAGCAAAATTTCTTTGAATTATAATGTTCTTTTTCTTATGTTATGAGCAAGCTAATGATGGTAGGAGCGAACAAAATGAATTTTCTCTTCACAATACTTCGTCTCACTCAAGTCATGAACCAAGAAGAAATAGTGTTTGAATATTTGAAGCTATTCGATTGAACAACTAGCACAACAATGCTACTCCTTTATAGACAATTAGTTTTTGATGGCATAAATCATTTGAGACTTTTCTTTTGAAATTGATATGTTTTGAGTATTTGAACTATTACTCATTACAAACAATTAGAATTTATTTTGTTGTCCTAAGTTTTTGTTATGCAATAAGATGAATGAACATTCACTTTTTAATTTCAGTGATTTCTTTAGATCAATAGCTGTTAAATTAATTATTATTAAATAGTATTGCAGCCAATATGTCAATTGCAACTTAAAAAAAATAGCAATTAATTTATTTGCAAATTGATGGTAGTAGGGGCGGTTCTATGCACCTTTAGCCATAACAAGAATTAATTATAACAGAAATTTAAAATTTGGTGGAAAAAATACTTAAATGCTATATAAGCCGCCCCTAGAAACCGGCCCTATAAATTGAGAAAATATTTCAATTTTTACTTTTCTGACATTCGAAACCATCCCTACAGTTGGCACTTTACTGTCCTTACCAAAAAAATTGAAGTCTATGGTAACAACGTAGAGGCGATTAAGAACCCCTCTATTTCAATGCTAGAGATGGTTATAACCGCAGCAAAAGAACCACCGCTACAATAATGCAAATCCTGGCAGTCAAGAATTCCACCGCTACAATGTAGTGACGGTGTCTACGGAGGTGGCCCAAAGGCGGTCTTTAAAACTGCCGCTAGAAACAATAGGGATGGTTAAAACCGCCTCTATTCTAAAATAAAACCGCCGCCATAGCCACTATTAGTTGTGGTGCTCCCTATGTTCCTCGCTGATGTAAGCCAAAGGTAAAAGTTATTTCTTTTTCCTTTTCAATTTCAATTTCAAGATCTAAATATGAAAAGATCTAATTTTTGCTAATTAAAATCTAACCTAATTAACAAATCTGTAAAGCCCTTTAAAATCAATCAAAATATGATAACAAAGACAATGACTTAAAAATCCCTCATTCGCAAGAAGGAAGAACTGCATGAAGTTTGATTCCTATTCAAAGGGATACGCAAGCTTGCCATCTCTAAGACATTCAATTTCATTAAAATTAACAACTTCTTCTCTCTATCACTTTCTTTACATAGTTTAGGATCAAAATTGCTTTTCTTAAATAAAATCAAAATTTTAATTCTTTTTTTATTATAATTGTTTCAATACTCTCTTTCTTATTTTAGGTGTTTAGATTATTTGGGGAATGTGTGCTTTTCCTAGAATCCATAAGGGCTAGAGGAAAGATCCCTTGATTTTGATATTTTGACTTGTAATAGTTTTAAGTAGTTACTTCTTTATCTTTTTGCATCTTGTGATTATCATTATCTCATAGTTGTCATATATTTCACGAGTAATATTTGTTTCATACATCATATTATATCTATTCATGCATATATAAAAAAACTTCTTTTTATAAAAGCTATTTTGTATTTAAGCCAAACTAATTTTTTGTATTGTTTTAACCAAAACCTAGTCCCCAAACCCTCTTTGGTAATTCGAGGATTAGTACTTTTCCTTAAGATAAATGGTATAATTTTGGAGTCAATTAAATTGGATTTTCCTTTAATTTTCCCAACTAAAATAAACAAAATTAAAGTGGCAACTCTCTTTGCAAATTACAACTTACAAAATACAATTTTTCTGAACTTATAATGGGTTCCAATCGTGATGTTTCTCCCAAATGGGCATTTTTAATCCCCCCTAGCGGATTGGACCAGGTGCTCGGGCGAGGCCTCACAGGCTCTGATAATTTCATAGAGCAGCGATTAGATTGGATCTCGACAACTCAATCCTGGTTGCATCTTTTTCCTCAGTATCAAGTATTACCCCTTTAAGCTCCAGTGAGTGATCACTACCCAATATTTCTTTCTTGCAGTGTATGTTCACATCATCATAATAAGTATATACATAAGAGGTTTGAATAGTTGTCGATGATGTATGAAGACTGTAAAGTATGATTTTTAGATGCTTAGGATCGATATTTTAATCAAGAGGATATAATGCAGCGAATTCATCTATGTTTATCTAACTTGGATGTTTGAAGAAGAGATAAATATATGCAATTGTCTAATGCAATTAAGGAAAGAGATCAAATTATAGTGTTGAAACAAACCCCATCTACTGATAACATGCATTCTCAAATAGCCTAACTCTAACTTTGTATGGATAATTTATTAGAAAAAGTGGAAGCCTATTAGAAGCAATGGTCTCAAGTATAGTGGCTTCAAGAAGGTGATCGAAATAGCAAATATTTTCATCAGGTTGCCTTTCAAGGAAATAGTTAAACGCATTACATGGGTTGTATAATGCTGAGGGTATTCAAATTTCAAATGATGAAGGTATAGAATGGGTGGTTATGGATTATTTTTATTATTTATTTAGATAGACTGGTCTGATAATGGACCCGTCCGTATTTATTGGTTTATCAAGAAGAGTGAGTGATGAATAAAAATCTGCTTTGTTGCAACCGTTTCAGCCAAAGGAGGTTCGAGTGCTTTAATGCAAATGGATCCTTAGAAGGCTCCCAAACCAGATGGATTACTAGTTCTTTTTATGTCAATTTTTAGAATATTGTTGGTAGTGATGTTACTTTTGCTTGTTTAGCTATTTTGAATAGTATGCCTTTCCTAAATAATTTTAATCACACCTATATTGTTCTCATACCAAAATGGTGAATCTAGTTCGAATGACTGACTTAAGTCCTATAATTTTATGTAATATGATCTATAAGTTGGTCTTTAAAGTGTTGGTTAATAGAATGAAGAGCATCTTCCCTGCTTTAGTTTTTCAAAAGCAAAGTGCTTTTGTTCTTAATAGACTTATTACTGAAAATACTCTACTTAGTGTTGAAACTATGCATGCCTTAAAGAATAATTTATTAGGCTGTTAGGGGGGAGGGGTGATAGCTGTCAAATTGGATATGGTCAAGGCTTATGATAGGCTTGAGTGGCCATTTATTCATAAGGTTCTCTAGGTTTTGGGCTTTGCACTGTCACAACCCAAATTCTAGGCTGTGACTGTCCTAGAGTTCAGGGAGACATAAGGTCAGCTTAACCCATAGAATACTATTGATCCTATTATCATTCTACAAGTCTTATTTAACCATTTCTCCCTAGATTGTAACCATGCCATTCACTACCAATTTCCAATAATTACTTAACTATGTCATGCATATGATTATAATAGCAATCCTTAATTATGTACAAACATTTTCCATTCATTCTTAACTAATGTCATAGTTATACACATATTTAATACAAGTTGTCATTCACTCAAGATGTTTTTGGCCAAAGTAGAAAACTTACATAATGTCTTCAGTCACTATGGAGCTCTATACTATATGTCCTCAAAATGATACGAGAAGTATCTTCACAATATCTAAAATAAGTCCCAAGTGGGGGATGCATGACTCAGGATAACCTTGCTACTGAATCACCCTGACCTGAAAAATTTTAACAACTATAGAATGAGTCTAACTCAATGAGTACAAAATAATATAATGCAACATAGAAGCAATATAAGATGTTATCAATTGGGTTAATTTAGAATGGCAATAGAATGATGTAAATTCAATGTTGGTCATTTAGAATTTAAGGATGCATTTTAGCAAAAACAAGAATGTCTTGGAAGCGGAAAGCTTCCCATACATAAAAGTTTGGGAGTGGCGGCCTAAGCCTTGCTCACTCACATATATCACATTACATGAGACTGATCATATCTCACAGTTAGGCGTTCCCCCTAACAGAGGTTGGGTACTCTCGTCCTACCCGCAGGCTTATACCAAGTGTACATAGTTTACTATCTTTCCCAACACTAAAGGGGTTTCTGCTTTTTATGATATTCATGAAGGCATATTCAAAATCGATACCAAGTATTCAATAGCAAGAAATTAGGTTATCAATCATTGGGCACGAAATGGTATTAATGAAAAGACTATTTATGTTTAACTTATCACATAAAAAGGATGTGACATTCAAAGATTCATATTCTATGGGCACCACATTTTCAATGTTCCTTTTGGGCATGCAACAATTATAGCATTTCAATCAATAGTTGCAAAGAATATAATGGCATTATTTTATATTATTGAGTACTCACCTTAACGCCTATACTCCTAATGGTCACTCATTCTTGGCTAGTTCAAGGTCCCTCACGAACTTGAACAATCCCTTTGTCTTTTCCTTATGGTTCTACGCATCACATTTCAATCATATAGTAATTAGTAACTAATGATGTTATTAACTATATCTTTTGCTTGTTCATTGCTTTAACTTATGATAAAAACACTCTAATTGTATTATATACCTGCTTAATTTTATTCCTAATGAATTCTATGCTAGATTTTTCATCAAATTTTAGGATTTCAAGTCTAAGTATCAAACCCTCTCAATTGCCCCATAAACCCTAACTTGTCCCCATCTATACCAAATTTAGGGAAAACTCTCAATTCTTTATCAAACCTCTAAATTAATTGTAAGGATGTGAAATTAAGCTAATACGTAACACATATATTCACTCAATCATCACAATATCATGTTAAAATACTAAGTCCTTCTTTTAGCCATGTTTATGTCTCAAAGTTTCTCCAAGTTCAAATCATATTCCCTAAGTTCAATTCAATCCTTCTAAATTAATTTCCTTCATCAAGATCAATCAAAACACATCCTAAACATGATCTCCCTAGGTTGGTCGAGTCCCTCATGCATGATGCCAAAGAAATTTTTAAATAACTTGACTACTACAATCAACCTTAGACCATAAAAGAAAGGGTAGGCATAATTTCTCACCTTAATTAGTTTTGCTTGTTGTTTTGTCATAGTTTTATCTTATTTTTGGTTCTTTTGATTGTCAATTTATAGTTTATTTTTGTGATTTTATGATGCTTTTAATGTGTTTGTTAAGTTGTTTTTAGTTGCAATAATAATTGAAGAAATGGAAGATATTTGGGCTAAATCGAAAAACTTAGCGAAATGTCGCACGTTGGACAGCATACCATCACGCAGCAGCAAGCCTAGTGGCACCCAGCTGCCTGCCCGGCAGGCCCTGCCAGCACCTTACCAGCGCCCAGCCTGCTGCCTGGCTGCCCCAGCAAGCTCAGCAGCGTCCGCCAAAGTCCCCCAGTGGCAGGCAGCAGGAAGCCCTCTGCTGCCTGCTTGTCCCAGTGCCTAGCTGCCAATTTCAACACCCGTTGCATGACCTTTGAGCAGATAATGAAAATTTTCTGAGATTTTCAATCCTAAATTATTTTAGGAAAGTAGAAACTAAATAAGAAGTTTTGTTGTTATAAGTAGGGATGCCTGGAGGAAGAGAAATATCTTGATTTTAAGCTTGATTTTGGGGAATAGTATCTTCTCTTCCAATTTTCTATTCTCTGAATTTTATTTTAGTTTTCAAATTTCAACACTTAGAGAAGATTGTTTTGAGTGATTTTGGGAATTCTTTGTCAAGACGCCAAAAGATTGGGTTAGAACATCGGATTGGTTTATAAGATTAATTTCTTGGTTATTTTCATCTTTTGGTTATTGAATTGAAGATTTTAATTTAATGAATTCTTTTGATTTTAATAACTTGGAGATTATCATTATATTTCCCATGAACTAATTTCAGTCTTGTCTACAGTTTGTATGATGTGTTCATGATATGGAATTGAATATAATCCCTTTTGATTATTTTTATGATTCCTGATTGAATTGATTAATTGTTTGACTTAAGTTTTGAACGAATGAACAAGAGTTGAAATTCAATTCTAGAATTAATTCCTTTAGAATTTTAAAATGAATTAGAAATATAAGTTTTAAGATTATGCTTTAGTTTTTGATATATGATTTGATAAAATAATTTCTATGAATGCGATTGCTAATAGATTAATTTTTATTCTTTGAATTGTTAGAAGCTAAGGCTTTAGAATAATCAATTGGCTATATTCATGAACATATAGGATTGATAAACTGAATACAAACCCTAAGCATCATTCATTCATTATTTTAAAACCTATTGCATTTTAATCTATATTTTCTTTTAATTTCCTGTTTTGCAATTATTTCTTTTCAAAACATTCAAATTCTTTTCATTTAATTTGCTTTAAATTAAGACAAATATTTTCATTTGTAATTCCTTGAGAAATACGACCTTCGATACTTTCAATATATTACAATTGCCCCATATACTTGCAGGTCGCTTTTGAACAGGTTATTTTGAAATGAACTCTTACTAAAACCCTTGTTTTGAGTGGCATAGAGAGTGTTTCTTCTTTTAGCTGTAGAGAGAACTAAATGGAATTTCTTTACACAATTTTTACTTATATATATTTAATTGGATGGTGGAGATTCATCAAGCTACATCTAATGGCTAGGATTTAACTTGAGTGAAGGGATGAGATGGCATCAAGATAGATGGCTAGGATTCTCTCTACAAAGATGAGGGTCATCATAAAGGGGGGGAGGGGGAGGGTGTGGGGTTGGGGTGTTTGATTGGATTTTGACTCATGTGAAGTGAAGGCAAGAGTTCCATTTGCTTAGAATTTGACTTAGTCAATTTTGGTGACTAAGGAGCTAAACATCAAGGATTCATTCTCTACACATACTTTGCTTATTATTTTGGCCCACCATTTCTCTACACAATTTTGGATGTTGTATCATTTTTAGACTCAATGGGCCGGCCTCCCTATACTAAATTGGGTCCCTATTACATCAAGGCCCAATAATAAGCCTATAGGCCCATTTACAAACTTGGAAGTTCTCCCTTTTTAATTCCTTTTCCTACTTCTCATTGTAACTTAACTTCCCAATTCACCTTCCCTAGATTCCTTACTCACACCCCTAAGTATCATATGGGCTCTATCTAAATCATTAGAACAAAGTTAATCATCATAAAATCATATATTAAGCAAGCATCATACATTATATCATAAGATTACTACTTATTTCCTTAACAATCCTATACCATTTCATCATGCTAAAATCTAGTCTCTTAGCATCATTTATAATTAGAAAGTTATAAAACATTTCAGATATTACATGCACAATTTGGGATTGATCTCATTATGAAATGTGTTTCCTTAGTCATATATTCAGTTTTGCTTAATGGTGTGATTTTTTGTGATGTATTTTCATAAAAAGGTGTTTGTTAGGGTGATCCGTTGTCACCATATCTTTTTATTTTATGTGCAGATGTTCTATTTAGTATGTTATCTCAAGCTCAAGATCAATATCAAATTCATGGTTTGCAATTGGCTCTTAATGCTCTTAGTATATCATACTTGTTCTTTGCTAATGATAGTCTGGTGTTTGTATATCTAATACTTTTTTATTTCATCCGTTTCTAATCATATAGGCAAAATTGATTTATTGACACATTAGGCATTGACACTTTTGCTTTTATGGGTTCTTATTTAGGCTTTCCTTCTGTCATAGGCTGTTCTAAATGGGCAAATTTTATTTTTTCTAGGATAGGTTTTTGTAGAAAATTATCCTCTTAAAAGGGTTTTATATTATCGATAGGGGGAAGGGAGGTTATGATAAGGGCTGTTGAACAAGCTCTTCTAGCTTATATTATGAATGTATTCCGTATTCCTATTTTAGTGGCTAATGAGTTACAAAAGATAATGAATTCTTTTTGGTGGGGCAGTATAGATGGTGGGAAGAAAATAATTCATTGGGTTGCTTGGGATAGACTGTGGATAGCAAAAGAGTAGGGTGGTTTGGGTTTTCATAATTTAAGGGAGTTCAATTTAGCAACGCTTGCAAGGCAGTATTGGTGCCTTTTTACTTATGATTCTTCACTGATAGTTAGAGTTTTCAAAGTTAGATATTATCTAAATTCTAGTATTTTGCATGCATCTGCAAGTATTTTTCCTAGTTATTATTGGTAGAGTATTTATACAGCTATTCCTTTGCTTTCAAAAGGTTTAGTGTGGTGTGTGGGTGATGGTCTAAATATTTCTATTTAGGAAGGTTAGTGGTTGCCAATGCCAACTTCATTTCGTGTAGTAAGACCTCATCCAGCTTTATGTTCAGAGTCTGTTGTATCAGAGCTTATTGTGAATCATAAATGGAATGCTGATTTAATAAAATTAATTTCTGTGCTAAGGGATATTGAATTAATTCTATCAATTCCTCTTGGATTTGCTAATACAGGGGCTAGTTTTATACTAAGAATGGTATATATACTGTCAGGTTTGGATAAAAATTGGTAATGGCTAGGTTAAGTACAAGAGATACAACTAGTGGGTCTCTTTTTGAGTTTTAAAGAATTTTATGAGCAATTGAAGCTCCTATTAGATAGCTCTTCACAGTATGGAAGCTTGCTTTGAGCTCTATTCTTACTAAATATAATTTGTTGTCCAAACATGTCAATATTAATCCTAGTCTGTTTAGAATATGAAACTAATTTACATTTATCCAATTTATGTGAGTTTAGCAAGGCTTGTTGGCAAGCTTCACTTATTTCATCTTCTTTGCTGGGTTTGGGTTTTTGGGGGTTTTCAGTTGTTAAACAAAGAAAATAGAGCAATCTTTGTAGCTATTACTAATTCTATTTAGTGGTATAGGAACCAGAGAGTGTAGAAGGATGAATATTGTCTGTCACACCTACTGACGCATAATATAGTGGCGAATCTCTTTCAATTTCCCCCAAACAAGCTCAAGGAGCTTAGATCTGACTAATTTGTAGAGCAATTTTTCAGCTGGGTTGAATCATTTTTGGTGTAGACCATGAGCTGGAGCTCTGAAGCTAAATGTTGATGTGATTATTAATTCTGCTTCTCAAAGAGCAAGTGTGGTGAGGTTATAAGAGGCCATTTAGGAGATGTTGTAATAGCCATGTCCATTCCCCTTGATGGCTTTGCTAGACCTAAATGCATGGAGGTAGTTGCTTTGTGAGAGGTGCTAGTATGTGTGACCTATGTCTATGGTGGAGGTGGTTGCTTATCTCTTGTGCAATGGATCAAAAGGGTCAGTTTGGTAACACAATTGGATTTTGTTATTAAGGACATTAATAGTTCGCTAGCTTCTAATGTTTCTTTAGCTCATGTTTATAGAATTACAAACCATGTTGCTTGTATTTTGGCAAAGTAAGCTAGGCTAGCAGTTAAGGCAGCAATGTAGCTTAAAACTCTTTTGGTTTATGTGGTGGATGCACTAGCACATAATGTTCAATTGTTTCAACTTTAATAAAAGCTCTATTTTACTAAAAAAAAAAAGATAATCATTGATGTATATTATTTTGATAAAGTTAAACATTTTAATTATATACGTTGTTTTATTTTTTTTTTTTATCTATGATAATTGAAACTCTATCAAATTATTTAGCAATACCCTTATCAATGCTAGTGATTAATTAGTTGATAAGAAAATGATTATAATTTTATTTTATTATTCTAATTGAAATTGTGTGGACAAATTTAATTCTTTTAATTTAAATGCTTAGTTATTAATATATAGAAGATATTTATTATAAATCTAACTAATAATGTTTTGATTGATATTTTTTATTAAATTATAGTAATATATTTTTATCTCGCAATATTAAGAGGTGTGTATATTTATTAAAACTAAAATTTTTGTTCAAATGAGTTTAAATACACAATATCACACTCAATCACCTTCTAAATATTGTTTTTAATAATTAAAACCACAGTTGATAAGGTAGGAAACAAACACATTTATTAAATGAATGAACTCTTGAAAATTATTTAACACTAGGATATTAATGCAATGGTAAGATGAAAACAAATGATTTTTGGCAGATGACTAAAGTGTTATGAACCCCACAGCTTGCTTCTCCCTGAAGCTAAAAGTGAAACACATGGCAAAACACTCTTAGTTTCTTCATTTTGTTTATAGCGGGTGTCCACATGACAGATGAAACTTGCTAATTACCAAATAACATCCTATTTATCCAATAAAGGCAACCATAATATAATAGCATATTAGATTAATTAGTAAGAATAATATAAATTAAAATCATTAAATCATTTATATTTGCAATCATAATTTAATAATAATACATCTCTCGGCTGAATTATATACTCAGATTCGAACCGTATATCCTCATACTAAAAAATAAAAAAATTAATCTGCAATTTTTTAAATCATTTTTTTAAGAAATAAAAAATTTTTCTTTATTTTCTTTTTAAAATTCAATATGCCAAGTAGGGTAGAAATGGATGTTTGATAAAGCAACTGAATTATTTGCTATCTCTATCAGTTGGATACTAAAAATAAAAAAGTATATGATGTATTTTTATTATTATTTTCTTTTCCTTCTTTAGAAAACAAACCAGCTGGTGGGTCTTCTAGTCAGAGTAGTAAATCCAAGCATCCAACCCAACCAGCTAATTTCCAAATAAATAACAGCAACACCATTGGTAAAGTACACTCATAATTCAAAATAAATTAATATTGGATACTCCAAATCTTCCCAACTTAAACTTTTTTTGTTAGGCTATTTAGCTATTAAAGGTATATATCTCTTAAAATTGAAAACTCTATATTCACCTCATTTCCTACTAATCAGAAATCTCCAAGAACCAAAAGAAAAGAAAGATTAGTAGTACAAGTAGTTGAATATTAATAGAGATGAATTGAGCACGAATAGGATAAACTCATTTTATTTCATTTTCATTATGGATATTCGTCTTAAATCCCATTAAAATTTACGCTTTATTATTTTTACCAATCCCAATTCCAATGAATATAACCCGAACACTATTTGAACCAACTAAATACCAAATAATTTTAATTAATAGTTTATATTATTATAAATTTAACAACCTCACGAAAATGTTTTGATATATATTTTTATATTATACTCGAAATCTAACTCAAGTGGCTAAAATATTTATTTTTAAAAGTAAGAGATTTTGGGTTTATATCCTTTCCTCCATATTAAATGAGATTTGGCTTTTATAACGAATATAAAAAAAATAGTTACCCTTTGTTGTATAGTCCGCGGCCTATTAAGCACTCCAATGTATCAAATATATATATATATATATATATATATATATATATATATATATATATATATATGAAGATATTTATTTGCATTTAATTTACTATTTATATAATCAGGACCTTTGGGTATCAGAAATTAAATATGCTAGACTCATCCTATCCAAACTTAAAACATGTAAGTCATTTTTTTTTTCGGGTATTCTAAGAATATTTTCAAATTTTATCTAAAACTAATCCCTTTCGAAATATTGTCAAGTGCCGAAGAGGAAACCTCTCCTAATAAGGCTTTTTACATTCATAAAAGCGCAAATCCGATGCCTCTACTTAAACCACTAGAGCTCCTTTCACCCATGGCAATCTTATATTAGTCTTTATACAAAAAAATCAATATATGAAAATATCCAATCCGGTACCATTTTTAGTGATCAAAATTTAATTTTTTTTTCTTTTATTCTCCACTTTGTAGTCGGGCCTGACCTTAGGCCAAGGCAGCTAAGTGTCACGGAGTTAGCTTTTTGCCTTGACTAACCCGCGCGGCACTTAGATCTTTAATTGCCAAAAGATGCTAAGTAAGCCTAAGAGAGTTGTGCTAGAATCAAAGGAACACAAGGAGGTTCCAAGGGAGAAAGTATATTGCACTTACAAAGTGTGTGTATACAAGAGCTTTGAGAGTACAAGGTTTCCAATGTAAAGTTTACGAATGAGGGGGATGGCTATTTATACTTGTTGGCTCCCCCAAGTGTGTGGCTACAATTAATTCTCTAGAATATTCTTTACTATTCTAGTCTATTATGTACAATAGAACTTCCTAGAAATGCAGCTCAAGAAGTCTCTAGAAGCTTCTAGGATGGTTGGGCATGTTGGCATAGCTTGCGGAACTCTCCGGAGAAGTCCAGCCAATTCTGTCGCAAATTGGCCTACCAGGCCTGCTGGTGCGCTGGCGGAAGCTTCTGGCGCCTACTGGACGGTTCCAGCGCCTGCTGGGCGTTTCTAGCGTGCCTTGGCCTGCTGGCCGCTCGCTTGGCCCGTTGCTGGCGAGGCTTCTTGCCAGTCCCGCATGTCTCGCGCAGGCTGGCTGCGCGTTGGCACGCTGCTGCTCTCAGCGTGCGCGCTGGCTGGCCTGTCGTGCCATTCCTTGCGCGTTTCTCGTAGTCGGGCGCTGGGCAGCGCCCATTTCTGCCTAGGCGAGGCCCGCTCATGCCATCTCCTTGCCAATCGTTTGTCCGTCAGTCAGGTTGTTGCCAAGGTGAGGCTGCCTTGGCCAATCATTGCGGGCTTGGTGCATAGCACTGCCCACGGGACGTAACATAAGGCCTTGGTTTATAGCCCCACAATTCAAAAGGCTCATAGTTTTAAAGTATTTCAATATTTTAATTATTTATTTTTTTTATCTTTAATCTTATATTTGTTAAATATTATTTTCGGAATACCTTAACTATTTGTAAAATATTTTGTTAAATATTAGTTTTGGAAAGGTCTCATTTATCTGCGGAAGGTTTGCAAAGTTAAAGAAATAAATATTCTTATTTTATTTATTAATAGAATTAACCGTATTTTATATGTATATGATGAATAAAAAATCTCTTTTTTTTATCATTTTTCTACCAAAAATAAACTAAAAAGAGGTTATTTCAATCTTTTTTTACTTCCGTATTTTGCATATTAAATTACACAAAAAACGAAACAAAATAAAACATAAGTGATTTTCAATATTATTTCAACCATTTAGACATTTTCATCATTTTGAATATCCAATATTTAACAATGTATTTTTTTTATTATTTCTACTTAAATATAATTAATCAAATTTATTTGGGTATTTTTTATTTTCATATAATTTGAGATTTTTATTGATAATTTGGGATGAAAGTATTTGATATGTGAAATTGGTTAGTTCTAGGTTATTTTTTTTAATATTATTTTGATTTAACTCTATTTTTTAATTTTGTCATTTTATAATATATAAAAATTATTTTTTAGAAATAAAAATAGTGGCTTTTCATTTTATATTCACTGGAGTTTCATTTTAAATAAGGCCTGTGCATAGTAAAGTGGTCAACAATTTATATGTTGTTAAAGACTAAGAAAAATTCTTGCCTACAACAAAATTATAGAATTATTCCATATATATATATATATCAAATTCACGAGTGATAAAATATTTTAATCAATATAATACTTTTTATTCCGTGTAATACACTTTTTTTTACTCTTTGTTTTTCTTATCAGTATAAATAAAATTTTAGCCAAGTTCTAAACTCCTCTCAGGTTGCTTCTCATGGAGGCATACACAAAAAAACACATGGGCAAATGAATTTCAATTAGTTAATTTTGTTTGGGTATCCACACCCACATGAAATAATACAAAGCAAGTTAATAGCCAACCTACTAATTGCCAAATAACATCATATTAATTTAATCAATCAAGCCAACCATAATATAATATCAAAATTAGTTAGAATATATAAAAACTTTATACATAAAATTAAATTTAAAATATATAAATCACTATACAAAAGCAAATTAAAAATTGAAATGAAAGAGAAGAAAAGAAAGAAAGTGACAGTCTAACCCCACCCTTCCACCCCACCAAACGAGTAGCAGGTACGTAACATTACATTGCATTCAAGCCTAAGAAACCCCGCACCCAACCATTCTTGTCGGCAACATCAAACCCAACATTTTGCCTTAGAGCCAGTCAACCATAGCATAGCAAGTGGGTTTTTGCCATAGAGAGAATAAACTGACAAAAAACCCGAAGGCAGAGAGAAATGAAAGAACACTCTTGTCCTTAGAAACACAAGTCAAGCTTAGAGAGTGTGTGTGTGTGAGATTCAGAAATTTTGTAGTTCAAAGTCCATCAAGTACTGAGCTCCCAATTTTACTCAGAGACTGAGAAACAGTGTTTTGTGCTAAGCAATTTTCAGAACATTTTGTTGTTTTGGGGGGGTCACCAATGTTGGTCCAAGACCGTACAACAGCTCCCAAATCCCCCAAATCTTCAAGGTCTCTACCCACTTTCAATTCCCACCACCACCACCACCACAACCCTGACGAGAGTTACCGTTTCTCACCATCTAAATCCCTTGATTTCTCCACCTGGTTTTCTGAAAATCTTTACAAGATCATCACTTGTTTTTTCCTCATAGTTACTGTTGCTATCGTCTTCTTTCTCTGGAATACTGGTGATTCTGCTGCTTTTCTTTATCTCCAATCTAAATCTCAACCCATTGAGAAAACCCTTCATATTCCTCGTATTAATTGGAATCATATCCCAACAATCGCTGATACCACTTCTCCTTATGCGAATTTTCGCACTGAGAAATGGATCGTTGTTTCGGTGTCTGATTTCCCATCTGATTCGCTCAAGAAACTCGTTAAAATCAAGGGATGGCAATTACTGGCTATTGGGAATTCAAGGACCCCGAGAGACTGGGTGTTAAAGGGTGCAATATACTTATCTTTAGAGCAGCAAGCCAGTTTGGGTTTTAGGGTTGTGGATTTTGTGCCATTTGATTCTTATGTGAGGAAAAGTGTTGGGTATTTGTTTGCTATCCAGCATGGGGCGAAGAAGATATTCGATGCTGATGATCGCGGAGAGGTTATTGGGGATGATTTGGGGAAACATTTTGACGTGGAATTAATTGGGGAGGGAGCTAGGCAAGAGACTATATTCCAGTACAGTCATGAGAATGTGAATAGGACTGTGTTGAATCCTTATATTCATTTTGGGCAGAGGTCAGTTTGGCCTAGAGGGTTGCCATTGGAGAATGTGGGTGAAATTGAGAATGAAGAATTCTATACTGAGGTTTTTGGTGGGAAACAATTTATACAGCAAGGAATATCAAATGGATTGCCAGATGTTGATTCTGTGTTTTATTTTACTAGGAAATCTGGTTTGGAAGCATTTGATATTAGATTTGATGAGCATGCTCCAAAAGTGGCATTGCCTCAAGGGATAATGGTGCCAGTTAATTCATTTAATACAATCTATCATTCGTCAGCTTTTTGGGGTTTGATGCTTCCAGTTTCAGTTAGCACAATGGCCTCTGATGTGATAAGGGGCTATTGGGGGCAAAGGCTTTTGTGGGAGATTGGAGGACATGTTGTGGTTTATCCACCTACTGTTCATAGATATGATAGAATTGAGGCATACCCCTTTTCAGAGGAGAAAGATCTTCATGTAAATGTTGGGAGATTGATTAAGTTCTTGGTTGCATGGAGATCGAGTAAGCATAGGATGTTCGAAAAGATTTTGGAGTTGAGTTATGCAATGGTAGAGGAGGGCTTTTGGACTGAGCTGGATTTGAAGTTTACTGCTGCTTGGCTTCAGGACTTGATTGCTGTTGGGTATCAGCAGCCTAGGTTAATGTCACTGGAATTAGATAGGCCACGGGCAAGTATTGGTCATGGGGATCGAAGGGAGTTTATGCCTCGTAAGTTGCCATCAGTACATCTTGGAGTAGAGGAAACTGGGACAGTGAGTTATGAGATTGGCAACTTGATTCGTTGGAGGAAGAATTTTGGTAATGTTGTGCTAATTATGTTTTGCACTGGGCCTGTGGAACGGACGGCTTTGGAATGGAGATTACTTTATGGAAGGATATTCAAAACTGTGGTTATTTTGTCACAGCAGAAGAATGAGGATCTTGCTGTTGAAGAAGGCAATTTGGACCAGTTATACAGGTAAGTTTTTATATGATAATCATATACATTTTGCTTATTTTGGCATCATATTTATATTGGTAAAAGGACATTTAGTTTAGGCTATTGAATTTGTCTTTCTTCTATTGAACTACAATATCCATATGAATTTAGATAGATTCCTAGGCTTTATTGCTGTGAATGTTCAATCTTAATTGAGCAGATCGCCAAATTCTCTATGATTATGACTCATGCTTTGCCTCCTGTTCAGGACAGGGGGTCAACATGTTCAGAGAGAGCCACTCTTATAAAAATGAAATGTAAATTTGTGATGCATGCAAGATCATAAAGGATAATTCCTATTACTCTTGAAAGTTGAGAAATTCGGATGACAATACTTATGTCTTGGATGTGTTAACAGAAAGAATATGGTGAGGCTGGGTTTTCTTATCCCTCTTAGTTTTAGGTTTCATTGTAAATTGTGGACTGCCTCTTGTGAGAGTCAGTTACTCTTTAAGTTGATATTAACACGTTGAAGTCTCCTGTATTTGGATATTAAAACTGGAATTTGGGACAGTTGTTGCAGTCATGTAAAAGTGTATGCATGTTTATATACATGAACACAAATACAAATCATCAATGAGAGATTTAAGTTTTATTGACATTTTGAGGTCGTGCCTAATTATGTGTGTGTGTGTGTGTTTTTTATTTTTTTTTATTTTTAATTTAACATTGCTTCTGCCTTTTGACAATGTAACATTGCTCCTAAAGGTTACTAGTTCAAAGCACTGAAATAGCCTGCTTACAATGTAAGGGAAAGGGCTTGTAATGTGGCAAATCAACACCAGTTCCCCTATTTGAGAGTTTCTCGGTGTATGCGTTTGCTATAGACACCATCTGCAATTTGCTTTGCCTGGTTTGTTACAATATGAAGTTCATTGCCTCCCAAGTCTCTGCACTTTTAGATCAGGCAGAGGTGTAGATTGTTGCCTTTTGGATCATCTCTACAAAATTTAGTCTCGACTCAATTATTTTGACCTAGGAATCCTTTCCTCCTATTAATCTGTGTCACATGAGACAAAGCAGTAGACATAAGCCTGCTCTCAAATTCTTGAAATCCATTGCATATGGATGACTAAATTTTGTTTGATTTGTGGATAAGTGTATGTTATTTTCCACAGTTTTGCTTGTGTTGTATTAAAATTTGAAACTTTAACCAAAATTGTATTTATTATCCCGGTTTTATATCCATGTTGTGGATTTTTTTGTGGATTTTTTTTTTCTTCACTCGTTTCCCTCCACCACATGCACAATTTTGAATAGTTTTGGTCTAGAGTTATGTCTACTTGAGGTTGTTGATGTTTTTATTCAAACTTTTGTTAGAAGCTACATTTATCAGTTACATTGTCAAAGTCATTGTTTTTAGGTGTGCATTATTGTTGATAATCAGAACTGATGTAAAGTGAAGTTTTAACCATTTACCCTGAACAGTGGATATCCCTATCTTCCATCTTAAATTGAGTTTACCTTTTTTATTGATTTGTTTTTTTCTAATATGGGTTGCAGGCATCTGCCAAAGATATTTAATCGGTTTACTAGTGCAGAAGGCTTTTTATTCCTTAAGGATGATACTGTCCTTAATTATTGGAATTTGCTTCAAGCAGACAAGACGAAGCTATGGATTACTGACAAGGTAATATTTTTTTTTTTTTTGGCCCCCTTTTCCTGTTTATCTCCTTCCTTTCACTTTAAGATTAAAAAGAATCATTTTGTTTAATTATTTTTGCTTTGGACATGAATGTTGACCTTGGAAATGCATTGGTAATAGAATCTTTTTGTTTCTCTTTCTGAAATCCTTCAGTATTATTTTTGCATAGTTTTTTGATTATTATACTAGGATGCAGATGTTATCAATAAAAAGACAGAAGTAATACTGTGGTTTTCTGAACTGCATCGTAGATTTTATAATTCTGCATAGTAGATTTAATAATTCTTAGTTATACCATATTCTTATCATGGACAAAGCTAGTGGCTGCTCCCCCCTCATCGCCTCCTCTTGCCATAATACACACATTTTTTTGGTTTAGGTATCTAAATCCTGGAGTACTGTGTCAACCAATGGAAACTCGGATTGGTATGCAAAACAAGCAGAACTGGTGAAAAAGGTTGTTGCATCAATGCCTGTTCATTTCCAAGTCAATTATAAGGATGCTATGAGTGATCAGAGCCTCACAATATGCAGTTCTGAGATATTCTACATTCCTCATCACTTTGCAGCCGACTTTGTAGATCTTGTCAGTCTTGTGGGCAATCTGGATATTCATCAGAAGATTGCCATACCAATGTTCTTTGTTTCAATGGATTCGCCTCAGAATTTTGATTCTGTGCTTAGTACAATGGTATATAAAGGGAAACCACCATCAACTAATTCAACCCTTTATTCTGCTCAAGCACCTGCTATTCACCCATGGAATGTATCAAGTGAACAAGATTTCATAAAGCTGGTAAGAATAATGGCTGAAGGTGATCCTCTCCTAATGGAGTTAGTTTGAAGGTTAAAAAACATCTTTTTGATACTTTCAAGAATTGGGATAGAGACAAAAGAAATTGTACCATTTTGTAACTCTTATACAAAATTCTGTTTTATTTTTTCTTTTCCAATTTTTCTGAAGGGGGAGGGCTCTTTTTTTTTTTTTTTTTTTCTTTCATCCTTTTCTTTTAAAATGTAATTGTAATTTTTTTTTTGGTTATAATTTCTTTGTAGATTTACCTTGTATGATTCATTAACTCTTCGGGGATTCCCTCCAATGATAAATGTTTGTCTTTTTCCTTCTCTCAGGAAAAAATGAGAAGCATTACTGGTTTCAGTATGAATTTATTTTTGTTTCTTGATTAATTTCGACAATGGTGGGAACAGAATATGTCTTGAGGATTTGTTAACGAGAAATCAGCTGGGTAATGTTTCTTATGGTTGATATGTACCGGCATCATTGTCAACAAGTTGCAATTTTCTTCTTAGGCATTGCTCGAACTGAGCGAAAAGATTTCCCATGCAAGATTTTAATTAGAATGAAAATCCCATGAAATGGGTATTGAAAATTCTTATAAACAAATTTTACATTTCAAGTGTTCCAGGAAATTCCATCTATTCAATCACCGGCAAGACAGAGATGCGGCTCAAACTCATCAGCTAAAAATCAACAATGTGAGTTTGATATTTGCACTCCATTGTCTAACAGTTGGTTTCTCTATTTACCTATCAATTCCTTCAATCTTGTCTTCAACTTCTGAGTAGAGCTGCCTCAACTTTTCAATATTTTCCTGTGAAGTTTCCCAATAGCCGCGGCCATTGGCCTCTAAGAATGTTTGCACTAACTTCCTGAATGAATTTGGATTAGTGCTCATGAGCCTATTCAGCATCTCCTCATCTTGGATGAAAGTTGAGTTAGCCTCTTCATAAACCCAGTTGTCGACTTGGCCAGAAGTTGCGCTCCATCCAACTGTATTTGTAAGCCTCTTCTCTATTTCACGAACGCCTTCATATCCACTAGACATCATTCCTTCATACCACTTGGGGTTCAGCAATTTGGTCCGTGCATCAAGCCGTACTGTCTCAGAAAGCGTGCGTACCTGATGGAGACATTTGAAATTGTTTAGCACTAGCTCAAGAGATTTTGATATAAATTTTAGAAATTGTTCAATTGCTAACCTGAGCATTTGCTGTTGTTGTGTCTGCTATGTATGCACTAGGCTTCTTTTTGTCCTTCCTCAAGTTCTGCACAAGGTTTGTTGGGTCTGAGTCGAAGTAATGGCTCACATCAGTGAGTGAAATTTCAGAGGAATCAAGGTTCTGGAATGTGGCATCTGCTGTGCTCAGAGCCATCTCAAACACTTTCCTTTTCTCCATCATGCCTGCACCTGGGGCATCACAGTCGAAAGCAAAGGACTTCCTGCTCAAGTACATGTCTTGAAGTTGCTTCTCATCATTCCAAGAAGAATTTTCTACTGCAAGGTTTATGTTTGAAGAGTACGATCCTGAGGCATTAGAGAATACTCGTGTTGCAGCTTCCCGAACGTCAATGCCGAGGGCTTCAGCTTGTTCTAAAGCATGCTTTCTGACATAGTTTTGGTCAGCTGGCTCATCAAGTTCTGCCACCATCTTCACTGCACGGTCAAGGAGGTTCATCTGTGGACAAAGCAGACATCATATTATTAATGAGGCAAAAGAAGAGGATTAATGAAAATTTAAGCACAGAATTATCCAAAGGATTCTCATGAACTTCTCTTAGAAACTAAAGGAGAACAAGAGAAGACTTGACACCTGATTGATAAAGAGATCTCTGAAAACACCAGAGCAATTGACAACAACATCGATCCTAGGCCTTCCAAGTTCTTCAAGACTTACAGGTTCCACCCGGTTAACCCTGCCAAAGGTATCAGCAACTGGCCTCACTCCAATCATCCACAAGACCTGAGCCAAGGACTCACCATAAGTCTTGATGTTGTCAGTTCCCCACAATACAAGTGCAATTGTTTCCGGATACTTTCCATCATTCTCAGCCTTCTGCCTTTCGATTAATCTATCCACCACTGTCTTTGCACTCTGCATTGCAGCTGTTGTAGGAATGGCTTGTGGATCCAGTGCATGAATGTTCTTTCCTGTTGGCAACACCTTTGGGTTTCTAATTGGGTCACCACCAGGACCAGGTTCTACATATTTGCCCTCCAAAGCTTGTTTCAGACTTCCCAGTTCATTGTCAGCAACAACTAGTTTCAAGCACTCTCCAAGGAACTGGAACAATGTTCTCAGCTTCCCTCTATCAGCCCGATAAAATTTTGTGTTTGACAAGTACTGAATCCATGGTTCGTTAACACCAAAGCCAAGGATTGAGGTAAGCTTATCAGCAACATCTACAACTTGACCCTTCTTATTAGTTGTTTCCTCTACAAAGGAAGAAATGGCACCACGTGATGCCTCTGTTATTTGCCGAAGAAGCTCTACATCCTTCAAGATTCCCTTGTCACTGCCTCTGTAAATTTCCTCTATGTTACGTCCAACAGTTTCGGCTAAAATAGCTGGGAGTGAGGAAATCCCATCTTCAGGACGATCCAGTGCAGCAATGTTGACTAGAGTTGCGACTGCTTCCATAGCAGATGGCGGCTCACCAATGACATGAAGTCCACATGGCAAAAGCCGGGACTCGATCTCCATGATCTTGGAGTATACTTTTCCAACCACAAGATCTCTCTCTTTTGCAGAGATCTCCTCCCCCTCATCAGGAAGTTCAACATCTTTGTCTAGATTACATTGCTTAGCAGTACTAATAATGGAGCTCACAATTTGTGGCCCACGGCCAGTGTCTTTAAGAGACTGGTATGAGGAGATAAGCTCACTCAACTGCTTGAGACCCTTATAAAGACCAGCATTTTCAGCTGGAGGGGTCAAATAACTAATAGTGTTTGCATAGCTTCGACGTTTTGCTATGGTGGCTTCAGATGGATTATTAGCTGCATAATAGTAGACATTGGGGATATTCCCAATGAGGCTGTCCGGATAGCAAACATCACTCATTCCCACCTGCTTTCCAGGCATGAATTCAAGTGAACCATGAGTGCCAAAATGAAGTACTGCATCGGCTTTGAAAATTTTTTCAACAAAGGAGTAATAAGCTGCAAATCCATGATGTGGGCTAGCAGATTTGGAGAAAAGTAGTCGCATTGGATCACCCTCGTACCCAAAAGTGGGCTGGACTCCAATGAAGACATTACCATATTGTTTTCCATATACCAAGAGATTCTCTCCATCAGAATTCAAATTGCCAGGAGGTTTACCCCAGTTTTCTTCCAATGCTGTTGCATAGGGAGTGAGGCTTTGGTACTCCCGAACACCCATTTTGTAAGCAACATTCAGGTTTGGACTGCTGAATTGAGCCTCTTTATCATGAATTATTTCTTCAATTAAGGCTTCTGAAGTCTCTGGAAGGCCCTCAACATTGTAACCATCTCTTTTGAGATCCTTTAGAACTGAGAAGATGGAGGAGAAGACATTAAGGTAGGCTGCTGTTCCCACATTGCCCTTATCTGGAGGGAAACTGAATACAGTGATTGCTAACTTCTTCTCGGCCTGCATAATGTATATAAACTTGTCATAACATGCTCATTAAAATAACTTGAAATGAGTTCAGTATCATCTTACTGGATAAAATTGAGAAGAGAAATGCAAAGTTAATCTTCATAATTACAAAAACATTTTTTGTTTTCTAATGGAATATGGACCAGAAGAATCACCAGGTATCAGTAAATTCCAAAGCTAACATTGCATCAGACTAATTATCTCTGGTCTCATTAGTAGTCTCATCAGACTGTCACGTAGTAAAATTAGAGAAGCAACCAAAGAAAAAGGCAGAAGGGGGGGTAACTTTCTCTACCAATTCTGTCAGCATCAAGCTTACATGCTAAAATTAATCATGAAATGAAAACTGTAGCTAATTTATTAAATAATATACATAAATATTTTATTGGGATCTATTCTCATGTGAGTAAGAAAGACATCTTATCCCCCAAAATCCATCTTTCTCTTTTTGTATCAGCAAGCATGGATTCATTTATTAATTAAGCTAGTTATGACAGAAAGGTCTTGTATTAAAAGTCATGACAACTAATAACCCTCAGTTGCACTTTCATCATTTCCAATTTTCCATTGTCTTTGTTTCCAAATAGATTCCATTTAGGTTTTGAAATAATGAAATCAAGGCAATTCATTATATAAGAATACTATTTAAGCATTAAGCACTATAAAAGTGAACTTATTATTTCTGTAAATAACTGAAAGTGGTATTCTACATTTAAAATTAGAAAGAGAGAGAGAGAGAGAGAGAGAGAGAGAGAGAGAATCAAGCAACAGAAAGGTTAGAAAGCAAAAACCTTTGATTTTCTTTTCAGTTCTCCCCATCTGATTGCCCTGGTGCAAAGCTGCTCCACCCTCTTGTGAAGAGCATGTGATTTTCCTGCAGTCACATTGAATTTTTTTATTAACCCTTCAAAAATTGTTAGACCCCGTGTTTTAATATATTGCCTAAACTACAGGTTTTTTAAGTATTTTTCTCTTCCTTGTGAAAACAAAAACAAATCTGATTCTCCATCTTTAAATTAATTCCAAATGCTACTCATTTCACCTAAAATTATACATAAAATGAAAAGAAATAGGAAAAAAAAAAACATTCTGACACACAAAAAAAGACTTGCCTGTTCTTGGGTCCCGGCCAGCAAAAACAATGGGTTCCATGCCACCATCCAGCTCAGGAAGAGCAACTTGCAAAGCCACCTGGATTGGGTGAAGCCCCAAAGTACTATTTAACCATTCTTCAGTTGTCTGAAACACCAAAGGCAATGCAACAATGTAAGGCACATCAAGCTTAGTCAATGCCTCAATAGCTCTAGGATGATCCTGTCTTGCTGGGCCTCCAACAAGAGCAAAACCAGTCAATGATACCACTGAATTCACCATTGGTTTCTTTGTAACTGGATCAATCAAGAACCTTTCAACTGGCCCTGAGAAATCAAGCCCACCAGCAAAAATTGGTATCACTTTCGCACCTCTTGCCTCCAACTCCATAATCACAGCTACATAGTGACCCTCATCGCCAGTTACAATATGACTTCTTTGCAAAATCAACCCAACAATTGGTGCATTAGGGCCTTTAAGCTTCCCATTAGCATCCTTTCTAGTTCCATACCAATTCAAATACTCCTTCACATCATCAAACATACAAGGAGCCAAAGGGTGCCAAATTCCACTATCCAAGAACAAAACTGGATCAGAATACTCAATCTTTTGCCCTTTCAGTGCAGGCACATAAGACCCAGATATCATTTTCAAGAAATTTTGCAAGTTATTAGGAGACCCACCAAGCCAAAATTGCAAACTCAAGATATAAAGCCTAGCATCTTGAGCCTTATCACTAGGCAAATACTTCAAAACCTTAGGTAGAGTTCTCACCAATTTTAACATGCTATCAGCAAAACCTGCACCTTGTTTCTTTCTCTTAAACAATTGAAAAAATGGAGACTTTGATTGGCCAAGCTGTGACATACTAAAAGAACCCAATTTGTTAAGCCTCATTACCTCAGGCATTGAAGGGAACACCAAAACTGCATCAAGCCTGTCTCTTTCTTTCTCCACAGCAGCTTTAACTTTCAATGCTAGCTCCTCAACAAAAATCAATGACCCAATAAAGATATTTGCATCCTCAAGGTCTTTGCAGAAAGTCTTGTATGTAGATTCATCTCTAAGCTCCTCTACCAAGTAACCCACCACTTCAAATACGGCAAATTTGGAGCTCTTGTTTAGAGATTGAACGGCAGCTGTGAGCGAAGATTGGTACTGGGCTTCAAGAACCACATAGACAATTTTAACAGTTGGGAGATTCTGGTTATTTTCAGGGATAATTCGTCGAACTTCCTGCGTAGTTTGTGTGAAAAGACCATTCCCAATTGCTGTACATTTTACTTTCAAGGCTGATTTGGAGTTTGTCTGTGTGGTTTTCTTTGGAAGAAATGAGTGAAGAAAGTAATGTTTCTGAGATAGTGAAGAAAGCTGATCAAGTTTTGAGGATGCTAAAGTAAATGGTGAAGATACAAGATAAGCCATTACTGGCAAAAAAAAAAAATCTCACCCAAAAACAGAGTCCTCTGTTTCCCCTTTCTGTTTCTAAATTACAGAGAAAAGAGAATTTAGAAGCAAAAAGATATGATTTTTGATTCAATTTCTATGTGGGTTTTTGCTTGATTAGATAGAGAGAGTTTCTTCCTCTCCTCCTTTTTTCTGTAAGTTGAAGCTTATGGGTTTATATTTTAGTTCAGTGTGAACTAGAGATGGAGAGGGACATGGAAAATTGAAACAGTTGCTTATTATGGTTAGTGGTGAGAAGGAAGTACACGTGGCAAAATGGGTAGTTAAGGATTTATGACGAGGAAGTATATATGATGACGTTGAGTTTTAATTTCAGTTTTTTGGAGAGAGAAAGAAAAAAGAAATTTTGGATATATGCAAAACTTATCTATCTCTTCGGGTTATTATGGTAGAGTTTCTTGAAATCTGATTGGTTGAATTGGATTTCTCAAAGGTACTATACCCTAAGCTAATAAGGGAGAAGTGATGTGGATGATATGATGATATAGAGAGAGAAGTGAAACAGATATTTCTTGCAGTGTAAGAGGTGCCTTTTTTGCCTTGTATTAGATTCTTTATTTTTGGAGTTAATAAACAAGGAATTTGATTTCTTTTTTTTTTCTCTTCTTGTGAACTTAATGGGACCATTTTTCCTTATTGCAAAATGTCTACATGCTTGGTGAAGTACAGTGTCCTTTTATTTGAAGAGGTAAAAGGAGAAAAGCAACAGTTAAAAAATAGCCCACACTATTATAAGGCACTTAGAATAAATCTATGGCCTTTGTTTTTTGTTGATCATTTGTAATGTCATTATATTTTTCTTTGCAAAATATATTTAGATATTATTTGTCTGCTCCTAGATTTTTATTTTTTATTTTTTTATTTTTTTGCCAAATGCCTAAAAAAATAAATAAATAAACAACATTTCCACGTTTCAAATGCCTATGCCTTGGTTGAAGAATACAAATATTCAATTTTATTTTATAAATAAATTTAATATATTTTAATGGTAAAAATTTCAAAACAATTAAATAATATCTTTTCAATAACATTTAAAACTATATTTCTTTTTCTTAAAAAATAAAAAAGGGACAATTTCAGACCTCAAGTCTATGCAGCTCCAATTATTTTGAGCCAGATACTTGTCCCACTTGTTTGCTGTTGGAGGTGAGCTCAGAAAAAGTCGATCTCGTTTTTGGCATTTTGCTTTGCTTTATTTTTAAAAATTTAGAAACCTCACAAAAAATAAAAAAAAATTTAAAAAAAAAAAAAGTATTTTTAAGTATTAAATATTTCAATTTCCATTATTAATCAGAATTCATAAATGTGAAAAAATTTACAAATGGTTTTCAAGAACCAATTTGTACATTTTCTCTGCTATAATACAATTATAAGACCAAAATAAACACTAATATAATATTTGATAGACCATAATAAAGCGTAATGTAATGTAATTAAATGTATTTTTAGTTTAAATATTACATTAAAAAGTATTCGATTATATTGCATTACGCCTCATTATAGTTTACCAAATATACTCTTATTGCTATTGAATCCCTGCAAGACATATCTCCATTGACCTAACAAAAGAAAATTTTCAACAATACAGTTTCTAATCCTAGTTCAAGAGAACTGATTATCTAACAACAAGGAAGAGAATCTTTTTACAGTCATCACAGAGCCCAAATCTGTCCTTTTCATTTTCTTGTCTTTTCTTCACAAGGGGGAGGGGAAAACAACAAAATAATAAAGATATTAAATATGTTGCCATATGAAATATGTGTCCAGCTAGTCTACCAGGCAAATAATGTGGCTCAGGTTGAGCTGTGGATACTTACTATAACGATTACTCAACCAGCTAAGTGTTGCAAGGAAAATATATCAGCAGTGAAGTTGATTAAATGCAGATTTAACATGTATAAGATATCACCATGTCCATAGCTTCAAGCTAGAAAAGAGATATAAAACCCTTGTTAGTGGAGCAAGTTAATTGACACAACTGAAAGCTGGAGCCCTGGTGGCGGTGAAGCCACCCTATATTCACTCTTGACAAGAAAAAAAAAAAACCTCATTAATTGTTAAAAAGATTGAACAAAAATGCAACAGAAAAGCTATTCATAGCCGCAACTGCCAACTGTTTCATCTAAGAATCTTTTTAAGATTACCAGGTTTTCCATGCAAACTAGAGTGGACACTCTATTTAAATAAAGGGCGGAAATACCACCCAGAGAACATGTTGATTAATTGGACATTCCTTCAGCATATAAATATCAAACTTAGTCAATCTCCATACCAGAAATGGCCTCATCTAAAATCGTTTGAAGTTCCTTCACTCTTTGCCTTGTTAATGCAACACAATCCTGCAAACACAGCAAGCCACTTCTTAATCAACAAAAAAAGACTATCAGCTCTAATTGACCTATGGAACTAGATCTGGGAAAATTCAATATTTCTGATGCTGATATGCTTGTCAATATTTTCATATATGATAAAGCACCGACAACAGGGGAATAATCTTGTAAATGATGCAAAGGGCTCTGATCAAATTAAACAACAAGGGTTTATACTATAAACTTTATTTATATAGTTCTTGGTTCATGAAATTCATCCAGAAAATTCTGCACAGTTATCAGTTGTTCTTGCCACTAGCAAGCCAATTACACTGGTACACCAAATGAGCTCAACTCTGTTAAAGATAAACATTCTCAAGAAGGTTGATGACATTTCAAAATTTCTTCAGTGCAAAAATTCCAATAACTGCAATATTTTTTAAGAAATTGAGCTTTAGAAATCAGTTTAATTCCAAAATTTTTCACCCAAGTCAATACCAGTTCCTCAAACACTGCAAAAGGATCTAGAATAAGGAACAGCATTTTGCATATCCATTCAATCATGTTGGTTCAAAAGAGACACCATAAATTTAAAAATCAATTCACGATTACTTATTATGTAAATAGATAGATCCCTTCACGCTGAATTTAAATTTACCTGGACAGCTGATGTATAGGCAAGAACTGGTCCACCTGGCTTGTAAAAGGAAACCAGTCTAGCAGATGAATCCAAAACCACTGTTACAAGAGTTTCCATGATAGATTCTTCCTCTGCAATGGGGTCTGCCAAGATGTAGTTCTTGTGAAGTATGCATGTTAATGAGAATGGTAGGCTACTCAGTGTGAGCTTCCTCTTCTCCTTATTGACTGGCTCCATTTTTGGCTTTCCTTCCTCATCATCCTCAGGCACAACTACTATCTTGCCATCATCATTCAAAGAAACTATGGGGATTTGCACTGCAAATCAAGTTCTATAATAAATGAGGCAACTACAGATAATCTATGAACTACAAACATAATTTAGTCAAATGAGCACACACAAAAATAATGGCAAAACAAAGAAACGGTAGAGCATTTGAGTTGGATCTTGAAAAGAAGCAAATGCTCAACTGGCCTACACACTTTGCTTTAGGAAATTATTACAATATTCCAACAAGCTAGAGACTCTTGAAGTGAACAATTGTAAGCACACTACTCTTTTCGTTTGTTTTTAGGTTCATAGATGGATTAAGGATTAGTATCCAATATGTCCTTGCAAACTGATTGATCAAATATCTACTCCAGACAGTGGAAAATGCCTGAGAGTGTGTGTTACAGTTAGATGATTCAAAATCCAAGTAATTCTTATGATTGACAACTATTGAGGATCAGTTTCCCTTTAACAATCACCCTTTTTGTTTTAATTAGTTACCTAGACATCCAGGAAAAGGGAAAGAAACAGTGCAACTGCAACTTAGATAAAAGTATACACAGAATATGAGTTAGCACTTCAGATGCAAACCCATTCTTATGTAGAAAACCTCTCCCACGTCCAAACAAAGCTGCATTACAGGACATGATTTATAGAATGAGTTAAAAGTTGAGGTGCAAGAGTTTCAAGCATACTGGTTTTTACTGGTAGTGTGAGACAACTCTATAAGAAGGCATGCAACTTGATGCAAAAACATGAAAAAATGAGCAAACTTACAATGGGAGAAGGCAGCAACTGCTGAAAGCAATGCAGCATCAAAAAGAGCACCATCAGCATCCAAACAATATACGTCCTGCAGGATAAATTTTGGTAGGCATATTTCACATCTGATGGACAAGTATTGACTACACGTCAACCATACATATGGAAGAAGTTAAAAGGTTGGCTACAATCTTGGTGAAATTTAACTTTTATTCATTAAAATATAAGGGAAAGTGGGGAAGAAATCCCAAATGAATGCCAAGTGTGAGTGTGTGTGTCCTGCTTTTAAAAAGAGGAAGCAGCATGTGACACTAATTTCAAAGGCAAAGATGAAAAAAGAAGGATGTAAAAAATCATCAGTACTTACCAGGTATGCCATCCATGCAGCTTTTCCGCTGACCAAAGATAGTTCCTTTAAATTAACCATGCCAGAACTGCAATAACCCATGTAAATAGATATCACAAAACAGGTTGAACTAGGAATGTACTTGATAAACAGAAAGAAGAATCAGTAGATTAGATAAGGTTGTTCACCTTGATTCCTAACAAACTGTTTAAGCTAAGGTGTCTTATCTTGAGGTCCAAGTGTAATCTCATGTTAACTAAGATATCCTTAAACTAGCCAATCGAAAATTTTGGATACATCATATGGCAAGCCCTAGTTACGAGATCAGGTGGATATATCTCAGGTCTTTAGCAAAGCTATTAGAATCAAGATTTTCTTATTTAAAAAAAAAAAAAAGCCTTTACTCATCAGAAATAATGTTTAATGAGAAGTTGTGTAGCTCCGCTACCATGAACTTATTTCACATCACTGTATTATAGTTACATGAATATATCGGCACATGATACCTCATAAGAATATCAGTCCTGCCAGCCAGGACTTTGCATCAAGATATTATCACTTTCAATTCACAAAAACAATAATAACAATAATAATATCAGTCCATATTCACGAGTTACAGTGACATAGATCATCAGTTATGGAGATATTCATGCTTAGTTTCTTACTGGAGAAAGAAAGGCTAGTAAAATAGATACTGATATTTCAGTATTACATGATAAAAAGATCAATACCATATTAAAGGACACTATCTAATGCAATAATAAGAGTCTTAGTTCACAAGTAACAAGGTTGCAGGTTCAAATACTAAGAGCCATCATTTCATGCAAAAGTATTTAAGAGTGAAATTATCTAAATTTCCAACAGGGATTGAAGTAAGTTTAATCACCAACGAGATATAACAATGACTCCATCCCTATATAACTAAAAATTTATAGACCATTCAGAAATTCCATAACAAACCCAGATAAATACGCTAACTATCAACATAGCAAAAGTGAAGCATTCACATCTGAGTTATCCAGACATAGATATAGGATGAATAGACATATTTCCAGAATTAAGGATAAGGGGAAAATAAATCTATCAATATCACTAAAATAGTACAACAATATGATAAACAAAATTATACTACTACTGACAGATTTCAAAAAGAAAAAAAAATGAATCAGAAACAAGTACTGAAGAAACAGTCACTTACCTTAATATTGTGTCAGATAACTGCTTTGACAAAACTGGTGCTGCCTCAGCGGGCCTACCAGGCCTAACAAGTGGAGAACAAATTGGAGGCATGTGGAAATCAATAGCTGAAAAATACCAAGGTTTATGCATTGGCATGCTATAAATACAAGACAATCAAAGACTACAGAAATCAAAAGAGAAAAGCAAAGCAAATGCACAATTCATAGTCATTAACCTATGCAGCCCTCATCAGGTGAGTCTGTAGAAGGGATCATGACTTCCATTTTTATGGCAGCCAACATGGTCTGTGCAGGAAACAAAATAATAAGTCTATAAATTCAACAAAATCAAGATGCGAAGCTCAAAGAGAAAGAGAATAAGAAGATGCACTAACAGTTGAACCAATCTTTGCTAGAGCTGACCCATCAGCAGAAGCAACAGCCCCTGCACATAAAGTTAGTTAAGTTTCAATTACGTGTATAAAAACAATATCTTTCTCAATTAAAAAGAGAAAAATAAACAAATAATAACTAAACAAACCAAGAGCTAGTGTTGTATCTCTAGCTCTTCCAAGTGGCCTGGCATCAGGACGAATAGACTCCGCAAGATGACGCTCATAAAAACGAAGAGGGAAAAGGCGTCTAAAAGCATCAACCTCCATCTCTGATGACAAGTCTCCAGAGTCATTTGGCAACCCCATTGAATGTGAAAGCAAATTAACAAACCTAACAAAATGCAGAGTTACAAAAGAACCTCCACCATTATTATAATTGTAAAACAATCCATAAATCCAATCCAAAACAAAGAAACAAAGAAAACCCAAATGTTATCACCTAAAGATTTGCAAGATAATCAATGATCCTGAGATTGGTTGGCTCTGATCATTCAAGATATTGCGCGTGTGTGTGTGTGTACATATATATTGATGTGTAATTGTGAGTTAATAAGACGAAAAGAACAGGAAAGAATAAGAGTACCGATTCAAGCTTAGAAGTTTTGATTTGAGACACGGAGAAGAAGTGGAGAAAGAGAGGAACAGAGACAGAGAAACGGAGAGAGTTTCAGAGCGAACTCAGAACCGTGTTTCCGCTGCTTTATCGGGCAAACTACTACTATGGCATTTCGGGTTCGGTTTAGCCCATGACCCATGAAGGCATGAACCTGAACCCAAGCCTTTCTGGGTTTTGTTTGTCAACGCTCACTGTACCCTTGATAGCTTTGGGCGTCTCTAAGAGCCTGTTTAACATTACCTTTGAAAAAAAAAATTTAATTAAAATTTTTATATTTTTTTAAAAAGTAAGTAAATTGATATTTTTTTAAAAGTAAATTTAAAAAAATTATTTATAAAAATGATAAAAATCAAAAAATTCTATAAATGATTTTTTAATTTTTAACAGTAATTTTAAACACATCTTAAATATATTTGGACTTTAAAAAAAAAATACTCTATATGACCATAAATTATAATTTATTTTTATTTTGGCACAAAAATTAACGATTTGTATTTAGTTTACTATTTTATCTTTATTATGACTATAAATTGAATTAATTATTTAAAAATAATGTGATTAATTATAACTATATTAAATGGTATATTTAAAAATATAATAATAAATTTAATTTCAAAAAAAAAGAGATTATTTATTTTGGATATTTCAAAAAAAAATATGAATTATAATTTATGAACGAAAAGAAGTAAATATTTTATTTTATTAATTAAATTCTAAATAAATATTGTATTTATATTCTTATTTTTCATTTCTAATAAATTATAAAAAATATTTTACATCATTAATTCACAAATTAATAAAAAAAAAACCCACGTGGGTTAAAAAACATAGTCAAAAGATAAAAGTGGAGATGATAGTCTCAAGTTTGAGAAAAGTTTTTTTTTTTTTTTTTTTTGTTAGAGTAATTCTATAGCACATTGGTTTATAGATAAATTAGGGCTAATTTTTATTGATATTCCCTGAATTATTAACTGAGTAACACTATAATTCTTAAATTTTAATTTATAATAGTAAACCCCTTGAACTTCAATTTCAGTAACACCATGGTTTCTGAATTTTAATTTGTAATAGTAAACCCCCCGAATTTTAATTTCAATAACACTATGGTCCCTAAACTTCAAGTTTAGTAATAGAAAATCCCCTTACGTCATCTTCTGTTAAACACTCAAATCAAATGTTAACGTACAATACCACGTGTAAAATCAAAAAGAAAAAAGAAAAAAAAAGTTTATTAAACGCATGCATGAGATGTCATATCAGCAAATTTTAGTAATTAATTTTCAACATTAAAATAAATTTTCGCTGAGATTTTAATTCCTCTCTTTCTCTCTCTATCTTCTTCATCGAGATGAATTTTTATGACAGGATAAATTATTTTTCAAAACCTTCTTAAATCTTGCAACTAGTCAAATTTATTGATTCTTCAAGTTTAATAACTTAGCTTTTTTTTTCTTTTTTTTTATTTTTTGATTTTACACATAGTATGTGATGTCAGTATTCTATTAAGGTATTTAATAGGAAATAACGTGAAAAAGTTTTCTATTACTAAAATTAAAGTTCATAGAGTTTACTGTTAGAATTGAAGTTCAAAGACTATTGTATTACTGAAATTGAAATTCAGGAAATTTATTGTTATAAATTAAAGTTTAAGAATTATAATGTTACTCATTCAATAGTTTTGGGACTGTTAGTGAAAATTAGCCAATAAATTAGATATTTTTATCTTTGGCAGCAGGTTATAGAAGATTAAAAAGTGACTGAAAGTGCATGTTAAAATAGCCATCTAAAATTATCATGGGTCTCACTTAAAGTACACAAACTTATAGTTTTGCTCAAGAGGCTAAAAAATGAGATGAAAAGGGCTAAATTAATTATAATTAAAAAATAATAAAAAATATATTAGTATGAATCTAGGGAAGGTGCCTTTCTCATAAGAAATGGACGCCTCCCATTTGCTCGGTCCTTTGTTCTTTAAGAACAGTTGATCAAATCACTTTTTTTAATTTTATTTTTTTAATTATATTTATATTTTAATAAATGTTTTTA